>WWET01000387.1:553866-572132 GCA_011038615.1 Limnodynastes dumerilii
TCTTGTTTTGGATTAGAACTCTGAATCCATTAATATTGTCATTATATTAATTGTTTTTATTATTATTAATTTAATAGTAATAAATGTTATATTTTGTTATTATATAGCACTACAAGTATAATGTAGCTATGGTCATGTAGGACTAAATGCAGACTAATTTCTCAATTACATTACAGAACTGAAGCCAACAGATCCAGTGTTCCATAAATGAAAGCTTTACATTGAAAGGGTGGAAGGGGTGGGAAGAGAAGGTACACATGGTGGGAGGTAAGTAGATTGTACAGTAAGGGCTTGAATAAGCCCTTATGTATATTCCTAATTTCTGCACTGTCTCATTTTCCATGGAGACGGTGCAAGAAATTTAAGGTAGGGTCCTGCTGTCGCATGTTTCTTGCACATGCGATACTTAGTGGCAGCAGTGGTCTGAATTCGGTTCATTAAGTGCACAAAATACTATAAAGAAAATATACTAGATTACAGCAGACAGAACAAACTAATACAAACTATATTATGGATAATCGAAAGTCAAAATGAAAAGGTGGTTACAGAGGCAGAGGAGTTAGGAGGAGGGCTTATAGGACTCACTAAATGTGGGAAAAATGTTTTAAAAATACTCATAATTATGGGTCCTGAAAATTTACATAAACAGTTGTACTGCAAAATGATCAGCAGATGGCACTATATAAACGGGGTGATGAAGGAAGGAGGGAATAATGGAATTAGGAGGGAAGGAGAGAGACAAAAAGGGAATGAAGAGAGAACAGGTAAAAACCTAGGACCCAGTAAGAGGAATTCCCGTGAGAAATCCTGTCTAGGTGAGGGAAAAAAGAGAGATTCTTCACAAGGTGATAGAAGGGATAGAAGATCTCGGAGTATTAGGACCCCCCAGAGCAGTAGGGAACAGAGGAACTTATCCCATGAGAGATCTAAATATAGGGAATTCAAATGGAGGGACATTAGGAGCAGGTCACCCCGGAGAGGTAGGTCCATAGATATAGGGAAGATAGGATATAGGGAAGATAGGAACAGAAGATCTAGAGGTAGATCCATCCGTAGTATAGAGGAACATAGGGACAGAACAGATGGAAGGAGGTCCCCCATGAGAGCACGAGATTGAATCAGGGTATAAAGAGAGGATAGGAATAGGGGAGAGATGGGAAGATTCTCTACGGGAGGACGAGGTACGGGAGGACAATGGAGGGGGAATGGAGATAAACAGTGGAGGGGTGATGAGGGGGATACCGTCCATAATTACTACCACCAAAGGGACTACTGGGGGTTTGAGGAAGATAGAAAGTAAAATAGATGTGATTACTTCAGGAATGATGGAGATAAATCAGTCCGTCCTTTTTTAGGGTAAGGGCCCCTAGAAGGAAATATAGGGGCAGAAGGGGGAGGACAAAAAAAGAAAAAACCTGAGGAAATCGGAAAAAAAGAAAGAGTCTAAGAAATTGAAAGATAAGAAGAAGATTGTGAAAATTGAGAGAGATTTAGTGAAAATTTTCAATCTGAGTAAGTATAAATTAACGGCAAATGAGCAGAAAATCTTGGGCAAGGGATTGAAGTTTGCTCCCATGAAGAAAATGGATCGTTTCAACCTTTTTATAGATCTGCAGAAATTCATACGCAGATTAACTTTGAAAAAATTCTTCAAATCGAAAAAAGGGGATGAGAAAGCCGTTGAGGAAAAACCAGAAGAAAAAAAAAAGACACAGGAAGATGTAGGGAGTGAGAAAAGAACATTCAGGAAGAAATCTAAATTTTTTTCCTCAACATTTAAAAGAGAAATGGGTAGATAAGTTCTCTGAAGTAGTTCTGAAGGATTTCAGAAAAACTTTTGAGAAAAAATTAACTAAGACTAACATTACAAGAGGTGAAAGGGAAGCATTAAGATCTCTTAAAAATAACAAAGATATCATAATAAAACCCAGCGACAAAAGTGGCAGCATAGTAGTCATGAATAAGTCATGAATAAGGATGACTACAGTGAATGCTGCTACAAATTATATGAGAGATAAGGACACTTACATGAAACTCAGAGTGGACCCCACTCCCCAAGTGAGAAGAAAACTTGAAGTGTTATTGGAGAAATATCAGAAGGAAAATGTGAGGAAAGAGAATTTTTATTGATAGAGTACCCTAATATGGTGGTATTTTACATCTTCAAGGAACAATAAAGGTCCGGCGCTCCAACCAAGCATAATATAACACTATGTGTCAGCACATACATAAAAAGGAGGTTTAGTTCACAATATAGCTATATTGGGTAACGCTCACCTGCCCATCGTCAAGGAACCTCCTGTAGGTGAGTCCCTATCCATCTGCTATATGTGTACTCAGAAGGTCTATGTTAAGACACCCCTACTATTTGAACAGTGTGCAAGCAGCCATTTTGTGGGAGGGGTCAAACTCCCAAAGTGAAACTAGCAAAGTAACAAAAAACACAGGCCGCGCTTCTAATTCAGTATATGAAATGTGTGTAAGTGTATATATAAATGGAGAGGTGCAGCCATGGACTATAATGACCACTATGCAACTACAAGTAACAACAAGGGGTGAAATTTTTGACAGGGGTGAAATCTTTGACAGCAAATTTATCCGAGATGGTGGACCACCTACTCCAGCCACTTATGAAGGAGATACCAGTGTATCTTAAGGATACAAAGCATATCCTGAGAATATTGAATGGTTTGGTGCTAGAAGGGGAGGTTCTCATGATCACCGCAGATGTGAGTGCCCTGTACACTATCATCCAGCATAATAGAGGTATAGGGGCCACTAAATGGATGCTGGAGAAATCAGAATTGCCGGAGGGGAAGAAGAACTTTGTTTTGGAAAGCATTGACCTGATAAGGAATAATAATAATTAAGGAATAATTTTTTCTGATTTGAGGGCCAAAAATTATCAACAGAAGGTGGGCACGGCGATGGGTACAAAGTTTGCTCTCCCATACGCTAATATCTTCATGGCGCAGTGGGAGGAAGAGCACATGTATAAATACCCAGATGACATAATCTTCTTCTGGTGGGGGGATCAACAGTCTCTAGACAGATTTTGTACACACCTAAATGACAACCAGTGGGCAGTGAAATTGACATTTAGTGTCAGTAAAGAATGTATCAGTTTTTTAGATTTGCTGATAACCACCAAGTAGGGAATGTTAGAGACAGAAACATACACTAACCATACTGACACGAACTCCTTCATCCCTGGGGAAAGCAACCACCACCCCAAGTGGTTGAGTTCGGTCCCTAAAAGCCAGTTTGTAAGGCTCAAAAGGAACTGTTAAAGCAGGGAAGTCTATAAGGCACAGGGAGAAACCATGAAGGAACACTGTTTGAGGAAAGGGTATGAGAAGGGAATGGTGGACAGGGCTCTGTCGGATGTTGAAAAGAAGGAAAGGAAAAATCTGTTGAAAGAAAGAAAAAGGAAGAAAAAAGGACAGGATAAATTTAATGAAATAGTCCCTTTCATAACCCAGTTTAAAGGAGATTACAAGAAAATAGAAGATATAATTAAAAGACACTGGCATCTTTTAAGGTGTGATAAAGATTTGGACGAGGTAATTAGAAAGAACCCAAAATTAATTTACAGAAGAGCAGGAAATGTGAAGAATCAAGTGGTAAGAAGTGTCCACAATCCACCCCAGCTGGGTGTGAAAATACTAAGTCAGGGGTTCCACAGGTGTGGGAACTGCAAGGTCTGTCGTGAAGTGAAAATACAAGAGAGAAAAACATTAAAACTGAAAATAACATCGACTGGGAAGGAAGAAACCATCAGAGACTATATTACGTGTGACACAAAGAATTGTGTCTACGTCATCGAATGCAAGTGCTCACTCCAGTATGTTGGGAGAACTTCTAGAAAACTTAGAGAACGCTGGAGTGAGCACTTGAGAAATATCAGGAAAGGGGAGATTCACCAATGTAAGGTGGAAGCAATCACTAAATGTACAGGGATTTTTAAGGTGGATGGTAATTGGAGGGATGGGGACAGAATTAGTGCACTTGCTAAGAAGGAAATGGAGACAATTTTTCATTATAACACTTTAGCACCAACAGGCTTGACTAATGCCTTTGAAATCAAGTGGTTCTTGGATTAAGTATGGAGAACCCCTTTTATGAACCATGTCACAGAAGATAGGTTTCACACATTAGGAGTCACTCAGTAAGAAATTTGTACAGTATATATGAATATATTAAAATAGTTTTAGGTCTATTATCTGAGACCTTAACAGATCATTTTGGATGTGTGAGCACCACCATTGTAAACAGGTTTTCACTTATTTATGTTATAAATGGTATATAGGACAGGAGATTGTATAATAATAGCATCACAATTTTCCTTAATCACGGATAATACCCTAGAATTGTTGAGGTTGTTTCACATGTATGAATAGGTTGTTTTCACCATCAATTTTATTAGAGTGAGCACCAATGATAGAATTAGGTTTCACAGTTTTGAATAGGGGGTACGTCTTGCTAACTCCCCTTATTTTAAGGGCAGGATAGATTGTTGAAGTGTTTCTTGTATAAAAGTGATGAACCTTGGTTTGGACCTAAGAGGATGGAGATGTGGGAGTCTTATCAAAAGTAACTCTGTGAATGCTATATATAACAAATTTGTCATCATTATTGAGATTATCGGATTTTGTATGTTGAAATCTCCCGAAGTTCTGCTGAAGGGTTGATATTCAGTGAATATACACAACTATTGAATAAATTGATGTCATATTGCCTTTGGAGTGATTGGAACTTCGGAGGAAAGGGGTCTGCTATAAGCAAGAAGGAGGTCTCTATATTAGAGGGTCTCCTAAATTGTCTTAATGTTTTTAGCATTGTATGATGAATATTAGCCTTATGTAACAACATGTACTCAGGAGGATGGGGATGCGGGATTTTTATTAACAAATTACTCTGTGAATGCCATATGTAATGAACCTGTTATCACTATTATGAATGAATTCGATTTTGCTTCCCGTTGTGTATCTTGAACAATATGGTAGCAGTGATTATGAAATCATGGTTGATGTATCTCAGAACCCCCTACGATATGATTAATACAGTTGATTAGGGGGTTCTGTCTGCACTTTTAGGTTATTCAACTCAACGGGATAGACAACAATAGAAAAAAGTTTGGAGGATGAGATCTGTAAAGTAATTATCCTCCTGCATAGGATTAAAGACTGTGGGAGGATATTACAAGTTTAAACCATATTTGCCTGGATTTTGGTTTAAAAAATTTAGAGATTTGAAGCTCCGGAACCAGGAGAATGACGTCACTTACCTGCTAAATAGGGAAGGATCCCTATCTCCCGGCATTGCACCTTGATAAAGGACACAAGTTGTCTGAAACGAGTTGATGAGCATTAGTTTGAATTCCCACTTACCCTACTTGTATACAAAACTCTTTTTCCGCTACAGGTATAGCAGTCTGTGGGGCCCTTTTTTACACTGCTTTATTTGCCAGCGTATAACATCTAGAGAGAGAGTTGGAGGTATTTGGTACGGGAGCTGGGGGGTTTTACCCTAATTGAGAGATAAATCCAGAAATCCTAGAGGACAGAAAGAGGACCAACGTTGTTTATTGGATTTTTATTGTTTGAAAATGAAAAAATACAAGTGAATTCCTAAAGGAAGAAAGAAGAAGCTTCAAGTTTTGAAAGAATATTAAGGAAGAAAGGGGACAGTGAGTAGGATTCTTTATTGTTCATTGAACCTATGGACGAATATTTGTGACTATTTTTGAAGTGTTCCCTGATATATTAATTTCCCACGTGGACACTTTCACCCCATTTTTTTTATGGTTAGTTTAAGTTCCGTACGGTTAATCTGAATACCCCTATACTCTTAGTTATTGTGTAAAGCCACACCTAGAGGTTCAAGTCCTATTGCAAATAAAAGGGGGGGCAGGGGGCAACCCTGCCTTGTGCCCCTTTGGATACAAAAGGTTTCAGAGACAAGTCCATTCCCTGCCACTTGTGTATAGGGGTCAGAAAAAAGAGCTTAGTAACAGGATAATTTCTTATGGAAACTCAAATCTGCCCAACGATGCTATCAATTGGTCCCATGTGACCATGTCAAAAGCTTTTTTGGCATCCAATGATAAAACCATCCCTGGTTGTGAACCTTCGGAAACTCTGCATGTTGGATTATAGTTAGCACTTTACGAATATTAACAATGAATGCCTGCCCCATATAAACCCTGTTTGATCTTAGTGTATTATTCCCGGTAATATCACTTTAAGCCTTTCAGCCAAGATCTTAGCCAATAGCTTGTAATCTATATTTAACAGAGAAATGGGCCTATATGAAGAGGAGAGAACAGGGTCTCTCCCCAACTTTAGTAATACTTTTATCACAGCTTAATTAAAGTAACGAGGAATGGACCACCGAGTAATAATGGAATTAAAAACATAAGTTTCACTTATTTCTGGGGCTAAGATTTTATAAAATAAAACCATCCGGGCCTGGGGCCTTAGAGGGCTTAAGAAGTTTGATAGCTGATACCTCCTCCTGATAGGGGCTAAAAGGGTTTGTATCTGGTCTATTGAAACTTGAGGTAAGGAAATTGAATCCCAAAACATTTCCTTCTGTGTTCTATCTATGGGTCTTGGCCAAATAATTTTTCATAGAATGTTTGGAAGATATTTACTATTCCCGACTATCATGTCTCAAAGTGCCTCCTTCATATTTAATCGCTGCTATAAATGTGGTTTTGTGATCTCCTTGTAGGAGGTTAGATAAGAGACGGCCTGAACGGTTACCCCATTTATAAACTTAAAATTTTCATTGTGCAATAGTTTTATCTCCCATCCTACCCAGGACACCCTCAACATTTATTTTTTTAGCATTATATTGATGGAGGTAGTGTTGTGTGGGGTTAGCAATATATGCATAATAAGCATATCACGCTGTATCTGTATTTATCACTTTCTTGTGAGCTGAAACAAATTATATAACTTCTCCACTAGCTACTGCTTTGAAAGCTTGCCAAAATAATTTGGGATCATCCATATGTTGAAGATTAGAATCTTTATCTTCAGTAATTTTTATTCAATTTTGCCATAGAAAAAAAGGGGGGGGGATACAGAATAAAGAAAAGGGGAGGGGAAGGGGGGAGGGGAACAGCACATGTTACAGCATATGTTGATAAAGCCGTTTATACAATGAAGAAGAAAGAATATCACACATACATATATGTCAGGACAGATTCAACAACAGATTCAACGGCCCACTCCTCCTGTACCCAGAAGGATAGGAATGTCATTTAACCCTACATGTTACAACCCCAGCTCAATGAGGATGCGTCCCACTGTCACTACACTTTGTTAGAGGGGAGTAGGGTCAGCTGAGGGTGTTTGCTGTCTTAGTTCCTCTTGGAGGTATTCCGTCCAAGGGAGCCACTGAAAAAGGGGGCAGTTGGCGGAAGCTCGATACTCTGCCATAAGTGTTTCCATGTTGTGGTTAAAGGTAACCTTAGCAGTAATTTTGGCAAGGGAGGGGGGATCCAACCCTTTCCACAGTTGCGCTATAGCTGCTTTAGCAGCAATTAGGATGTGTCCTAATAGGTATCTTTTCTCCCCAGGGTAATCCGTAGGATAGATATGTAGCAAAGCCACCTGAGGGGACGGGGCTATGGGGTGGTTTAGTACTCTGGAGGCCAGCAAAAAGACGTCTCCCCAAAGTGCTTGTAGTTTAGGGCAGGACCAGAAGACATGAAGCAAGTCCCCCGTCAACCCACAACCTCGCCAACATAGTTTTGAGTTTGTAGGCCACATTGTATGTATTTTTGCAGGGGTGAGGTACAACCGATTGAGCAACTTAATATACATTTCGATGTGGTTAGAGCATCGTGACATTTTAAACGCCTGCGCTGACATCTGCTCCCACTGCTGCGGGGATAGTGTTATTTCCAGGTCCCTTTCCCACTTAACGCATGGGGGAGGCTTACCCGGATCTGACTTCGGGATAATTGAGCTGTTATACCAAAATGAGATGGCACCTCTACTACCTCCATCCGACAGACGGCGCAGGAGCGTATCCGGTAAAGGCTTCAAAGTATTCGGGGTTTTAAGCACACTAGCTACCCAATGGCTGATCTGGAGGTAACGGAATGTTTCAGAGACCGGAATATTGAATTGAGTAGTGAACTCTGAAAACGGGCGTAGGCGACCCTGCGATAACATTTTATCTAGATGACCAAATCCCAGGTCCCTCCAGGTGTGCAAGTTGAGATCAGGGATAAGGTGGGCTAAAGTTAACGTAGAGAGATTGCTAGTAGGGAGGACGACATCAGTGCATTTGTACAGGAACCTATCCCAAACCTTTAGAGAATCACGTACAGATCGCAGGGGGGGGTCTGTGCTAGGTCTACCATGGCTAGGTAACCAAAGTAAATCAACGAGCGGTATTGTGCCAGACAGGCTAGATTCTAAGGCTACCCAGGGTTTCTGTTTCGCAGGACGAGACCAGTCCCGCAGTTGGGCCAGCAGGCAAGCCGAGTGGTAGGACTCGAGGTCTGGAAGACCCAGCCCACCTAGCGTCCTAGGGAGGATCATGCGTCTCAGGGCTATTTTAGGTCGCCTATTCTTCCAGATGTATGTAGTCATAAGCCTGGAAAATTTATCTAAATCTTTCTGTGGAGGAAGGTACGGGATAGCCCGAAAGATATACATCAATTTTGGCAACAGAGACATTTTGAATGCCGCTATCCGGCCTAGCCAGGAAACCTCGTGTAACATCCAGGACGACGTCAAAGTAGAAAGGTGTTTATATATGTGGGCATAATTGTCTGAAAGGACATCATCTATGGAACGTGTGATATGGATGCCAAGGTACACTAGGGATCTCTCTTTCCAGGTGTATTGAAATTTCCTTTGTAGTGAAGCTAGCACGAGAGGTGGGATGTTAATAGGTAAAGCTTCCGATTTAGTCGTATTTAACTTGTAGTACGAAACGGCGCTGAATTGGTCTAGAATAGAATGTAACTCAACCAAAGCTGTTTCGGGCTCGGTAACAAATAATAGTACATCGTCTGCGAATAGGCAAAGTTTATGTCGGGTATTGTTAAGGGAAAGCCCTGGGAATTTAGGAGAGGACCGGATCAGGTGGGCTAGGGGTTCCATTGTGAGGGCAAACATCAAGGGGGAGAGGGGGCACCCTTGACGGGTACCATTCGTAATATCGAAAGGCGCGGACAGGAACCCGTTGCTAAAGACTCTTGCAGAGGGCCTACGGTATAGGGCCTCGATAGATTGGAGAATAGAGCCCTGGAATCCAAATCTCCCTAGGACCGCCCGCATGAAATTCCAATGCAGGCGGTCAAACGCCTTTTCAGCATCAAGGGAAAGTAATATAAGTTCTAATGAGGAATGATTTACCCAATCTACTATATCTAAAACCCTACGAGTGTTATCCGGGCCTTGGCGTCCTAAAATAAAACCCACCTGATCCGGGTGTATAAGAGAAGGGAGCAAAGGGGCTAATCTGGTTGCAATCAGTTTGGCATATAATTTAACATCTGTGTTTAACAGAGCGATAGGCCTGTAATTTTTAACCTCAGTAGGTGATTTGCCAGGTTTGGGAATGGTCACTATTTGTGCCTCTAACATTTCTTTTGGGAAGGCGCCTGTCTCAGAAGCTGCATTATACAAAGTGGTAAGGAGTGGGGTAAGCGTTTCAGAAAAAGTCTTGTAAAAGTTATTTATGTAACCATCGGGGCCAGGGGCCTTATTATTCGGTAGAGATTTAATTGCCAGGGCAACTTCTGCACTCGACCAGGGGTGATTTAGGGCCTCTAAAGTAGTATGAGTCAAGGAGGGCAAGGATAGCGACTCTAAAAAGCTCGCTATAAGCTCAGGGGTAGGCTGCTCTACAGTAGGGTCATTACACAGGTTATACAACTCAGAATAATACGTGGCGAAAGCATTTGCAATGTCGTAGGGGTTGAGGATCGCCTTACCCCTTTTGTCAGACAAGGATTTAACTCTATTGCGTGCAGTTTGTCCCCGTAACTTACGGGCGAGAAGACGACCTGCCTTGTTTCCAGCTACATAATATTTTTGTTGTAGTGCACACATGGCAGTGTGTGTTTGTTTCTGTAGATGTTTGTTAAGGTCCGCTCTTGCTTTCGCTAGATTATTTTTAGTGGCTATAGATGGGTTAGTTTGATTAATCAATTCGAGGCAAGAGATTTGGTTCTCGAGATCTGCCAGCGTTTGTACATATCTTTTCCTCAATCTAGATCCCACCTGAATAGCTGCCCCACGAACCACCGCCTTCAGGGCACACCAAAAGGTGAAGATGGAGGTGTCCTCAATTTTGTAAAAGTGACAACATGTTCAAAGGGAGGGGGTGACCTGAAAGATCCACCCCAGACCATAATAATAACACTGTGAAGTTTAATCAATAGTAACCTAAATTTAAGTGGGGAGAACTAGAAGTTGGTAATCAATCTATCGCCCCTATGTCCTTCCAGAAATATGTATCCAAAAAAGGATCCCACCGGGGCAACCCCATCAGGAAGGTGGCTGGACCGCTATGACATGTAGGAAAATAGCAAATACATGGTGTAATGGGTCATGTGTTAACTAATGACAGATAAAACAAACCCTGACCACAAATAGCAATTGTCGACATCAACTTTGTTTAACGGTATTGCCCATAAGGGGACGATATCTAAGCAACAAGCAAACTGCAATCAAAACTGAGTGAACAAGAACAACATATGAGACTATGCAAAATCAATGCCTGGAAGAGGCGCTAACGAAGTTATAAAAATACAAAAAGTCATTTGTGTATCTCACGAGTGGGACCATCTGCAGCAATCATCCCGCCAGAGACCAATCTGCTGGAAGCCGAGGATGCCTTCTAGGAGTGTTGTCACGTACAGGGATCTGCCACTCCTCTAGTAGTTTGATACCGGCTTCTGGGGTCGCTAAAGTGTGAGTCACGTGATCGCGTTGTACGAGGAGCTTCACTGGGAATCCCCAACGATAGGGAATCGAGTGCTCCCGCAGGGCTGCTGTGACGGAGCTAAAGGATCGTCGTTTGTTTACTGTGGCCATCGAGAGGTCCTGGAACAGCTGAAGGTCGTGGAGAATTGCAGCATTTTCCGGTTGCCTAGCTGCCCGAAGGATCCGTTCCTTCACCGGGAAGAAATGTACCCGCAATAAGGTGTCTTTCGGAGCAGATGCGGGTGCAGAGCGTGATTTAGGGAGGCGGTGTATTCGATCTATGGCAAGGTCCCTGTCTTCTATCCCAGGGAGCAACTTACGGAACAACGATTGCGCATAAACTTCCAGGTCCGGGTTGCCAACTGACTTAGGAATCCCTCTGATTTTAAGATTGCTGCGCCGCGATCTATCTTCAAGGTCCGCAATTTTGTCCCAAATTTGCGACACCTCGGCCTGGAGGCCCTCCTGGGCTGTGATCAAAGAGTTGTGAGACGCTACCACTTCTTCCATCTTGGTCTCTAAATGGTCCGTACGTGACCCCAATTCGGACACATCGCGATGCAAGTCGGATAAAGATGTCTTGAATTCTGCGAAGAAGTCCTCCCGGAGGCTGGTAAATAATTGATGCAGGGTGCGCACGGTAACTGGAGGATCGAAGTCTATGTCTCGATCTACTAGAGGAGGCGAAGGCTTACTTTGCAGGGAAGGCGAATTGGAAGGCACCGGGCTCTCCTGTGACGCTTGAGAGTTGTCTGCGCCAGCTTTCCGTGGGCGGAATTTCAACGGAGGAGCCAGAGTGGAAAGTCTCTGTTTCTTGGGAGGCATGTTTATGCTTTCTCCCTGCACTGTAAGTATAGCAGGAGGTTGTAAGGCAGTAGTTGAATATACCTGGATGCTTGAGAGGTATAATATGAGTAAAAGGTAGGTTACTGTGTGAGCTGCACGGTCTGGGGTGGAAAAGCAGTGTAGTTACATGACGATGCTAGCAAGAGCTCTTAGTACACAATTGTTTATTCTTCAGAAATGAGGTAGAAGGCAGGCAAAAGGGAGCACCAGATATATGAGTGAGAGTCCAGGAATCTTCAGCGCAGACCCAAAGTATGAAATCTTCTCATATATTGCCAGACAGGGGTAAAGGCTGGACAGTTCTCCCAGGTAAGGAGGGGTGCAGGTGAAAGGGTGGCCCCAAATGTAATATATGAGGGTCCAGGAGGCTGTAGCTCTAGTCTAGAAGTAGGAGTCTTTCCAGAGACTATTATACAGGTGTAGAGGTATGTAGGGGTAGAGTGATTTAGCAGATGGGTAGTAATACTGTGGGAGTGCAGCACACAGGGAGCTAGAATCACAAAATGGCGTCCTGCAGTGAAGAGCTGTGCAGTGGGAGGAGGGGAGTTGGGATCCTCCTGGGAGAAGGAAGCCACCGCTGGGTAGAAGAAGCAGTATGGGTGCCCAGGGAGTCTCCCCAGCCACCAGAGGCCTGGAACAGGTAGAGCAGATGCTTACTGCTGCCAAGCTTAGGAGCTTGAGGCAAGGTCCGGTCTGTGCCTTTAAGAGACAGCCGGGCAGCGGCTCCACGGTCAGCTTGGAGGGGTCTGCCAGAGGCTGGTCCCAACAGGAAGAGGTCCAGCGGGTCCCGCGGCCGGCGCTCCCCCGTTGGCAGAGAGGAGCACGGCGGGTCTGAAGATTAGAATCTTTAAACGTGGCCCAATTTGCCTTCAACGTATCTCTGACTTGTAAAGGACTTGTCAGATATGTGAGAAATCTCCAAAGTCCAGGGGATCGACTGTGCCTATTACACTTCATTTGTAACCAGACGGCATGATCTGAGATGGTTATCGTTTCTCAGTTTGTATAGATATTGGTAAAACCAATTCAGCAACCAAGAGGTCATCTAATCTAGACCAAGTCCCATAGGCAGCCGAAAGACAGGAGTAATTCCTATCCGGCAGATGCCTTATTCTCCAAATATCAACCAAATTCAATCTTTTGGAAAATAGTGAGATTCCCTATTTGGGTAAACCGTGGCATCCTTTGGAGGCCACCTGTCTATCCAAAAGAGAAGAGGCAATCACAAAATCAAGGAAGCATCCATGTATATATACAATGAAGAGAGCAACTTCTGAAAGAAGGATTTACTGTAGACATTAAATATTACATATAACAAAGAGGGTACCATTTAACAATAAATCCACTATCATGTTTCTACCTTCTTTATCTCATTTTTGACTGTGGATTTCACACAATATGCTCATACGTATCAACATTGCAACTCCTCCCGGCTTGGAAGTAAAAGGAGCAGCAGAGAGTAATTTGTAGGTACCACACTTAAGTTTAACCATTTCCTTGTCTGTTAAATGTGTCTATTGCAACATAGCAACATCCAAAGACAATTTTTGTAAATATGTACTGTAAGTAAGTGTTTTCTTTAATTGGGGGACTTAATCCCTCCCACATTCCATGTTGCAAGTTTAATATTAATCATGTCAATTTTAAGGCCAACATAAGCAAGGCATAGAGTCAGTAAGTATGTCTATAACTGTCAATAACGAACTGGGAGTACCAAATGCTATTATGAGTATATCTAAAATATGGTGGAGCACAGTTGCCAGGGGAATATAAACATAAAAAGTCTCTTTTCCTGTCAAACGTGACATAAATGCTTCCGGAATATTTAGGTAATAAAGTTTAATCAATAAACTCTCATATGCTTACACAATATGTCCAACTCCTCACACATTACGGCTTTTGAATGTATCATCCAGTAGTATATAATATGGAATGCAGACAAAAGCTTGATAGGTGTAGTCCTCAGGAAATTTTCAGGAGTTTTTAGGTTCAACCTTTTACAATGTCCTGAGGTGCCTCCGGCAGTGTGTCATCTTCCTCCTCCAGAAACACTGCAACTTTCCTTGGTAATAAGAAAGCCTTATAATCCTTCCCTCTTAAAATGCAAAGACATGCAGGGTAAATTAAAGCAAATTTCATTCCTCTATTCATGAGGCTGGTACAGCTATGTGCAAATTCCTTGCGGGCTCTTGTAACCTCCATAGAGTAGTCCTGGAACAGACGTATTTTGTGGCCATCCCAAAAGGTTTAATTGCAATGCTTACTAGCATTCCAAAGCGCCATTTTATGGAGATAATTAAGAGATTTGAAGATCACAGGTCATGGTCTGGTGCTCATATTCTCCCTCGGTGGTACTAGGTGGTGAGCTCTCTCTGTTACTATATCAGTGCAGTCCTGGTCAACTTTCAGCAATGATGGTAAAGTATTCTTAAGAAATTGCAGCAGGTCAGGACAATTTTGAGATTCAGGCAGGCCGATCACCCGAAGATTTTTGCGGCGGGAACGATTTTCAAGATCTTCCAGTTTATTCCAGATATGTGTTTGTTCCTTATATAGGCCCATATGCAGACCTCTGTCTTCTGTGCCCGTCCGTCCGTAACTAACCGATTGAAGTTACTGGGCATGCGTAGTAATTTTTGTACGCTATTTACGTAGCGTTTCGCTATGTAGATTGCGCACACGTAGTCTTTAAGAACGGACACAGAAGACAGAGGTCTGAATACGGGCCATAGAGTCTCTGTGTGCGCCTTTTAAGTTGAGCAACATCCTGAAACATGTCTCCCTCATGTTGTTCTGCTGAGAGCACTCTTTGTGACATTTGTACCAGTTGCTCTTTAATATCTTGCACTGCAGTGGTAAATGATTGAGCTTGTGCTTGTAAAAGGGGCTCATGTTATCTTTATTCACTTTCACTCTTCTTCATATAATACAGGATCTGATGTGCCTAATAAAACAGAATTTTCAGCAGGGGCCAAGTAAGAGGGTGAGAGGGTAGGAGGGGAAGGGGGTTCCTCCCTCCCCAGCTTTCCCGCCATTCCCGCTGTGGCCGCCATTTTGGATGTTCCCCTCTGACTCTACTGAAGAGTTTTTGCAGTTTTAGCAGGCATTGCAATGGTTAAATACCTATCCATATACTGTAGGGGCAGCTGTGGGCTTTCTTGTGCCATTTTGTCTGCGTTACAGTGCCGAATACCGCTGATGAGTGGGTGTATGGAGCTGTGACAGACAGAGCAATGTAACGTGGCGGCTGTGACTGCCGGAACCGGAAGTCTTATTATTACCATGTTTAAATAGAAAAGATTGCTACTTGCTCTCTTTTTAATAAAACCAAATGGCAGCTAACAGTGAATGTTATGAGGCTAAGTAACATTATGTGATTAGAACATGATTAGAACTCTATATCCATGATTCACACTTAATAACGTACCTAAATATACGCAGGCCATGTGCATATCTTGGTGGTTTTATGCAAATTGCGCATGTGCCCTACAGATCTTACGCTCTTTTTAAGCACATATCTCCTATTGTACGGAACTCAGTTCCATATGGTAAGAGTTCCGTTCGATGTGGCTGCTTTTCCCCTCCAAACGCAAAAAGTAAGCAGACAGACCGCTGAACCGTACATTTGCATTATGGCAGCCTTATGACAGCATATCTGCCATAAACGAGAGAAGGGAGTGACTGGGGGAGTTCACTCCCCTCTTCCGTGCGGAATTAATCACCCTGCGCGTACAGAAAGTGTGCAGGGGTGTGGATCCGGTCCATTATTTGCAGATAGCCAGTCCCAGTATCTTACCCAGTATCATTAGTCTTCAGTATCTCTTATGTTTATTAAGTAATTGATCCTTTGATGCAACCATTTAATATATTTAACATGTGTATGTAGGGCTGTGGGTAGCCTATGGGTCATGTGTGCGACATTCTGTGCTCGCTTCCATTCTGCACATGCGCAGACCGAAATCCCCCTGTTCTTCCACCTAACAAATTTCTGTTTTTAAAATACTCATAATATTATGACCATGTATAAATAGTTTTTTAAATTCATTATTGTATTATTAGGAAAAACACTAATATGCAAACCAACATGGAGACTCATAATGTTACAGAATATCTGTGGCCTAACAGAACAAATGAAAAGCAGCACTGCTGGCATAGACCCAGAGCCTCTCTGTGTGCATGGCAGAAATGCTCAACAATAGGATGTACTGCTGATCTACATGTTTTAGAAGGAGGAGGTGTCACGCTAATCCAGAATCAGAAACCATGACAACCTGGGATGTAGAGCTAGGGATCACGAGCCAAAAGTCACTGCAATGTAGTTGCAATCCTGAATCCAAGAACAGATTGGAGTAGAATGAACAGGACCAGGGGGTTAAGCCTGAAAATATCATCTCTGGCAATATGAATCTCAGCCACGAAAGGGAACGTCTACAAAAGTGATTATTGGTCTTGTGAATAATTCAAGAACACAAGAAAGCATCCAAAAAGAGCCAAAACAGTGTGGCACAATGTATATGGGTGCAGCAAGCTGAAAAATGATGGAAGCATTCACAAGCAAATAATATAAAATTCTAAAAGGGTAGCAGGGAACTAACATAAAACTACAAAATAAAAAAATGCAAAAAATAGAAAATTGCTTATTTAACTCTTGGTTGATAATAATGGGCATCAGTTACATGAAATCACTGGTCACACCAACCACGACCAGTTTAACCAAAGCATTTCAGATCTTATAAAAATATTAATTGTATTAAATGCACATATATGCAATATTTCAACCCCAAAGACTGATTGCCAGAATGCTTCCCATACCACAGTTTTCAGTTGTCACGTTATTGCATATTGTCTTCATAAGTGATTAAGATTTAGTCTAGTCATATTGGGTGGATGTCTTTCCACATATTGCCCTACATTTGATTCTTAATGCTTAGAGAAACAACTATAAACAAAAATAAGCCAGAAATAAAGAAATAAGAGAACAAAGTTACACCTGGGTAAAACCATTTGATTGCAGGGGAGTAATTCCAGGTATTCCAGGTGTAACTTTCCTCTCTTATCTTCAAATTCTGAATCAGAGCCTCTTAGTTAAAAGTACCCTAACAGGCCTGGCCAACCTGAGGCTCGCCAGATGTTGTGAAACTACAACTCCCAGCATGCTTTACCTGCATAGGCATAGCCGATACCTGACAAAGCATTCTGGGAGTCGTAGTTTCACTACATCTGGATAGCCACAGGTTGGCCAGGCCTGTGCCCTAAGATCAAGTAAACACCAGTCCACTATATGAGATAGTTAACCCATATTTATTGAAGTATCAATGTACAAAATGATGTATTTTAGTGAAATATTTTATTTCAAAAATGATAATAGACACCATGTAAATCACTACATTCTTGTAATAATATTTAATTATGGTCAGCACAGTCCCTGAGTAATAAAAATCAAGTTATGCAAATTCACTATACATAGGAACAATGGCCATTTCATCTGTCCCCTGTGCTCAAAATATGTAAATCAAATAAATAAAACTCATGGTGGGTCTTCGCTACCGACTCTACTGTACTACACATGGGGCCAGATCCAGACCTATGTTCCCTTTACATTTCAACGCGTAGCGTATTTACGCTTTCGTAATTACTATGCACTCCCCTAGGCATTCCCCTCGGTCGTATGGATTTTTGCCGTTTTATTCTTTCCAAACCTGCGCCTTCATCTATAGTTACGCTGTTGATCGTAGGCTTGTAAGTACGTTCAAAGTTTCAGGTCGTAACATCTGCTGCACGCATGCGCAGAACATGCAAAACAATGACGTAAATATGCTAGAAGGAACACCTATATATGGAACACCATGGGCCTCATTTACTAAGGTCGAATTGAGTAAAATCACCAGAGATTGCAGTAGTTTACCAGAGATTTTTAAATCGCTGGATTTACTAAAGCAAAATCTCCACAAACTCGTGAGAGATGAGTGGAGATTTAAATCGCCGTGTTTAAATCTAAATGGCTACCGCAGCAACACTTCACTCGTGGCATGCAGCTGCCTATAGTACTATAACTGAAAGCATGCCCATGTATTGTAGAGCATGCTTAGGGTTATAGTACTATAAGCGACAAGGGTTAATGGCATGCTGGCGGCAGCATAATGAGTACGTTACAGTGTAAAATGTAAAATTTTACTTTTTTCAGGCCAGGAACTCCAGCGAGGTTAAACTCCAGTGAGTTTAACATAAACTCGCTGGAGTTTAATCGCCACACAATGCTGGAGTTTACAAATCGGCACTTAAAAGCGCCTCTTAGTAAATTCAGAGACTTTGGGGAAAAAATCGCCCCTCAACTCAGCGATTTTATGGGGGTGATTTAAATCGCCCTTAGTAAATCTAGCCCCATATATATATATATATATATATATATATATATATATATATACACACACACACACACACACACACACACACACACCCCTC
>WWET01000387.1:575672-597127 GCA_011038615.1 Limnodynastes dumerilii
CATTTTATCCCCCCCCCCCTCCTCTCCGTTCACACTGTATTCGCACCCAATTCACACTCTAGTCATTGCACAATAACCCCCCTCTTTCCAGTTCACTCCTTATCTGTGTTGAATCTCCTCTCTTGCAGCAATCACTCCTCCCCCTCTATTCTGCCAGCATCTTTGAATTAAAAAAAGGACAATATACCAGAGCCACGTATCGTGATAAAAGCCACCAGTAGTTTCAATCATCCCGCCTTGCATTATGTACCATGTGACTATAGGATTCTGCAGAATGACCCTCCCGTGGGAGAAAGCTCCACAGCACTACTCAGAATAAGATCATCATGCTGATGATAAGTAACTGTAAAGTACAAGAAAGGTAGGTATTTGCTGGGCTGGCGAGCGCCCTAAGCCGCCAGGCCCTGTAGCAACTGAACACATTGCACCCCCTATAGTTATGCCCATGATACTCTCCCTCCTTGTGCTTGTCCTCTCCAATACACTTCTTCCTCCCTGCACCCCCTCCATTTCGCATGTTTCCTCCCTGTCCCCATACATTTACACGTCTCTCTCCTTGCCCCCTTACATTATACATCTCACTCCCTATTCACCTTACATTATACATGTCTCCCTATCCCCCTTACATTACACATCTCCCTCCACATCACCCTTCATATCCCTGCTCTGTTACACATCCCCCTCCCTGTCTCTCATAAATACAGACTCCCCCTCCCTACCCCCACCAATTATACCTTTCTCCTACATTACAAATCTTGATCAGGACCTGTCAATTGTTATATTCGCAATTAATTATCAGTTATCACCCATAATAAGGCTGTATATGATATAGAGCCCTATTATGGGAGGGTTGGTAACATAAGCCCAATCAAAGATACTATATATATCTCATAATAAAATCTTTATTACTCCTTCATTATCTGTAATTAATCCCATAAATACCTCTATATTGCTCCTTAATACATCTCTAATATATAGTGCTCTATTACGGGGTTACTTTGAGTACAAATGAGGAATAAAGAGAATGAATGCTGGCTTTAGTGGATGTAGCAACCAGGATATGGCGGAGAGTAGGATACAGTCTATATTGTATAGTAGTGGCAACACTGAGGTGTGAATTGTGTGAAGGTGATTAAGATGTGGCTAAAATGCAGTGTGATATAGTAGTGATTAGGTTGTAGTCTGCATTTTTAGCAGTGACCAGAATTTAGTCTATACTGTGGTGACCAGGATGCAGTGTGTATTGTATAGCGGTGACTAGAATGTAGACTGTATCTATGGCAGTAACTCAGATGCAGTCTATATTGTATAGTAGTGATCAGGATGCAGTTTACATTATATGGTGGAGAAGTTGCTGGTGGTTAGAAGCATGTGAACTATATTTTTACAAACCTCTATAATGATAATGTGCCTCAGGGATGCAGCATTGCCCTCTCATCTTCTTTGTGTTTCAGAGTACAACCAAGAGAACAGAAGGAAATGTAATTACCATGGGTGCAGAGAGGGATGGCGGATACTCTGAAACTCCCCCGGGGAGTGCATTAGAGCTACGCTGGCCATAAATACGAACCACGGCTCAGCGTAGCTCTGGATCAGGCCCTTCTTTTGTATAAGTCAAACCCAGTTACAGTGATCCATAAGGTTCTACAATCAAAATACATTTGTTAATAAGATGCTATATATTTAATGTTTGTCATAAAAAAGTATTGAAATGCTGACTAAGATGTTCCATGATTAAAGATTAATTGTATACTGTTCGGAACAGATCTCCTAGATCATGGGCTTATTGCAAATGGCAGTATTGAATAGTGGGAGACAGGGCTTGATGACATTCCAAATGTGATATATGGTGAATAGATAAAAAAAAAATGTGTCTTAAATTCATGTCATGTGCTAACTGCTATCTGGAACATTTTCTAAGCACATATTTTGATTAATGTGGCATTTTCAATGTGACCAATAGAGGTCATTGTTGTGCAGAAACTGTATAAGAAAGAACTAGGTTTTCTATAGAGCTATGTCTCTTTACTAATTTATAAACAATAAATATATGAAATAAATAAATAGTCTGATTGCAGCAATAACTATAAATATTAATTGAATAGACAAAAGTTTATTTGTTGCAATGTAAATGACACAATACCATATCTGCTTTGTTCTGGTATTACACAAGAAGTGGGCTCATGGTTCACTTCAACAAATTTGTGTCAGAATAAGCAGTTGTAGGATTCTTTTACAAAGGCAAACAGAGCTGAATTGCATAAATATGAAAATATGGACAAACCAGATGAAGGCAGCTCAGAAGCAGTAGCATACCAGACTATTTCTTATTAAAGTAGACTGACTTTTTCAGTAGAGTAGGTAACATTTTATTTATTATGTTGCAGTAGTAATAATAATAACAATAATAAATACATTTTAGGAAAATATATATAATACATTCAGAAAATCAAATAATTAATGCAGGAGCTGTGATAAAAGAAACTTTGTATGCAACCAATCTCAACCAATGCTACCAATGCAACCAATGCTAGCTAGCGTTATGGGCTGTGTACATCTTAAGGCTGATTCAGAGATGCACTTACACCTTTTTTTTTAGGTGCAAGTGTACAGCTTGGCTTAACCATTTTCTAAAGTAAGGGGTGTAAATTAATTTAAAAAAAATTGCATGCAGGGAAAATACTTTACTTTATACACAGAACTAAAATACTGCACAGTATTATGTTTATTCTATAAAATAGAAACTTCACCTCCTAATTTTAATTCTTCAGCGTATATATGCACCTCTTTGAAGCTTGTGTTTCATATGGCTACTAAGATTCGACCACACCCTAAAAGCATACCTCCAACTCAGCAGATTGCTGAAGTTGAGCACCAGTATCAGTAAAGGATACAATATCAAGAATGACTAGAAGTCATAATATACTACAAAAAAACTTAAAAAGTGTCAAATAGTAAACCAAACATAGTTTCATATGGCTACTAAGATTCGACCACACCCTAAAAGCATACCTCCAACTCAGCAGATTGCTGAAGTTGAGCACCAGTATCAGTAAAAGATACAATATCAAGAATGACTAGAAGTCATAATATACTACAAAAAAACTTAAAAAGTGTCAAATAGTAAACCAAACTGAAAACTACTGCAAAAGTAATTTTAAGCATATTGGGCCTGATCCAGAACAACGCATCGGAGCGAATTTACGCGTGGCGGAGACGTAAAATCGCCTATTTCTAAGTACTACGCATGCGCACCATAGAAAATATGCTCATTAGCGTAGCGTAATTGTGAACATATGGGCCATTCACGTATTTGTCACGTAAATACTTACGTGTGGACGTGCCAATTTTACACGAGTCAACAATACGTTCCATTTACGTGAAGTAGGTGGAGGTTTGTATTTAAAGTGTACAGTATGGGTGTGCTAAGCGGCGTACGTTCACGTAGTCTATACATCCATTAGTGGACGCACGCTGTTATGTGAAAAAAAGTTAAGGTAGGGTTTGGGAAGCGGAACTCGGTGAAATACGTACATTCAAGGGATGTGCCTAGGGGAGTGTATAGAACATACGCGTGCGAAAATACGTTACGCGTGGAAACGTATTGCACACGTAGTTCTGGATCTACCCCATTGATAGTGCCTATTGATTTTATTTTTATTTTCAATATGAGATAATTAACCAACTGTGAAGCAATGATAGACCATATGACTTCAATCACATAAATCTACATGCCCTAAACTATCATTTGAATAAGGGTCAAGGGATAACACTCACTAAACACCTCTGCTTCAAACACAGATCTCAGGGTGAGGGGTTGAGAGATATTTAAAGGAGGAGATTACCTTCAGGCCCAGTAGAAACACCACGTTCTAAAGCCTTGAAGTTACCACCATCCTACACTCCCTGACTGTGCATTCACCCCATGCATTCTGCAACCCCATCTTGTAGGATCATGATTTCAACTTCAGCTGTGTACACATTATACAATTATTATGCCAATCAGCTAATTATTTGGAGATTGACTCGATAATTGTATAATGTGTATGCAGTAACAATTTGTCATAATAATGACAAAACAATCCAGTAAATCTTCTGGCCAATAACCAGCATATCTGATGCAGTGCCGATTCCATGTCACATCATGGCCGGTAACTCTGCATTTTCGATCTCCACTTCTTGCAGTGTGTACACACTTTGGGCCGCTCTTGGGGCCTCATTCCCTAAGCTCGATTTGGGCTAAATGGCCTTAAATTGTGTGATTGTTAACTTAAAAATCGCCAAAGTGTATTCACTAAGCTAAAAATCACGCGATTTTCCATTTTTTTTAATCGCAGGTCCGAAATTCGCGGTCCCGACTTTTTTGAATTACAAACATAGGAAGTTTGTAATTCACTATAGACGATTTCACCGTTATTGCGGTGAAATCGCCTTTAAATCACAAAACATACATTCGCCTCTATAGAGGGGCGAATGTATGTTTTTTGGCCGATCGCGACCATTAAAACACATGTCTGTATAACAGACATGTGTTTTTGTGCTTAAACATCCAAAGTGCTGCATGGCTGCAATGTGTAGCCATGCTGTAGTCATTCAATTACAAGGATCAGCAAAGGTGATCCTTGTAATTCTGTGTATACAGCATGGCTACACTTGTAGCCATGCAGCGCTCCGTTTACAGTGTGTGTCTCAAAAAAAAAAAAACCACTACACAGACATTAACCCCTACAATTCTTTAATAAAGTGGTACATGTGTAAAAATATGTAAACCTAACTAACATTACCCCCTACGTGTATGCACTTACCTTAGGTGGTCATCTCTCCTAAAGTAAGTGGTATACATAAAGTGTTACATGTGTAAAATGAATGAAAATATTTTTAAACTCACCATTAGATGTCCGCATCTTGGAAACCTTCTAATTTTCTTTAAATGCAGAATTCTGTTCTTTTCTTCACGCTTCAAAAATCTTCTTGGCTGGAGATGCCGAAGAAACCTTCTTTTCTTGATCCCGGCGTCTTCAATATAACTTCCCGGCAGTAGGGGGCGCTGATTATCTTCATAAGGTGATGTCAGGAACAGTAGAGCTGTACTGTGCACTCCCCGCTACGATGACGGCTGTACAGACCTCGGTCGGCCATAAGGCACCCTGTAGGTCTGGATCAGGCCCTTTGAAATTATCCTGGCTATCAGACCATTATGTTGGGATCTGAGGAATTCTTGAACCCAGATTTTGACCTTAACAGGTTCTTGACACAGACTGCTAGAATTTAACTAATTGGGCTTCATTGATGGGGATATGTTAAGGTACCCAAGAGCCATCTAAACTATTTTCCCAGTGCTTTTTGTGGGGAAAAAAAGGTACAGGAACTTACCCCTTATCAGCCTTTATTGCAGCCCCCTCATAAGTTTCGGTCCATATTACAGCCCCCTTATAATTTTTTATAATTGTGCCCCTTGTAATGTCCAGCCTCTATGTGTGCCCATTTTAATTCCAGCTTCCATTGTCTGCCCCTTTTAATGTCCAGCCTCTTTTGTCTGCCCCTTTTAATGTCCAACCTCCATGTGTGCCCCTTGTAATATCCAGCATTCATTGTCTGCCCCTTTTAATGTCCAGCCTCCATTGTCTTCCCTTTGTAATGTCCAGCCTCCATGTGTGCCCCTTGTAATGTCCAGCCTTCATGTGTGCCCCCTTGTAATGTCCATCCTCCATTGTCTGCCCCTTTTAATATCCAGTGTCTATTGTCTGTCCCTTGTAATGTCCAGCCTCCATGTCTGCCCCCTGTCATGTCCAGTATCTAAGTATGCCCCTTGTAATGTCCAGCCTCCATTGTCTGCACCTTTTAATATCCACCCTCCATTGTCTGCCCCTTATAATGTCCAGCTTATGTGTGCCCCTTGTAAAGTCCAGGCTCCATGTATGCCCCTTGTAATGTCCAGCCTCTATTGTCTGCCCCTTGTAATGTCCAGCATTCATGTCTGCCCCTTATAATGTCCAGCCTCCATGTGTGCCCCTTGTAATGTCTAGCCTCCATTGTCTGCCCCTTGTAATGTCCAGCCTCCATTGTCTGCCCCTTTTAATGTTCAGCCCCTATGTGTGCCCCTTGTAATGTTCAGCCTCCATTGTCTGCCCCTTATAATGTCCAGCCTCCATGTGTGCTCCTTATGTCCAGCGTCCATGTATGCCCCTTGTAATGTGCAGCCTCCATTGTCTGACCCTTATAATGTTCAGCCTCCATTTGTGCCCCTTATGTCCAGCATCCATGTATGCCCATTGTAATGTGTGGCCTCCATTGTCTGCCCCTTATAATGTTCAGCCTCCATGTGTGCTCCTTATGTCCAGCCACCATATCTTCTCTTACTAACCTTTTTACGTCTTCTCCCTTCCTCAGCGGCGCTCCGTCTGTCCCACGCTGTCTCTCCCGTTCACATGGTGCGTTACTGGTAATACAGGGCTCCTATGGGAGAGCCCTGCAGGACCAAATCTGTTGCTAGAATGGCAGTGACCACATAGGTTTGGTATACATATACATATATATGTACATATACAGCGCGGCAGGAGCTTTAAAAAAAAAAAAATTTAAACTACTTTGTCCCGAGAGTCTGATCTCTCGGGACAAGTTGTAAGTCGGGCAGGACAGCGGGACAGTCCCCCAAAAGTCAGACTGTCCTGCTGTAATAAAAAAGGTGCCGGAACAGCATTCCGGTGCGTCCGATGAGAAAAAAGCCCTGTAGCATCACATGGGATAAAATATTCTCTCACAAATGACTTGGGGGCATTGCAATCTCTTATTAGCTTGATGCAGAACAGAAGTGTCCTTTAGAATTAATCCCATTATCATAATGAATAACCCGAATGATGAGTATAGTAAAACTCATACAATAAAGTCAACCACACCCTTTAGTTAATTTCAATAAGATATGCCTAACAACAGGGGTTCCCAATCACTAACAGTGCGTGATTTCCAGGTCACCTTGCTGGAGCACAGGTGTGTTCATTAATGATTGACATATGTGAAAAGATCCACAGATGGTAATCATTATGGGCCGTATCCAGACAGAAATAGAGAGTAAACTCCCCTGTCATTTCCCTCTGACATGTCAATAGAGCAAGCTTAAGTTTTCTGTGCGGATCCGTGTTATTACGCACACAGATCCACACGGACCTCCTAAATGCCTCCCAATGCAACTATTTTAAATGCCTATTCCCGCCCCTGTTGCATGATTTAGGCATGCGGAATGTGCAATAAGATCTGATGCGTAACAAGCATGCACAGATGTTACTTGCAAGGGGACTTTATCACTTGTGATATGAGGAGACTTGGAAAACATGCACCGTTAGTGGTACCTGCAGCACATGTTTGAGAACCTCTGCCTTACAGGATGTGCATCTTTGCATTTTTACATTCGCATAGTATAAATATAAAATTGAAGATAATGATGCTAGAACCTTCTTTATAATGGAAATAACTGTTACATGCTAAATTAAATGAAATTTCAGTACACACATAGGGCCTGATCCAGACTTCCGCCCGCCGCCGTGGTTACGGCGGGCGGATGCATAAGATCGGCAGTTTTGCCAATCTGCGCATGTGCCGGCAGATGTTGCCCGGCGTAACTAGGGAAACCTGTTCCTCAGGATCGGGCGTCCCTAACTGCTGCTTAGTTAAGGTTGAGGGGGTGTTCCTCACCGTAATTACAGAACAGTTAGGGAAGGAAAGCAGGGGGAGGTAAGGTAATGAGTACGGGAGGGCAGGTTTTGGCCATTTACGCTCCTGTGGCCGGCGTAATTACACACTGTTATACCGGCTGAAGTTAGGGTAGCCTTCATCTGGCGTAACAGTGTGAAATTACGCCGGTCACAGGAGGAGTGTCGAGGGGAGTGCAGGCCGATATGCTGTGCATTAGTACGCACAGCGCATCGCCATAGGTCTGGATCCGGTCCATACGACTTAAAGTTTGCAGCTCAATTTTTATCTTTGGTTTTGAGGTACAAATTTTTTCTTCTTCCAAGTGTGAGGTGTTACATGCCGCCACATACGAACGTGGCATGTAAACAATGACCTTGTGTTGCACCACCGCAGCTCCACCTCTCTGTGTTCTTGTGGCTATTGGACATTTCCCCATGCCTGGGAAACGTCCTATCAGATGTGGGGGCTGGATAGCTGCTGGCGAATCAGTGGTCGGCAGCCTTTATATCAGACCGGATCTGTCACTCTGACAGGGCCGGTTATAGCGTCTGGTTTCCAGCCCTGTGACCTGCTTCTGCCTAGTGCATTGATATCTGAGTGACCCATGTTCCTGTCTTGTACCCTGCCGTGCCCCTCCAGTGTTTCATCCTCTCTCTCTCCTTCTGGTGTTCCACTCCTGGTTTTTCCCTTGTCTGCTCCTGGGTGCCTGTTTGTGTTACCCACTCTGAGGTCCCTCCTTGTGTTGCTTGAATGCTGCGTGAGCCCTAGTGCGTTCTGTCTGTCTCCAGTCCAGTCTAGTGGTCCTTCCTCCTTTCGCTCGTACCTGTTCCATGTTCTGTGGAGTCCGCCACAGGTCAGTCCCTTCTGTCTATTCCCGCTTTCTGCTCTGTTTTGCTTCTTCTCTTTCTTACTCCATCTTGGTCTTCATCCTTCTTCTCCCAGGCTAGGTGTCCTGCAGCCCAGACTATCCCCACCATTAGGGGCTCCAGTGGACACCAGGCCCTAGTTAGACTCCGTGTCCTGGTTGTGTTGTCCGTTTTCGTAACATAAGGAATTGGTATTTTTTACATATTTTGTGTAATTTTCACTAATGAAACCTTCTCTACACTGTCCTTGCCCTTTTCATGGCTTCCCTAGTTGTCTCTATATGGTAATTAAATAATATATTTTTCAAGTCACTTAAAACAGCCCATAAGGACAGCCCTCTGTTGTTCCCCTCTGACAGCACGGAGAAGGTGCTTTAATAATCTTATACAATGTTGATAACCTGGCTTTGCACTAAACGTAAGGCCCACTTAGATTAGGACATTAGAAATTCATATGAGTTTAAGGAGAAGCCATTCACAAAAAATCAGTTCTCATGTTCCCTCCTGCTTTCCTTCACATATCTACAGAGAGAATAGTACAACTATTGAATGACTTTATATCCATTACTCAGTTCTCGGTGGCAGTTTCTGTTTCATGTATACTTATGATGTAGTTATGAAATAACTATCATTATTAGTACATCCTAAATAAATGACAAATTACAATGTACATTTTGTGGCATATATCCTTAATAATACTAAAAAAAAAAAAAAAAAAGAAATGTACCATATATGCATTCTATAAATAAGTTTGATGATGAGATGAAGTCTCTGTGACACTGAATTCATGTAATCATTCAGAACCATTTTACTAAAAGCAGAAGGCTTAATGCAGTTTCCTGCCATTACATAGGACTTTCTCATTAATACTTATGAATATTCATAGCTATCTGAAAGATGGCTAAATTCATGCAGACTCCTGAGAGCAGATCGGGGGCATTGCTGGTGTGCGGAGAGTGTAGGTGGTAACCCATCATTTCTTGGCCACTCACACTTCAGGAACCCATTATGACGATACCTACTATAGTTTGGTCCTTGGATGTAAACATACAGTATATGTAAAACATGTAGTTAGCTATAAGACAATCTGTTTAATGTGCAGACAACATGTTCACTTTATCAACCTTTTGCTTGTTTTCCTAAAATATCCTTGAATGCTTTTTCCTTGTGACGCTCTATCTTCTTGCATCTGTTTTTTCCCCCAATTTTTTTGTTTCACTGATTTGATACATTTATTCCCTAATCTTCTGAGATGACATGCTCAAATACACAGCAAGTGAAGCTTTTTAACCATTACAAAAGGAAGTATAATATTAGAAAGAGAAACATAGTTGACTGCACTGCGCATGAATCAGATCATACTGCAGAAAAAGCAGACTCTCTGCAGTCATTAACATGCAAACATGCAAATCAGCTAGTAATTAAGCTGCCGTTCTCAGGGGATGCTCTCATCATAATAAGTTCTATTGTTAAAGAAAAACAGAGCGAGACATAGCAAGGAAAGAAAGTAAAAAGATGAGCAGTCATGAAAAAAAATCTGTAGAGGAGGTGGCAGTCTGGAATACAGTAAGGGAAGAGAAAAAAATGATTATGATTATGAGATAAAAATAAAAATAAAATAGAGTAATGATAGAAAGAACAATCGTAGTATAAACATATTCCAGTATGTATTTCTCTATGTATATATATATATATATATTTGTATGGTAATCCTGGCTGAGTGCCACTGAAACGTCAATTGATGTTTACCACTGCGGAATAAATTCTTTATTACATCTATAAGTCTCTAGAGTGCCGCTTCTACTTCGCTACCATTTCTTCCCAGCTGGACAGTGAAGCAAGTCTATATATGATCTTTTGGAGTCATTTAACTTATATTTACCCTAAAATTAAACCATTGCATGGTTCACAGACATGTAGGCACGGTGTAATTTTTTAGAATGATCATAGTAGGCTAATATTTTTATTTTCTATATTATATATATATATATTTATATATATATATAGCAAAGAGGTCCTGTCACTCCTCCAAACTCAATATCTTGCTCCAGGTGCTCTTCAATGGTAGTCAATAAAGGTGTACAAGAATGAAGTCACTCAGGAGTCTTTCAAAGGTAAAGTGCCTAGCCGGCCAAATTTAATGGGAAACCGACGTTTCAGTCACGTATAATGACTTTCCTCAGGGTTACAAACAGCAAATTATACTTAATTTGCTGTTTGTAACCCTGAGGAAAGTCATTATACGTGACTGAAACGTCGGTTTCCCATTAAATTTGGCCGGCTAGGCACTTTACCTTTGAAAGACTCCTGAGTGACTTCATTCTTGTACACCTTTATTGACTACCATTGAAGAGCACCTGGAGCAAGATATTGAGTTTGGAGGAGTGACAGGACCTCTTTGCTATATATATATATATATATATATATATATACGCACATCAGTATCTATATATATATATATATATATATCTTTATACGCACGCGCACACACACACATCACTATCTATATACGCACACACACCCATCACTATCTATATACACACACACACCCATCACTATCTATATACACACACATGCACATATAGTTGTTAAAAGCAAATATATTAGCTTTATAAAAAGCTATGAAATTCCATAGACAAAAACCTTGCGGTTTAACATGTCTGATTAAGGTTTCTTGTATTGACACAAAACATAGAAACCTTTAAATCTTTACTGTTCAAACACAAAAAAATCCTGACTAAGGGGTTTCTCTAGTTATGCCGGGCAACATCTGCCCGGTGCATGCACAGACCGGCTAAACAGCCGATCTTACGCATCCGCCCGAAGTAACAACGGCGTAGGTCTAGATCAGGCCCAATATGCTTAGAAAATAAAGAATCGGTATAAGCCCAACTCTGGATCAGTTCCAACCTCTGAATCAGCCCCATGTTGCATTGTTAGAGGTGCATATATTTTTATTATTATTAACATTTTTGGATTATTTAGCTTTTGCTCATTGCACATAATACTAAACTTCTTTAATTTTAAACTGTAATTAAGAGATTAGTTTACAAAGCAACCTCAACTTTAATTCTGTCTGCAGAGTTTTAATTTGCCTTTCACAGTTTTTTGCTGTTCTTCTAATCTCCAGATCAGTGCCGGATAATTTGAGTTGTGAATTTCTATATCAACATAGTCCTTTACATTTTGTACAATGCCACATTTCTAACAGACCAGTGCATTCAGCAAACAGTAACACAGAATCTTTTTTTCTCTTATCATTCCTAAGTAGGATCCTTATCTTGACCTTACTTCCGAGTTTGGAATAAATATATTGCAGAGAGCAATCTCCATCCTTGAAACTCTGCCATTAGTCACACACCTATTCAACAGCAGAGATGGATAAAAGAGAAGGTGATGATGGGTGATATGTTATAAAAATATTGTGCTCGATAAATTCCAAGAAGAGGAAAAGATGACAAAAAAATACTAAACAAATAAGCAAAAAAAAAATAATAATAATAATAATAAAAGCCCTAAACAAACAATAACACCAAAAGGCACAGATAAAATATTGCAAATTAAAGGTATGACATCATGGCCGGAGAACAAAGGACTATAAATAGGGGGTTAATTAAATATATAGGCTAGACAGGTTAAGTGGCAGTGGATCTGAAACACAGCTGTGCTCTCCTTCCTGCCAGACAAATATATTATAACTATAATTTACTGGGGCTTGGGATGTTTGTAAAACTGTCATCTTCACCATGTTGGCGCTGGAAAAGATTTATTGATTATAGCATCCTACTTAAATCAGCCAGATGGATAATTCTACAGACAGCACATGTATGGCACATTTAAGAGCAAAAAGATGCTAATCAGATGGGGGTCACTTGGAGTCCAGAATACAATATTGTATTAACCCATAGTATGCTGAACGATCTGCTGTGACTTTGGGCCCGATCCTGAACAACGTCCGACGGGGGACTCCTGTGTTGGAACCATGTGTGTGCCAGATGTTCCGACAGCGTAAGTACTAACGTAAGTCAGTATGTACGCAGAAGGGGCTGACCTTTCACTTACGCACGCCTGTATCCCTACCATAGAGATGGAGATAGCCATTTAAATGAGGAGGCGGAGAAGCCCCGTTACGACTAGGTCCACGGCCATATGCAGGGTCGCCATCAAGGGGGGGACAGCCGGGACTACTGTCCCAGGCCCGGACCTGATGGGGGCCCACTGATACTTACCTAGCTCTGTAGCAGTAGGTATCAGTGGTTTCCTACCACCGATTCAGAGCTATTTAGTAGCCGGCCAATGTGCAGGACTGTTCTTCCCTGCACACCTGCCCACTGCTAAAGCGTGTCTGCCACGCCCTATGTGATGTCACCAATGATGTAAAATAGGGGCGGGGCCCCACATGTGATGATGACGGCCCTGGTCGTATATACATAGTTGTAAAACGTAAGGTAGGAATCTGGACACGTGAGTGTCCAGATTTACTACTGATAGCAGGGGGTGTAGGGTGCGTGCTAACCCAGAGAGGTCCATGCTACATCTGCGTAACTTTGGACCTCTGCGCGCATATAAAGTGTGCCGAGAACAGGATCTGGCTCTTTAATATTGTTTGTTGAAGTACATATAACAAAATGGAAGCTTCTACTTTTATTTATATTACTTTTCTTACTTTAAAAAATCATTAATATAATTAATATTTAGGACCTGGTCCTGGAATAAGAAAGTTATCAGATCAAGCTGTTTATTGAAGCTGGCCCAAAAGGAAGAACTGCAAGGAAGAACTGCACATTCACGTGGAGGGTGTTCCACATCGGATCTCTTTGTGTATGGAACGCCATCAAAAGTCTGACCACAAGGGTGTGTCATTTCTCCGCTAGACAGAATATACAGCAAATAGACAGCAAAATGGGCATGGGGAGGCATATAATTTGTATGGGCAGGGCTGGACGCTTCAGTCCGTGCGTGCGTGCGTTCCGGCCGTGAACCTAGGCCCGCCGCAGAACAGATAGGGCAGGGTTATGAATACTGAAGTTAGTCCACACATGAAAGGGGAGTGTCAAAGCCATGCTTGAAGTAATTGTGCTTAGATTTGAATTAGGTCTTGTGGTCACTGTGAACTGGAGCAAGACTTACGCAAAAGGGTCATTTTTACTCGCAGATAGCGGAAAACAACCACATGTGCACTCTATGCTCTTCCATTATGGGACTGGACCAACAAGATCTAACGTTCCGTAATGGAACACTTCACAATAGCAAGGCAGAATGGGGTGTTTAGTGTAAAGTGAATGTGAGAGTGGGAGGAATGGTCATCGTACAGGGCTGGGTTTAAGCCTTACGGGCAATCCTAACTTCCGCAATGTCAATTTTAAGGTAGGGGTCAACTCTCAAAAATCTGTGCATGCAAGTTTCCTATCCCTAACCCAGACGGGAGTTAGGATCTCACGCTGTACCAATCTCGGAACTCCACTGCCGCTGTGATCGGAGCGATGAACACACCAGTAGCGGAGATTTGGTTCCGGTCCTGAATCGTTATTTTTCTAGATACATATGGGTTAAAATAAATAAGAAAAGATAGTTGGCATCAAGATCTTCTGGCCTTTTTATGAAATGACTTGCTATATTTACATAACAAATACGATCTGCTTGACAATAACTGATTGCTTTTACAGAAAAAGCGTAATAAACACAGAGTAATCATAACCACATCAAATACAGAATCTAAAAACGTTAATAACGCAGATAAATCAATGTCAATTACAGAGTTATAGATTTGATGATTTGATGATATCAGGTGGAGAATTCTGGGCAGATGACGACCCAAATGCACAACACTGTACCTGTTGCACATACAGTCTTAAAATACCAATAGTAGCTACTACGCATGCGTAGTAACTATTTTACATAATCTACATATTGTTTATGTAGATTGCATAGATGTGGTCTTTAAAGACTGTGGGGTAGATCCAGAACAACTTGTGAGCGAATTTACGCGTGGCGGACACGTAAAACTGCATTTTGGTAAGTACTGCACATACGAACCATAGAAAATACGCTGCGTAACGTAGCGTAAATGTGAACGTATGGGCCATTCACATATTTGTCGCATAAATCCGTACGTGTGGGCGTGCCAATTTTACGTGAGTCAAAAATACATCTGAAATACGCTGTGTAGGTGGGGGTTTGTATTTAAAGTGTACGGTATGGGCGTGCTTAGCTGCGTAAATACATGTTGGCCATACGTACGTGAGCAGATGACATCGGTTACGTGGCCAAAAGTTAAGGTAGGGTTTGGAAAGCGGAACTCGGACAAAATACGTACATTCAAAGGGTGTGCCAAGGGGAGTGTATAGAAGGTACACACGCGTAAATACGCTACGCTAATAAACGGATTGCAAGCGGAGTTCTGGATCTACCCCTGTATGTGCAACATGTACTGTGTTGTGAATTCGGGCCGACATCTCTAGGTGGGAAAGGTTATATTCTGAAGAGATACCTGAATTTTGCTTTAAGGCTATTTGCTTTTGAACCTACAGTATTTTTCTTTCAATCAGTAGTGTTGTTAGACTACATTTCAACTAATTATGCTTGGTCTTTGCAGAGTACAGGAGTCAAGTCAACAAAGATGTCACTTTAAATCATTCAATAAACATGCGGCTTTCGTTCAAGCACTTTGTTTTGGTCTGTAACCCTGAAACAGGTCAATAAGAGGAAAAAATATATATATAGTTTTTTCTTTCAATGACCCCCTAATATTGCCTGATCCATTAGCACAATTAGCCTAAAAGGGTGATAGCACTTTAAAAATCCATAGGTCAAAAAGAGCAGTTCATATAGTTAATCATCTGTCTGTCCAAACTATACTGCCTTGTCCTGTTACATAGTAAAATGGCCAGTGACATTCTCTATGCGTTATAACCTTCAGCTGTGAGCAAAATATTTAGTAGGGGATTGATGTCGGAGTAAAATTAGTAGTAATAATAATAAAAATAATAATAATAATAAAAATATTACTAATAATAAAAATAATATTTGCTAATTGATTAGATGTTGGATTAGCTTTGATGTTCCTCTACGTCCTTGACATTGACACCATCTCTCACTGTCTAGCGTTCACAGTCATCTTAAATATCTGATTATCTTGCCAGATTCAATGGTCTTAATTTCGAAAGACCGATTTTCTACAGTTGAATGCAGACTTCCAGCAATTTGAATCTTGGAACTGCGAAGAGTCATCTGCCAAAAGGTAAAGACATTTTTCGTAACCCTGCACTTAAACCTTTACCAACCCTAACCCTCTGTTTCCAGCAGCCAAAACCCTAACCTTCCTCTTCTTCAGCCCTAACCCTAACTCTTTATGCTCTGCAGCCTAACTCTAACCTTCCACACACCGCAGCCTAACTCTAACCTTCCATACCCCATAGCCTAACCCTTTATGCCCTAGCCAGCTTAGTAAAGCTAGACCCTGCTGTGATCACCAATTGTGTAAGAAGAGCATTGGCTAAAATTCATAACGTACTTCTTTTTCCTCTCTTGAATCTACTCTTTTCACATTGCTAGCATCCACTCTTCCAATAGGTCCAGTGATAGCCAATCATCTACAGTTGGTGCCTTGACGCTGGGCAGGTGAGCTTAACCGAATATAGTTATATTGTGAATTAAATCTCCTTTTTAAGTATGTGTTGATACATAGTGTCATATAATGTTTGTTTGGAGCGTTGGACCTCTCTTCCCAGTTTCCAGTGATAGCCAAAGAATGAAAGAGCATCTGTGGTGTCATATTGGGTGAGAGGAGCATATATAGTAGAAGTAATGTTCTTTCTCTGCCTCTCCTGTACCGGTATCCTTTGACACATTCATTCAACTCATTTGTATCTGCAGCATGGGTATGGTGAACGGAGCAACAGGGAAGTGGGGAGAGTGAAAAAGGACTAGAAGGTAGAGTCTTCTGACCTTAGGATGTTGTCGCCTTAGAACAGTTTCATAGAGAGGAACAGCCTAGCTTATTATTCTCTTTTATCTACAGAACTACTTATGTTGGATGGACGTAAAAATGTTTCAAGGAACTACGCTTTTTATCTTGTAAAACTACAGAAAATATAATGTGCTCAAAGTCTTGTTAAAGACAGAGTAATATCAGACAAAACGGGATAAAGGAAAAAATAAAAACCTCTTTCCCATTTTCAGCTCATCAGGTTTTACAATGCTGCAGTTTATAAATCCTGCATCATGAAAATAAAAAGCGAGCGAACCACAATTCATGAAGTTTCTACATGTGCAAGATATAAACATTAAAGGCACTGAAGAAAAGACTTTTTTATGAAGAATGTGAAGCCAAAAAAAGTCTAAACTGGGCCCTGGAAAAAAAAAACAACAACCCACTAAGTTAACAAGCAAAATATTTACAATAACAACAAAATCTAATGATAAAAATAACAATAACAGTAGCCTAGCCTTCCGTATTCCATGCAACTGTCTAGTGAAGTGAGAGGAAATGTGATGACATTGGGCCTGATCCAGAGCTACGAAAATTCGCACAGCGGGCGAATGCGTACGTTCGACCGTGCGAATAAACATGCACGCCCCTAACACTCCCATAGTAAAGTACCTGCTTACGGCGCCTATACCCTACACTGGGTACGACCGTCGGCCGTACGAAATTTCGCACAAAATACGTTGAGCGTACGGGCTTAGCACGCCCATACTGTACAATTTAAATGGCTATCCCCGCCTCCCTGTTGTAAAACGAGCGCCCAGCCGACCGTCGTACTGAACGCACGCCCCTCGAGCGAAAAATTCGCACAACATACGAACGCTATACGCTCATGTCGTCCAGCCGACAGGAAGCTGTCATACTGGGCATGCGCAGTGCGAATTTTCGTACGAAAATACGCAAAAAAAACGTCGTACGCTCGCCCGTCGGACAGCAATTTCGTAGCTCTGGATCAGGCCCTTTGTCCCACAGCTCGGCACGGCACATGAAGCTGAACCCGTATAATAATACGGTTATATTTCTAAGAATGGTGTGTTCTAACAGCATTTTCTCTAATGTTACCATGTTTACATTAATGGAAGGTGTGCTCTATGATATTGTTATTGTCATGATGTTATGTAGCTTGAATGACTCTGTATACTGTATTGCTTCTCCGACATTGTTCTTAGGGGGAGTAGTTTTGTTATGTTTATTGTATGTGCAAAAATTGATAAAATCAATAAAAAGTACTTGATTCAAAAAAATAAAAAAAAATAAAAACATATATAAAGTGTATATATATATATATATATATATATATATATTTCCAAGACACATATATGGCCTAGATAAAAATTAATACTAGTCTCAAAAGTAATCCATTCAGTTCCTATATATGATTTGCGGGAAATCCTTCTTTCTTGCATAGTCTGAGAAATATCATATACCTCCAGTGGAGAGACAAAGGTATTAGGAGCAATCGACAACATTTTTTATTCCAGAGGGAGAAACCAATTCCTTCAGACCTGAAAGATAAATACTAACTTCCCAATTCCCAATTTGTTAGATTCCTCCAGGCTAGGCACTTTGCCCAACACCATACACACTCTGGGCCTGATCCAGAAGTAACCGTACGCCAGCTGGCATGACGTTTCTCTTCACTAATACTTACTGTGCATGCGCAAAATGGAAGCGCACACATCCACTGGGCTTGTGTTCTGAAAGGTGTGTAGAGGAAGGGAAGAAGTGGATGGACATTGGGAATGTACATTAAGGGCATGCCAAGACAAGAGCTCATGATCCAAATCAAAATGCAGATGAAACTAAGATGGAACATTTAAATATTTGCACCAGACACAGGTCTTGTCTATGTCCGTGGGGCACACAATAAACAAACTGTTTCAGCCACTTAGAAATTAAATTTCAAGCAATGAACGCTATGGTCAAGATATCGCTGATAGTGTTTTATAGTTGTATCCATTTTTATTAATATACATTAAGAATTTTTTTTATATTTTATTCATAGCTTTAATTTATACACATTCCAGCTAAAGTATTTGCACTATTTGTTACAAATTTTCAAAATATACCAGCCATACACTTATAATACGCTAGTCTTACCAGCCTGCAATTGCGTAGCATAATAGAGCAGTGCTCGGGGCTGCTTTGTGTCTGTATGCCAAGTCCTGTACAATACAATTAATCCAGAAGTCCTGGTACATGCACTTCTGGATCTTAAGTACCACCTACGTTTTTCTACACAAAAGTATCTTATGTGCTTTGTGCTAGCATTTGCAAACAAATGTGAATCATGCCCTCTATGTCTGACCCTGGGGACCCTGATGAGTTAATGAAGTTAATATATTTAATACAATTTCAAAAATAACATTAACCATGTCTGGGTGTTGCAGAAAGAGCTTAGGACTGCAACCTCAAATAAATTATGGGATCATTCTATCAATTAATGGAATGCAGACCTTCAATCTGTACCATAACATCGCTCATGCACAATGACAGAACAGTGTGGGTACTACAATTCAAGCAACTCCAAGATATACACTTTTAATTATTTATAGAGTCCTTTAACAGCAGCCTGATGCAAGTTTCTATCAATTTTTGACAATACAGGGTAACAAAATTCTGAAACAAAGTGACGCAGTTCATTAACAACACATTCATGGGCTGCATTTCTGGAGACCCAAACAGTTGTACCCACACTGCAGGTCCACACAATTAGGTGATCAATAGGCATACTCCAACTTGCTGCTAACATACAGATTGATGTAACAGGAGAATATTAAAGCACATCTTGTAAACAACATAAACAGAAAAAAATCAACTGCTAGCTCAGTTCCTGCTTAGAAGCAAATCCTATTCCTAAGTTAAACACAGTATAAATATATAAAGTATAAACACAAGTAGGAAAAATAAGAACAAGAAGTATTACTGGTATAGAGTTTAAAGTCAATTTTGTCACAATTAGTAAACTAACTTTAAATCAACAAATTCTTGTTCTAATGGTTTTATTTGCAGTCCAAGATTTCCAGTCTAATTTATGGAAACTCATGGTTCTACAAATGCACAATGTTGTCCAAAAGGTTCTCAAATACATATGCCTTTTTCCCATTTTGTTGCTGAGTGTATTTGAGTGTTCATCAATGAGAGAGATAGGGTCTGGTCCCAGTATGTTCCAAGCCTCGGTTCCAAATAGCTTCAGTTTTACTGGTAGAAAAAGGGAAACAAAAGACACATAGTACCATATATAGCGCTGAACATTATTTATCAAAACTCACTGTCATGAAACGTGAGACTGTCGGCGGCTCTCTCCTGCCGTGCCTGCAATGTATCCTCGAGGAGGTGTCACTCATAGTAGTGGCAGCCCCCTGTCATCTTCCACCACATGACTCCTCTCTGTGTACTGGTGCCAAACACCAGTGTTTTTTAGTGCATGGGCTCTGCCATATTGGATTGCCTCACATGATACGCCTCAGCCAACTGGATTCCAGCCCAGGAAACCACATAATTCTATCATCCAATCTGGGACTAGGGCAAACTATTTAAGTCCAGAGCACTGATCAATCAGTGCCAGAACAATTTGGTCATTCAATTTGCCTAGTTCTGAGAAGCGATGCTGCTAATCTCCAAGTCCTGTTCCAGTTCAGTCCATTCCTGGTCCAGTCCAGGTCAAGTCAAGTAGAGTCTATTCCTGGTCCAGTCCAGGTCAAGTCAAATCCAGTCCAGTCCTGGTCAAGTCCAGTCCATTTGTGATCCAGTCCAGGTCAAGTTAAGTCCAGTCCAGGTCAAGTCAAGACCAGTCCATTCCTGGTCCAGTCCTAGTCAAGTCAAGCCAAGCTTATTCCAGTCAAGTCAGACGTTGCTTTGTCCAGTCGAGTCAAGCCTGGTTTCGTCCAGACCAGTCAAGCCTTGCCTTGTTTAGTCCAGCTTGTCCTGTCCAGTCAAGCCTTGCCTTGTCCACTCCAGTCCAGCTCGTCTGGTTTATTCTAGTTCAGTGTTGGTCCAGTCCAATTCAAATGAAGCCTTGTCTTGTCCAGTCCAGGCTGTTCAGTCCAAGTCAAACTTTGTCTTTCCTTATCAAGTTCACGAACTGTCCCTTTTGAACCTCTTCTGGCAATTAGCACATGAGCAGATCATACATTAAACCTTTCATTACATTGCTGAATCACTATCACATACCCTTGAACCCAGAACGGATACCCAACCCAGTCAGTCTGTGATACTTACTCACACATTCAGGTGAATATTTAAATAAAAAATGTCATACAAGGTGCAAAATAAGAGACATGTAGCAGGAAGTACATGCCCCCTGTACTACCCGCTGTCGGTAGGAAATCTGGACTCTTACGTGTCCTGATTCCTACCTTAAATATTACGACTAGGTCCTTGACCCCTAATTTAAATGTCTATCTCTGCCTCTACGGTGGAGATACGACAAGCGTATGTAAAACAAACAATGTAAACAAATCCCAGTGAGCAATAAAAGTCCTTTAGCTGTGATAACTGAGGCTGCCTCCTCTATGGATCTTGATCTTTCCCTCACAACACGAAGGCTTAAGATTTGCTATGACTGAGTTTTAAAGTGCAATATCCCTACATATTTGAATCATTGGATCCTGATAATATATATACATAACCGAGTGTGAGATCAAACACTCCCAGTTGTATTCTGATTGCTGCCAGGGGTGTATCTATAGGTCCAGCGCCCCTGGCAAAGTAAGGGACTGGTGTCCCCACCCATTACCCATTCACTTCCAGTCTCCCTTCATGTGCCTCCAGCACCTCTTCTCTCCCAGTACTCCCATCATGTGCCTCCAGCCTCCCCCATTACTCCCATGATGTGCCTCCAGGCCCCCTCAGTACTCCCATCATGTGCCTCCAGCCCCCCCGGTACTCCCATCATGTGCCTCCAGCCCTCC
>WWET01000387.1:597584-622359 GCA_011038615.1 Limnodynastes dumerilii
GAATAGAGCCTGGAGCCTAGCAACCAGCCAGCCGTCATTTTAGCATCCAGCCGCAGTCTGACTCCAGACCAGTGGCGCTAGTCTGAAGTCAGACTGCGGATGGATGCATGGTCCTAGTAGACGACAAACTATCTCTTGGCAACGGGTGACATCGCCATGGGGTGCCCCCCCCTTGTGGTGGGCCCCCTGGCGGGTGCCATCCTGGCCAAGGGGTGTATACACCCCTGATTGCTGCATTCCACAGCTAAAGGACTTTTATCGCTCACTGGGATTTTGTTCACATTGTTTGTTTTGCACATGTATAATAAGTATCTTGGCCACATGCTCTATAGCGTTCTGTAATTGTTTATATAGATGTTTATTTGGACGTCTATGTGAAATACTGGTTTATTTGAATGTCTGTGTTTTATGAGATAGCTAATGTGAATATATTGACTAATTGTAGTGGTTTACTAGATATATAGTTCAGAGTGATATTTTATCTTTTTTTAAATATATGCTTAATAAATAAACAATTATTATATTTATAAAAATCTCCAAATGCTTCCATCTTTCTTGTATACATCTGGGTTTTGCAAGATGGTAGCCACTTGTATAAATTTGCAATTTGTTTAAATAATTTTAGCAGAAGTTTCAAAAAAAGTTTTTTTGCTTCTTCTAGTGGGTGTTTAATATGGTGTATGGCTGACCAATTCCAGTATTGCAACAGCCAAAACATTTAAGGGCTGCCATTCCATTTATTCCACTACACACATTACATCCCACCTCACCCCCCATTTTTTCCAGTTAAAAAGGAGTTTTAATTGCTAGACAAATGTGCTTAAATGTGGGCATTATGTTGTGTACCAATACCAGCAATGTTAATTTTTAAAGAGACTATTGAGATTTTTACTAAACTGTTGCATTTTTTCAGATAAGCAACAGAACTGTATAAAACACACCTAATGAGTTGATGAAGCTAACCATCCAAAAATGTGGTATCTATAAATTATGATCATGGAGCTGAAGGAGAGAAAATTCTCAAGTTAATGAGAATGAAGTTCTAGTAATTTGGGAGACTCAGAGGAACATATGGCAGACTCTTATACAGCCCTCTTTTTCCATTATCAGAGGCAAACACCCCACACCCATTCCAGTATTTCCAACCATTTGGTGTTGATTTTATTTACTTTTGTAAGGGGAAACACAATGCTCATTCATGTTTTCAAGAACTTCACACTTATGATCGTTTCTTAACATTGAAGTGGAAGCCATTGTTTGGTTAGTTGTTAGGCTACTGAAAGGTTGTTATCATAGGAAAAAAAGAAAGTAGCATTTACACCTCAGCTTTGCTTGCACACATTTTATATTCCCTAATGGTAAATTGAAAAAAGTGTAAAGAGTTATTATGCAATAACAACATATTTTAACCTAGCTTCCATAAACATTAAAATCAACTGTGCTAAATTTAAAAAAAAATAATCTTATTTTCTGAATCCAGTTTGTCTTACTAGACAAGTGGAGTACTGAACAAAGTTGAGGTTATGAGTTGGTTGATAAAATGCATTACTGCTAATTTAATGACAACCACAAAAGGCTCAGGCTAAAGGACTCATGGGCCAAGAAATCACCTTTCACTTCTGGAAAAATTAATTCATAATCAACAGTTTCCAGGTCATAAGACAGGCTATCCATCAAAGTGTAACATAACAATCTAAAGTGCCAAAAAATGGTCACAGGGTACAAGGCAAGATTTATTTATTATTCATTAACAGGTTTTTATATAGCATCTCATCACATAGCACTTTACAGAGAATATTTCTCATTTACATCAGTCCCTGCCCTTTGAGCTACATTCTAAGTTCCCTAACACATACATACACACACAGACTATGGTTAATTTTTATTCAGCAGCCAATTAACCTACCAGCATGTTTTTGGAGTGTGGGAGGACCCAAAGAAAAGCCACACAGACACAGAATGAACATACAAACTCCACACAGATAAGGCCTAGTCTGGGAATTGAACTCATGACCTCAGCACTGGTGCCTTTTCTATAAGAACATGTAGAACATAACTATGCAATCATTGCATATCTCTTTGAGAATAGATCTTATAAACAAACCTTATGAAAATACAGCGCTAATATATATATACACTATTGTTGGCATTAATGAAAGGTAGGCACCGGTATTCCTTAACTAAAATAATTTATTAATCAAACACCAGAACATAACAATAAAAGTGGACCTTGAGAAAAAGTAATTAGTATTATATCACAGCATCTGATAAATATGACCAATCAGTGGTGGCAGATGCAAAATAATGGACAGTCCACACGTGTCCCTAGTGTCTGCAATAGTTCCCCGTTGGTTTACCTGTTCCTCAGAGCAGGCTGAAGTACATATGACTGGTCTCTAGCTTCCAGAGTACACAATCTAGGGGTCCCCAAATCAGTTGCGATGTTGGCGGCTTGTCTTGTATTTACCTTGTTGGCATGCGGGATAAAGTTTCTTTCCTCCTAGTTTTTAATATTGGAAATACCAAAGCCTGTTCTGATTGAAAAGGACATACTTAATCCTATATTTGACCAAAAAATACTCATCTTCGAGTGGATATTGGAAACGATTAGCCCAGGGCAGGCCACCAGTGGGTTAAGATGGTGATCGGCGAAAGTATACAGCGCGCAGAACGAACCTTCTGTTTGGAACTGATTTCCGTACTGTAAAAGTTATGTTACCGTAATATCTGTCGAGAGCATGCGCCAATGTTAGTTGTCAGGAGATGTACGCAAGAGACGCGTAAATCCCTTGACTTAATTAATTCTGGATCAGGCCCAATGCTAAAGAGAATATCGATAAATCATTTTAAAAAATCTGAGGTTATCTTTGTTTTCTTTAAACTAGAAACCAAACCAAAAATATAAGAGCCAGGTTTTTTAACAAATAATTTTAGAATGACAACTGTTTGCTGCACATGTCCAGAACAGAATTGTAACTCTGACTATTCAAAAATCCAGCATACAGATGACTACATGTGATTGAAGGGGCATTACAAGGGAAAGATTCTGTTACAAACAGCCTATTTACAGTAAAGGTGTGTTCCTGCAAATTACAATATTCATTAGGCCAGACCAACTTTTGCGTAAATAGACACAATTTTAACGGTACTAATGGTATGGAAATGTTGTTTATACTTTGTGCTGATGCCCTTGCTAAATCAAGTGAAGCATTTCTGTGAATTTAATTTGATTACATTTTATTTAATATTTGTTTTATTTATGACTAACAATTGTGTACATTCAGCTAGTTAATTAACAGAGAATCCTTACACAAAGCATAACCAACATTGTATTAAACATAACAGTATGCAGAAAGCATAAGCAACATTTTATTATACATAACAGTATATTTATTCTGCACTTGCATATGGATAACTGGGGAAGAGAATTTAACTTAAATTTGTTTGACTTTTATGTGGGCTTGATTTTAGATCCAGAGACACAGGGGCTGATCCAGAGTCAGGAGTAGCTACTCAAAAAGGTACAACTCTGAACTTAGAGAAACCATGTTGCAATGTGAGTGTTAATTTATTGTTGTTTTGCATACAGGGATAGTACTGACTGATTTTGCGAATTCCACACAAATACTAAACTGAGCTTTGTTTAAAACTCTAATTTAGAGTTGCGCTACAAAAAAATAACTGCCACATAGTTAGGTTCATCTGTGGATCTGTAAGGGTCAGATTTAGACTTAGTAGTAGTAAGTTCAGCTTCTACAAAATTCCTATATGTCAGTGGTAAGGGCACTCACGTATTGAATCCTACCTTAACTTGTCTGCATATAAGGTTAAGAGTGTGGACAAGACAATGGGCCAGATCCAGAACAACGCTTGTGAGCGAATTTAGGCGTGGCGGAGACGTAAAATCGCCTTTTGGTAAGTACTGCTCATGCGCACCATAGAAAATACGTACAGTAACATAGCGTAATTGTGAACGTATGGGCCATTCACGTATGTGTAACGTAAATACTTACGTGTGGGCGTGCCAATTTTTACGTGAGTCCAAAATACATCTGAAATACGTTAAGTATGCGGGGGTTTGTATTTAAAGTGTACGATATGGGCGTGCTTAGCTGCGTAAATTTGTGTTGCCCATACGTACGTGTGCGTATCACTGCGGTTACATTGGCAAAAGTTAAGGTAGGGTTTGGAAAGCGTATCTTGACAAAATACGTACGTTCAAGGGGTGTGCCTTGGGATGTGTATAGAATATACGCACACGAAAATACGCTATGCGAATAAACGTACGGCAAACGTAGTTCTGGATCTACCCCAATATACGTAAAGGCTAAACTCGGCCCTTTCTGTACAATTTTCATAAGAAGGCCAGCCCACCTTGCATATAAAGTATGCACGGAGGTCTGGTCCACTTCATGCTTGACGTTCAGACACAGTATCCATACGTTTTGCATTAGTGAATGTAAGCTGATTTACGCAAGCAGTTTGTGTAAATCAGCTGTAATTCTGACGTCTGGATCCGTCCAAAAAGACTAATTGAGTGTGTTTTTATCGTTTCAGTGTGGATTAGGTCCAGTGTGCCTGAATATTTCTTAAAACATTGGATGCCCAAATACCAGGCAATGTACAAAATGAAACCAAAAAACAGCTTAGGATACCTAGTAGAAGAGTATAAAAACAATACAGGTCACAAAAAATCTGGAATATGGCATGGGAACAGCACAAGCTACAGCAAACTGGGTCAGACAAACTATCACCATCACAGATGGCATGAAGAGAGGTTTCTAAAGGCTAAGGTAATCAATTAGGTCAGACCTTTAATAGTCTACATGAACCAAAACTTAATAGCCTGCTACCTCTTGACAGAGGATTTCGGTTGATGTTACTAGGCAACCAGCAGTATGGAAAGCTGCTTCTGTCACTTACTACTAGCACAGTGGGACAAATCATTAGGTTTATACCTTACTGTTGATTATCAACACACTTGCTGCCATAGATCTATAACGGAGTATCTGCTCGTAGTATGAAAATCACATTCCTGAATGGAGCAGCAGTGTTGAAACATCATGCATGTTCCTTGCATTGTGTATATCCTAAATGTAATTGTTAAAGTTTCCACATTCTCATCCAGTGTAATTACTGGCACTCAAATGTATTAAGGGATGGCTACATTAGAGAAAAGAACATAATTTTGTATGTAGTGTGTTGCATCCCTGTCAAGGGGCCAGATTTACTAAGCTGCTGGAAGGGAAAAGTGGAGTAGTTTCCCATAGCAGCAAATCAGATTCTAGCTCTCTCTTTCCTATTAAATACTATAAAATGTCAGCTAGAATCTGATTGGTTGCTAAGGGAAACATCTCCACTTTTCCAAACCAGCAGCTTTGTGAATCTGGTCCCAAGTGTTTTAGTTAAATTGGATGTTCTTCAGGTTGCCATCATTGTCAGATCTAAGACCTTTCTCGCCTGTACTGTGGCAACAGTGCATCCCGTAACCAGGTAAAATGAACAAAGCATAGATGAGATTTTATTTGATATAATAACATTACCAATAGAAAAAAATTAGCCATTGTTTCCACTTGTGTCTTGTGTTGTAGATCTTGTTGCATGCGGAAAACATGGATATGACATTTAATAAGTTGAAAAGAGCTTACCTCTGTCTTGTTCTCAATGTAGATAATTGTTTTCATTGTAATTCTTCCTATTGATACTCACCTTGGACCGTATCCAGACCCCCGCATGATTTGCGTATGTTCTGGGGTCTGTTCGTCTGACAGAGAGAGGTGAATGCACGTCCCCTGTCACGCCCCTCTCTCATGTGGGCTTTATGTCAGCTTACGCTGTCATAAGCCGGCCTTAAGTCCATCGTGCGGATCAGCTATGCTAGGGCCCTCCAGTCAAATCAGGCCACTTACGCACACAAAGTTATCAGGTCTGGTTCCGGCCCCTTATGCGCAGTTCCCAGTGAAGTCCTTCTCTACATGCGCATATTGCTGCAGAAACCAAAAAAAAGCTCCTCCTTTGAAGATCACCATGGATCGTCAAATTGTTAAGTATTATTCAAAATGCAATAACTATTGACCCTGACAGTTATGGAACTTCTGTTTCCTGCTTGCATTTGTAAGCCGTGTCTTTTGTAGTTTCTTTATTAAATTCAATGTATATTTTATTGGATTAGGTAATAATTAGGAAGAGATTTAGTGAAGCACATTTTTAGCTATACCCCCAGTATTATAAAACCTCAGGTGTTACTGTTCAAATCATCCCAATGGACCCAATTTTTCTTAATTTTAAAATAAAAGAATGAATCATGATATGTATCAAGTTAAAACATTTTAAAAAGTCATAAAAAAAGGGAGGCAAAACACACTTAGTAATTATTAAGACGTCATTATTAATTGGTTATGTGGAAAAAAGACTTAGAACCGTATTCAGAGATCTGTCCAAGAAAAGTACGCAATTATTCGCATGGACGTAGCAAGGCAACACCCCTGACACTCCCCTCACACGGATGGGTTTTCTGTGACTTACGAGTGCCTCGACCTGCCTTATCTTTACGTGGGCATTTCCGTACGTCGAGTAGTTCCATACATGCATATCTAACTAACCGCGTCCACACCTCGCCCACACTCCTTCATTAAAATGCCCCCCCGGCCATTTTTATTTAAATTCTCACGTGCGTATTTTTACATGGGAGATCCGTGCGTATTTACCCACGTGCAATTCACATGTCCATCCGTGAGGCACTTAAGCACGTATAGTCTACGTAAACTACGTATATAAAGTTACTACGCATGCGCAGTTGAAACGTACCTAAAAATACAAACAGAAATCGCTACCTGTTCTCTGAATACGGCCCTTAGTAATTATCTTAAAGGGTAAAATTATTTTATTAATACAATAAGCGGACATCCAGAATAATTGCATAATTATTACAATACTAATCAATAATGGTAATTATAAGAGCCAATTATAATTTACCTATAATATAGTACATGCTTATAGCACTACCAGAACATAAATGTAATCTGAACCAATTTGTCAGTTACAAAATATCAACTTGTGAGCAGGAAAAAGATGGACTGTAGACTTATATCTATTTGCTGGCAATAATGGACCTGATTCACACTTAAGAATCTTCTTAAAATAAAAACTTTAAGTCACTCCTGGGCTAAACCATGTTGATTGCAGGGGAGTCATATTTCATCTGTTGCAAAAAGTACTAGTGTTGAGAGGTGATATTTCCCAGCCCAAGTCTAAATAACAGTGTAATAGTAAAGCTGGTCAGTATCTGTGTGCAGTAAGCAATTCAAAGATGTATTCCTGCATGCAAAGAATACAATTAACTTGACTCCCCCGGAAAACAACATGGTTTTGCCCAGGAGTGACTTTAAGTTCTTATTTTAAGAAGATTCTTAAGTGTGAATCAGGTCCAATGTGCTTAGTACTTTACGCTAACCCTGCCTGAAACTTTTCTGTTAGGCCTTGGCATTTCTAGATATTTTTTTTATCTACTTCCATTACTTCAATCAACATAGGCAATTCCTTGTATCCATTGCATTGCATAGCCTTTCTAGATGTCATCTTGTAAACTAATTAAGCTTAACAATTTTAATACTTAAGGCAAAATTACATGAATCGCCATGGATGGCAATAGCCATCAAATTACATAGTGCTTTACCATTTTAACAATCATTATGTTATGACACTGGTATCCTGCTTCTCAGGGCACAGAGTCTAACTGGGGCCTGGTCTTCGATAGAGCCCCTGATGGTGGGGATAGTCTAGGCTGCAGGACCCCAACAGGTCGCAGCCCCCAGTAGGCGGTAACCAGTGTCAGTAGGGAGTGGGGAGAACTACAGCGAGCGGACACTCAGAACTGGCCAGGAACTAGTATCACAAAAACATAAGGAGCTAGCAGATATCAGAGTACCGGCTACCAGGCAAACAGAAATGCAGTAATATTAGCACCAGAGACTCAGAGAAGGACTGGCGTGCAAATATGAATGGCACAGAGTGACCTGATTAGACTGGAGTGCAGATGGAAATAGCACAAAGTAACCAGATTAGACTGGAGTGCAGATGGAAATGGCATAGAGTAACCAGATTAGACTGTGGTGCAGCACAAGGCTAAAACAAGAAACAAGAAACAAGGAAGCAAGACAGCACAGACAGGGAGACTGAGAAACGAAGGGCAGGTACACCAGGAGAGATAAGGCAGGCACAACAGCGGAGCAGACACAGCAGGAATAAAGGAAGATACACAGCNNNGCAGGAATAAAGGAAGATCCACAGAGAGAGAGAAAAACCGAGGGATAAACAGCACAGGGCTAAAGCTGGCAGCAGGACCGAGGGAACGCAATAACCGGCAAAGCAGCAATGAAATAACCTGAATACCAATCCTGCCAGCAACTTATAACTCAAGTTAACAGGCTGTGAACAGTGGAGGTTCTATGACTGAAGAGGCTATAGTGATGGAAGAAGTGAAGGGAGAGCTGAAAGCTGGATTATGGCAAGCTGGAAGAAGCTGCTGCAGCACTGTACTGTCACCTAAGTGGTGGCTGTCAGAAGAGGCATAATTCTGAGCAGTTTACACTCAGATTTTGCACCCTTTTTGCATGCTGTTACAGCGTGTGGGCGCCATCTTGTAAGCTGACAGGGAAGTGAGAGAGCAGAGCTATCTTTTGACATACATCATAAAAAGAGAGCACTTAGATTCAAACATCATTTGCTTTCCAGCAATGGATATTCATTGCTTTAATGCACAAGATCTCACCACAGAGGCCTAGCTGAAAAGGGCCACACCTGGCACTGAGCTGTACTACCAGCGCATCATGAGGAAAAGGTCCCAAGCATAAGCTGCGGCTCACTTAAGCAAGTCTCCTATGCTTTTGCTAAATCCTCAACCACTGAAGAAGTTGGCCAATCACAGTCTCTACCACCATGACCCTGGCTTAGACCATGCTGGACCAGGTCGTGTTAGCCATTACTGAATCAAATGGATATCTCCCCACTGCACCAAGAAATGTAAAAGGTCAAAAGAAAAAGGTTTGGAGAGGTTTCAACCCTTATACCTACTCTGGAGGAAGCCATTTTTCACATACAAGCATAATAGTCAATCTGCAATCACAAGTGTCCTTGAAGATCAACTCAGGTGGGTGTATTCCAGATGAACTTCTACAAACATGGTTGACTTGTTTGGAAAAGAAGAATTTACAGCACACTTCTCCACTAAGAGAGCCCACTGCATGCCAAATTGGGTTCCTCCCTTGATGGCTCTGCCACGCAAAATATAATACACTTTAAAGATCGACCTACCATCTTTTGTCTGCTTCAAGAGAAGGAGACTGTTACTTACGACAATCAAGTGTGCATCAGTGTTTCTGAACTTCTCAGCAGACGTATAAAAATTAGACCCCAATTTCAGCCTGTCAAGCATCGCCTGAGGAATTTACAATTGCAGTATTCAAAGTTCTTTTAGGCATGACAGAGTCGCAACTGACAGAAAGGCCACTTTCCACTTTCCCTTGTCATTCTAAACGTGCTGACATTTAAGTTCTTACCTTGTTTGCTACTGGCCCTTGCTGTCCTATCCCAGTGCCTCTATTGGAATCATTCCATTCAGCAGCCCCTTTATAAGTCTTGACAGTGCTGCCGGTAATATTTCATGGTTAGCCCAGTCTGTTTCCTGCTCCTGCCCTGTGCTATTATTTTGATATCTTAGCCCAAGCTCTAGTAGCTTTCCTGCCTACTCCTTGTGTCCTCCAATCATCTTGTCCTAGTGTTACGTATTGACCCAGCCTAGTCTCCTTCCTCTTGCTGTGACTGTATGGCATCCCTGTGGTGCTCCCTCTGTTGTGTGAGTGTGCACAATCCCTTGCTTGTCTCTTTTGTCCCTTAATGCAGTTTGTCAGAGCTAGCCTCTGTTAGCTCACTTGTTCCCACTATCTGTTTACTTCTGTTCTGCTCCTTTTTCTCTTCAGCCTTCTTCCGCCTTTGTTTCCTTTTTCTTCTCCGTCCTGTCGCAGGAAAAGAAGTTGGCTTCGCTGCGTGCCGCTGCACCTGCTACATCTGGTTCCACTGTGGCTGTGGGGAACATCAAGATTAACCTCCCCGACCGGTTCTCTGGGGACCGCTCTCAGTTCCTGAAATTCATGAACAGTTGCCTGATGTATTTCCAGCTCCACCCTAATTCTTCGTGAAATGAACAACAACAGGTTGGCCTGATCAACTCTCTCCTCCAGGGAGACCCACAAGCCTGGGGCCTTTAGTCTTTCAGCAGAACATCATTCCTGCCAATCTGTGTACGTTTTCATGCTCTGGGCCTTCTATACAATAGCACTGTTCGCACTGGCAACTGTGGAGGCTCAGATTTGATGCATTCACCAGGGTAAAAGGTCCGCAGAAGAGTATTGCTCCGAGTTCCAGCGGTGGGCCACAGACAGCCATTGGAACGATCCAGCTCTTCAGAGCCAATTTAGGTTGGGCCTTTCTGATTCTATCAAAGATGCCCTGGTATAATTCCCACCTTCCAAGACCCTGGAAGCACTCATGCAGTTGGCTAATAAAATTGATCATCGCATTCAGGAGCTTCACAAGGAGAAGGAGACCACCCCAGAATTCTTCTCAGTTTCCTCTTTTGAAGAACCCATGTAAATAGGTACCTTCAGATTTTCCAAGCAGAAGAAGGATTGCCCCCATACCTTAGGACTCTGTCTTTATTGCAGTGGCAAGGGATACCGAGCTGTCCAGTGCCCTAACAAAGGGAAGTCGGTGAAAAATGCATAACCCAGATGGATATGGAAGAGGTTTATCTGGGTCTCCGTCACATCTCTTCCAAGAATTCTTTGATGTTTCTGGTATGGTTACATCTCACGGCAAAGGCTCACGATTCTTTCACTTTTGTGGACAGTGGAACGGCTGGTAATTTCCTAGATGCTAGCTAGGTCCGATCTCTGAACATTTCCCTGGAACTGTTGGAATACTTTATTTCTGCTTGTGGCCTAGATGGACAACCCCTTTCTGGGGGGCATTGTCAACAAGAAAACCTGCTCTCTGCATCTTTTGGTGGGAGCATGTCATTCTGAACTCATCAGTTTCCTGGTCATCAACTGCCCTGCAGCACGTATTATTCTGGGTCACCCTTGGCTCAAAAAACATAACTCTAGTATTGTCTGGGATAAGGACGAGATCATCCACTGGGGTGAAGGATGCTCTTCTACCTGCATGGTGTTACCCATCCGTGGTGTTTCAGTCTTTCAGTCCGCACTTACCTGACCACAAGCCGTCTGGCAGCAGCTTCCCCACTATGTGCCACTCTCCAGCCCTCCAGAGGTTCCTGCAAAGGTCTCCATTACAGCATGTGTGTTTGTGCCTGGGATTAGGCATCTGCTTCATTACATCTTTGGTGCATGGGCGTCGCCATCTTGTCTCCTGTCAGGTGATTCCCAGTAACCACTCAGTTGCTCCTCTGCACACACGTTTCCTCCAGCCAATCTGTGCACTGGGCAGGCTATTTAAACTCTGTGCACAGTCCATGCTGTGCCCAGATTAACTTGGTCTTCCAGGAGCTATCCATGCATTCAAGCCAGTCTTGATACAGTTTATTCTGACTACATTCCTGATCCAGCTTACTTCTGACTCCAGTCCTGATCCAGCTTGCTTCTGACTCCAGTCCTGATCCAGCTTGCTTCTGACTGCAGTCCTGATCCAGCTTGTTTCTGAATCCAGTCCTGATCCAGCTTGCTTCTGACTCCAGTCCTGATACAGCTCGCCCCTGACTCCAGTCCTGATACAGCTTGCTTCTGACTCCAGTCCTGATCCAGCTCACTCCTGACTCCAGTCCTGATCTAGCTTGCTTCTGACTCCAGTCCTGATACAGCTCGCTTCTGACTCCACTCCTGATACAGCTTGCTTTTGTCTCCAGTCCTGATACAGCTTGCTTTTGTCTCAAGTCCTGATTCAGCTTGCTTCTGACTCCAGTCCTGATCCAGCTTGCTTCTGACTCCAGTCCTGATCCAGTTTGATCCTGATCCTGATCCAGTCCTGCCGCCCTGGTATCGCTGTCCTGGTCCTGCCGTCCTGGTCTCACTGTCCTGGTCCTGCCATCCTGGTTCCACCATCATGGTCTTGCTGTCCTGGTCCTGCCATCCTGGTCTCGCTGTCCTGGTCCTGCCATTCTGGTCTTGCTGTTCTGGTCCTGCCATCCTGGCTCATCACCCTGGTCCTGCCGTCCCGGTTCCGCTGTCCTGGGTCCTTTTCTGGTTCCAGTTTCCGTGGTTCTCGCAATCCAGTCCAGCAGCCTTGCCGTCCAGTCCGGTCCAGCAGCCTTGCCATTCAGTCCGGTCCAGCAGCCTTGCCGTTCAGTCTGGTCCAGCAGCTCCAGCAGCCTTGCTGTCCAGTCCGATCCAGTAGTCTTGCAAGCCAGTCCGGCGCAACTCATCACGCCAGTACGGCGCAAGACTTCACGCCAGTCCAGCGATCCAGCTTGTTTCTGAATCCAGTCCTGATCCAGCTTGCTTCTGACTGCAGTCCTGATCCAGCTTGTTTCTGAATCCAGTCCTGATCCAGCTTGCTTCTGACTCCAGTCCTGATACAGCTCGCCCCTGACTCCAGTCCTGATACAGCTTGCTTCTGACTCCAGTCCTGATCCAGCTCACTCCTGACTCCTCAAGCCTGCCTAGCATCAAGCTCAAGTCACTGTTGCTATACAGTTTAGCCTACTGTTGCTACCCAGTCAAGCCTGCCTAGCATCAAGTTCAAGTCACTGTTGCTATACAGTTTAGCCTACTGTTGCTACCCAGGCAAGCCTGCCTAGCATCAAGCTCAAGCATTCTGTTGCTATACAGTTTAGTCTACCGTTGCTACCCAGTCCTGCCTAATCCATTGCCTGGTCCTGCCTGCCGCCCTGGCTGTCCTGGTCCTGCCGTCCTGCTCTCACTGTCCTGGTCCTGCCATCCTGGTTCCACCATCCTGGTCTTGCTGTCCTGGTCCTGCCATCCTGGTCTCGCTGTCCTGGTCCTGCCATTCTGGTCTTGCTGTTCTGGTCCTGCCATCCTGGCTCATCACCCTGGTCCTGCCGTCCCGGTTCCGCTGTCCTGGGTCCTTTTCTGGTTCCAGTTTCCGTGGTTCTCGCAATCCAGTCCAGCAGCCTTGCCGTCCAGTCCGGTCCAGCAGCCTTGCCATTCAGTCCGGTCCAGCAGCCTTGCCGTTCAGTCTGGTCCAGCAGCTCCAGCAGCCTTGCTGTCCAGTCCGATCCAGTAGTCTTGCAAGCCAGTCCGGCGCAACTCATCACGCCAGTACGGCGCAAGACTTCACGCCAGTCCAGTCCTGTCTGTACTCCAGTCCGTTCCTGTCTGCACTCCACTCCGGCCCTGTCTGCACTCCAGTCTGGTCCTGTCTGCCCTACAGATATCCAGCTACAGCTATCCAGCTAATCCTGATCCAGCTACAGCTATCCTGACACAGCTATCCAGCTACAGTAATCCTGATCCAGCTACAGCTAACCTGATCCAGCTAATCCTGATCCAGCTACCCAACTAATCCTGATCCAGTTATCCAGCTACCCTATTCCTCTACCTTCTGGATATTCACCTCTCACCCTAGTCCGAATTAGCCTGGTCACCATTCTATTCTATTGGACATTCCTTCATCTGACCAAGGCCGGCATCGCTCTGTGATTCATTATCATTTACTCTGTATCTTGTGCAACTATCCGTTATTAAAAACCACTGAATTCCACTTCACTCCTGCTCGTCTGTCATTTCCCTGGGAACTCGGGACAGGTCCCACAAAACATTGCAGTTCGTGACAGGTCTTCTGTAAAAAGGCAGCTGATACTCTCCCATCTCACAGATCATACGACTGTTAATCATGTTCCTGGTTCTAAACTGCCCAAGGGACAGTTTTTCTCCTTGTCTTGGCCTAAATTCACCATGGAAGTCTATTTTAAGGAAAATTTGAAGAAGGGGTTCTCAGACCATCAAAATCCCTGGAGGGGTAGGGTTCTTTTTTGTGGAAAAGAAGGATGGCTCTTTGAGACCCTGCATTGACTACTGAAAGTTAAATAAAATGACAGTGACCCCTTACCCCTCATCTCTGACCTCTTCAATCAGCTTAAGGAAGCTGATCTGCTTATACTAAGATTGGCCCGAATCCAGACATACGGACGCCCAAAGTAATTACGGCCTGCATCGTAGCGGGGAGTCCACGCCCTGTGCACTCCCCGCTGTCGTTAGGAAATCTGGACACTTACGTGTCCAGATTCCTACCTTAACTTTTACAATCACGTAAACATACTGATCGTAACGGGGCTTCCCCCGCCCTGTCCCCTCATTAGCATGTCTATCTCTGCCTTCACGGCGGAGATAAGACATACATAATGGGGGGGTAAAGCATGTGCACAGGGGAATTAAGTATGCCCTGTACGTAATTCCCTGTTGGCCGTACTGCAGGATTGGTCCCATTGCATATAATCTGATCCGCATTCGGGAAAGTGATGAATGGAAGACCACATTTAACATGCATTTGGTGCATTGGGCCTGATCCAGAACAACGCTTGTGAGCGAATTTACGCGTGGCGGAGACGTAAAATCACCTTTTGGTAAGTACTGCGCATGCGCACCATAGAAAATACGCTCAGTAACGTAGCGTAATTGTGAACGTATGAGCCATTCACGTATGTGTCACGTAAATACTTACGTGTGGGCGTGCCAATTTTACGTGAGTCCAAAATACGTCTGAAATACGTTAAGTAGGCGGGGGTTTGTATTTAAAGTGTACAGTATTGGCGTGCTTAGCTGCGTAAATACGTGTTGCCCATACGTACGTGTGCGGATCACTGCGGTTATGTTGCCAAAAGTTAAGGTAGGGTTTGAAAAGCGTATCTTGATAAAACACGTACATTCAAGGGGTGTGCCAAGGGGAGTGTATAGAAGGTACGCACGTGTAAATACGCTACGCAAGTAAACGTACGGCAAATGTAGTTCTGGATCTACCCCATTATGAGTATTTGTTCATACCTTTTGGACTATGTAATGTCCCAGCGAACACTTCATCAACAATGTCCTTCGAGACTTTTTGGGCCGTTTTGTGATTGTCTATCTAGATGATATTCTCATCTATTATCCTTCTCTGGAACAGCATCAGGCCCACGTCCGCCAGGTCCTCTCACATCTGAGGGAGAAAAAGAAGGAGAAATGTGAGTTTGAGATGTCTAAGGTGGTCTTCTTGGGCTATGTCATCACCCCGAAAGGATTTTTTATGGACCAAGCGAAGGTTAAGGCCATACTTGACTGGGTACAACCATCAAATTTGAAGGTGGTGCAACATTTTTTGGGGTTTTTGAACTATTACAGATGCTTTCTCTACCCTTATTACTCCTATCTCTGATCTCATAAAGAAGGGTGGGATCCCCAGCAATTGGCCACCAAACGCAGTGAAGACCTTCAAGGATCTTAAGCAGGCTTTTATCTCAGCCCCCATCCTTAGGCACCCAAATCCTGAGCTTCCTTTTGTTATTGACGTTAAAGCATCGGACATTGTCCTAGCAGAATCCAGAGGATGGAGAACATCATCCGTGTACCTATTTCTCAAGGAAGTTCTCCACAGCAGAAAGAAACTATGACATGGGGAATAGGGAACTGTATGTCACCACTGTCTTGACAAATCATAAAAATCTGGCATACATCACTTTAGCCAAGAGACTTAACCCAAGCCAAATGGTTGATTTCATTAATTATCGACCAGGGTCCTTAAACCATCAGGTGGATGGGTTGTCCTGCTGTTTTATTCCTGAACATGCTCCCTTCTCCAAAACAGACCATATTATCCCTCCTTTTGTCATCTTTGTAGGTTTCACTTAGGATCTTCAAGTCCAACTGAGGCGGATGCAGGACCAAGCCTCATAGTGCTCTCCTCCAGACAAACTATTTGTGCCCTAGAGTCTTAGGAAAGCCATCCTTACAGAATCCCATACTTCTAAGATGGCTGGGCATCCAGGGGTTCCAAAGACCCTGGAACTCCTTCAGCGTACAGTGTGGTGGCCTTCCATGACACTGCAAGGTCTTCTGTTGGCTAAGACCTTGAGCAAACTCTTTGTAATACAGATTGTAAGGTTACACGGTCTACCAATAGATATTGTTTCTGACAGGGGCTCACAGTTTGTGGCAAAAATTTTGGAATTCGTGGCAAAATTCTCCAGGTTGAGAATCCTCAGCATACCATTCACAGTCCAATGGACAGTCCGAGAGTAAGAACCAGGCCCTAGAACAGTTTCCTCGTCGTTACACATCTAAATTTCAAGATGACTGGGCTGATAATTTGCCATGGGCTGAATTTGCATACAACACATATCATAGCTCTACCAAGGACTCTCCATTCCAACCCGGGCAGGTTCGCTCCATGACATATCTATTCTTAATGATATAGAGCTCTGCAGCACGATCAGACAAATCCAGGCAGTTTGGAAGAAAGCTAATTTCTCTTTGACCAGAGCTTCCTTCATTTCTAAGATGAAAGTGGACCGACATAGAGGTGAGTTAAACTTTAAGGTGTAACATCCAGATCAAGCAACCTTCTAACAAGCTGGCACCTTCCACTCTCATAAAGAAACCAACCCAGTAGCCTTCAAGTTATTACTGCCCCGTACTCTCAAATACCTAACGCATTCCATGCCTTTCTTCTCAAAGCCGTTCAGCCTTCAAGAAGGTTTCTGTCACACAAACTAACCAAACCTTCCGGTATTGGTGGGTGAAGAAGCTGAATTTGAGGTGGAGTCAATTCTGGATTCTAGGAGGGTACAGGGACAGTTACAGTACCTGGTGCACTGGAAGGGATACGGTCCAGAAGAAAGGAAGTGGTGTTTTTAATTAAAAAATTTCACGAGATTCCCTAGGAATTCCGGGTCCTAGGGGTATTAAGACCCCTCATAAATGGGCGATATTGTTTCATGTCACCACTCTAATTGTGGTCATATGTAAGCTTCTTTTCGGCTATACCATTTCCAATTTTTTAAAAGATACCTGTTCTAGTTAGTGTTAGCCTGGGAGACAGGAAGGGGTTAAGGTTAGGCTGTAGAGGATGGACGGTTAGGCTGCAGGACAATGATGGTAAGGATTAGGCTAAAGAACTCAGAGGGTTAAGGTTAGGAGAGGGTGTTAGGCTGTGAGAAGCGTATGGTTAGGATTAGGCTGTGGTAAGGGGATGGTTACGGTTTGGTTTAATAGAACTTACCTTTTGGCGTTAATGATTGTCCGCTCGTTGGGGTCATTTCTTCTCACTGCAGACTGCAGAAAAATGACAGCAGCTAACTGCCACAAATCAATCTATTGCAAGACAGATTTTGTAACTGGCAAACCACAACCTTTCTAGTATTATACCTTAGCTTACCAGTAGTATGTGTGGGTGATTTCAACAATGTGATAGATCCTAGCCATGGATGGGGTCTGGTGAGGGAGTTGTTCAGGGACTCTTAATATTTTGTAAAGTATTCAGCCAAATAGGTATGGTGGATGCATGGAGAAATAAATACCCTATTTCAAAACTATTTTCCCATTTTTCATCCTCCCATAAGATCTCCCGAATTAACCTCTTTTCAGGTAACTGGGATCATAGCACACCTATGACACTCTTAAGGTATTTCTTTGAGACATCTTCAGTGCTAAGTTCTTTGGCTTGGAGGCACTGGCAAAAACGAGAGGCACAGCTGGAGAAGTAAAAGCTTACAGGAGAAAAATACATAGCTGCTGTCTGAAGTGGGTGTGGGTCCTCGCTGAGAATGGCCCTATTGCAAAAGGGCCATTCTCAACCAAGCAAGCTCCGAACTGGCTGGGAAATTGATTACTTCTGCCTCGATGAGGCAAAGCAATCAATTGCCAGACGGTGCGCGGTGCTCTGAATGGTAAGTATGAAAACTAATCCCAAACCTTTCCCTAATCCCTAATCCTTACCTAACCCTCCCCTAACACTAACCTTCCCTTTCCCACAGCCTGACACTAACCCTACCTTCGCCGCAGTCTGGCACTAGCCCTCCCTTCAGTACAGCCTGACCCTAACACTCCCCTACACACAACCTAACCTCAAGTGTCCCATCCCCTCAGCCTGATCCTAATTATCCCATCCCAGAAGCTTAACCCTTACCCTCCCTTCCCCGCAGTCTAATCCTAACCCTCCCTTTCCATTGCCCTAACCCTCCTTTCCCCAGAGCCTAACCCTAACTCTAACAGTCCCTGGAGAGGTTTTTCACCTTTCCTGGGGTGTATGCAGCGGTTCTGTGGCAGACAGCACTTCTGAAAGTGAATGGGTAAGAATGCCAATTGGTAGAGAACAAGGAAACCAAAAATCAGGCGCTAGGTATCTTTCTTAAATTTTATAATCCCACTGGTAGCTGCTTAGTTAAGGGTTGGTAAGGCCCTTATATAGAAAATACAAAAAAACTAAAAGAAAACGCAAGTGCAATGCAAGGATAGCAGTGGCTGCAGCTAACCAAACCCACACAGTCGTTCATGTTTTTCCGTGTGTAAGTATGCCATACGTAGAACTAGTTAAGTACCTAGGATATGTCCCTTGAATCGTGCATGAATTTGGGTACTTATTTTAGTAGATATTTAGCCATATGTTTGCATCACAGACATTGCTGTTTCAAGTGAACTGAATTAATAACTAGCATGCTTTTGTTTTATTGGCCTATCATCTTTGAAGAAGAGAAAATAGAAGACAATAACTGTGCCATAAACAACCCAGAAAAAAGGGGAATAATAAAAAGTAAAAAAGATAAATGGAAAAAATATAATCATGCAAAAAGAATTTGGTGGGCATGTTAATTTTGTAACTTTTTTGAAAAATCGTTTTAAAACAAAAATTTTAAAATGTATCATAAATTAGCAAACAACATACATTTGGCATTCTGGGTTAAATAACTGTAACTTTTAAAAATAATCAACAACCAGTGTAACATTATTCCAACTTAGGAGTGGTCGAGAGCTACCTTAAATTTTCCCATGCGTATGTTTTGCTATGCAAGGCAATCCTGCTTGTGAATCACTTGTAACCGCATTGGCACGCCCATACTGTACATTAGTAGTCCGTGTGGAACTCATTTGCATTGTCTCTTGCCCCTCTAGCCACGCATGCGGATCTCATCTCGTACCCGTGTGTGCATTAGTCGTAAGGCAGACGTCTGTGTGTGTGAATCAGTTGGCTATGTGCAGTTTTTAAAATCATAAATACACGAACATAGATTGCACACTTACTTATGTGTGAATACGATTCTTAGGGTTTGGGTTAGGGAGTGGGGTTGCTCATCGAGGTATAAGAAACGTCCCTATTTCAATACTGGGAGCTACGCTCATAAATATTACATATTAAAATAAGCTGCCTTTCAAATAATAAAGATTATATTGCACCGTCCCACACTGCAGACTCAAAGCAGGATTATTGTACTGTCCCAAATTGCAGATTCTTAAGCTGAGTACACACTGGAGAGATATCTGACAATTATCCTTTAAATCATAGGATAATCGTTAGATACCTCTCAAATCGTTTGAGTGTGTACTGTGAAACGATACAGTGAATCGTCAGATTCTGTCCTGCATCGTTAGATCTTGATTTTTAGCAGCTCCTAAAAATCACAGATCAACGATGTTATGATGGTTTTGTATGTGTGTCTATTTAGCAGAAAGTACTTCTGGGAATGATCCAGCATGAAATCGTGCCAGTGTGTACAGCTGCAGGATCGTCAGAAAAACGTGAGTTTATCTTTTTATTATTGAAAGATCGTTTTTATTTTGTCAGTGTGTACCCAGCTTTACTCTGCTTTAAGGATATATCTTTCCTTTATGTTGGTGTTTTTGGTCTCCACATAGACAGTGAGTAACTTTCATCCACTTCTACTATATACCGGAGCACAATAATGTATATTTGATAATCAGGCTATGCAATAGCTCAATGTTGGAGAGAGGTATAGCTACACTGTAATCATCAACCACAAAGGCAATTGATTAGTGATGTTTCCTTTAGCAACAATGGCCCTGATCCAGACCTACGCAAATAATACACCCTTGTGTGTAGAATATTTACGCCAGCGTACATACGAAAGACTCCGCCAGGTAGTCCGTATATATGTCGTCTTACGCCCACCAAACCCTACCCTAACTTTTCTGAGCGTAACCACAGGCGCCCGTAGGCTCCATGCTTAGTTACGACGCTTAGCACGCCCATACTGTACGATTTAAATGCCTCACCCCGCCCTCGAAGCATAATTACGGGTTTCATATGGCTGGCACACCCATTTGTTCTTAATTACGCTGTGGACCTTAGTCTTGTAAGTACATTCAGAGTTTCTGGTTGTAACATCTGCCGCACGCATGCGCAGAACATGGAAAACAGTGATTTTAGGACTATGCCGAACGTAAAAACACAAGCAGGCGTAGGTCTGGATCAGGCCCAATGTTGCAAATAGTTTCCACACGTGCAGCCAAAATGTAAATACCGCTCTAATAGTGACACAAAATGTACTTAAATTGGATAATTGTTGACTATGAGTCAAACAGTAAGTTGACAAAGGCAGAGCCTTCCTTTAACTTGAATATTTTTGTGCACTTAATTGTAGAGCTGAACTTGCATTACAAACCAGAATTGTCCATTCACCTTACTATTATAGTATTATAGTTGGTCATTCAGTGCGGCAATGCTCTGTCCGGGAGCCCGGCAGTTGGGTATTAGGATCCACTCCTTCCCTCCTGCTCCGGTTCTCTCGGTCAATGCTAATATAGTTTGAGGACTGGAGAAGCAATAAGGTGCTGATTTATCAATGAGGCTGGCAGTAAGATTGACAGCTCCCCTCTCTCCTTGGTTCCGATTTCCTTAGTCTGGAGGCACTGTTTGATAGGCAGCAAGCGGCAACTCAGATTAAAAAAATGAAATAAAACACATCTGACGCATTTCAGATCAATTGTGTATATGGTACACTCACCCAGTCCGGAAACAAAAAAAAGGGAAAATGGCTGCCTATTCGAAATAAAGACAGCCAGGGATGAATTGCTTGGTTGATGGCTCAAAGGGAAAGGACTAACTATGTTAAGGGGTGAATCTAATTGTAAACTTTTATTCTTTAGTTTTAAGTACTATGAGCAGTTAGACATGTGTGGGAATTACTTGGCTCACTGGCCTAGGAACCACAATCATGACTGGAACAGCAGATGCCAATGTTACATGTTCATTCAGAAATACTTTCAATTTATTTATTAATTAACAGGCTTATTTATTAACAGGTTTTTACATAGTGTTATCAGATTACGTAGCACTTTACAGGGAATATTTCACATTCATATCAGTCCCTGCTACATTCTAAGCTCCATAACACAGACATACACAAGCATGCACACAGACTAGGGTTCATTTATTCAACAGCCAATCAACCTACCAGCATGTTTTTGGAGTGTGGGAGGAAAAAGGGTCAGCGTAACAGTCTGTAATTACGCCGGCCACAGGGGGAGTGCCCCAGAGCTATGCTGGCCATACTTACAGACAGTGGCCCAGTGTAGCTCTGGATCAGGACCATGGTCCTTAAGCCTCTACTATAGATCATGTGGAAGCCTTTGAGCACCTCAAATCAGACATTCAGTTACCTTAACCACTTTTCAGCTATTTTTCAGGTTTCTGCAGCTGACGCAAGAACTTATAACAGAGCTGGGAGGCACATACTGTACAGATCACCTTAAGGCTTGGTTTCCTGGCTCTACTCCTGCCTCCTTAAAAGCTTGATGGGAATGGAGGGCAACCTTCCTGACTTACAATCAAAATGGGAGGGGGGCCATCAGCTGAGTAGTTCCCATAAAATTACTGACAATATTAATTTTCACCAAATTCAGCAATTATCAATATAACCTAACTTACATCAACTAGACTAGTCAGTTTCAGCATGGCCTGCTCTTCGCACTGCCTTAAGTGCGGAAATTCAGAAGGGACCTTCTGGTACCGCCTTTGGGCATGTCCACATGCATGAAACTAATTTGCTTTTGTCATACTAGGGTGAGATTCACTCTATTAGACCCAAGCAATTTAAGTTGTGACCTTCAAACCTTTATTAACTACCTCAGCATGTGGAGCAGGGTCTATCTATTTGATTTTTCATAACTTTTTAAATGTGTAATAATAAAATACATATAATTGGGTCTCATGGTGAGTTGTATGTATTTTTGCTGCACTTTGTGGTCAAAAGCAGGCATCCACGAGACACGACAACAAGTTCAGATTCAGACACATTTTTAAAAAAAAAAAAGCTCACCCAGCTTTTGTAATATGTATGGACACATCATCATTATTTGTATTAAATTTTTTTTTTTTTTTTTAAATGAGCAAAAAAAAAACCTTAACTGTATTTGACCCAACATTGGAGCACACTCTGGAAACCCTTCATGTTCATTTGCATGCACGTTTTCAAAGAATGTGATGTTTGAAAATCCTCAACATATAGCTAGATATAAATGCTATGCTCAACATCTCAGGATGAACCCTGTTAGCTATTCCAAACTATATATGGCATTTTCATTAATTGGAGCATATTTAATATATGAAGCTATACAGTTTATTTGGTTGTTTTGTTTGCTATTTATCACTACTACATGTGGTGACATTAATTACCAGTAACATTGAGTTTCAAGAATGTAGCTTTGAAAATGCAACAGATGTAGACACTGTTTTAAGAGCAGTGTATGTGTAATTTGCTGTAGGTGCATATGTATTTCTTATGTGGAGCCAGGAGCTCTGTGAGGATGTAGAGAAAGGATTAAGAAAAGATCTCTCTAATGTCTTGCAGGTAAGCTTTCACTGCTAACACTATCCTGCTTTTGGCATTAGCATATGTGACAGAATTTTTTTCAGAATTTGATTAACAACATCAGAGCTCTGTGTCCACTGTGTAACCTGAGGATAAAGTTAGAGGAGGACATAGGGTACTGGTGCTAACTTTTCCCCTACAGTAAATAGGTTTGATATTTTTAATACCAAAACTTAGCTTTTTTTTTATTTTTATTATATAGACATAAAATACAATGCTAAATATGACCCATAGAATTGTACTCCATTGAATTAAATGATTGCTCAACATTATAAAATTTAAAGCAGAAATGTATTCATCGTATGTGTTCACCAGGACTACATTCAATGCAAAGCATAAGCTGAATGTTACTGGTACTAAATGAGTTAATGAGGAGTGTTAATATGCCATCCCCCTCTCTAATAGTACCCCTTCCAACTCTCACACATGTTTCTGTGACGCAGGGCTGGTGTCACTAGAGCTGAGACAGTGGGACAGGTGCTGAGCTCTCTCCCAGGGTGACTGGAAGGGGGAAGGGGTATGAGTTTATCCACAAAGGAGGGGGGTACTTCTTATTTCTCTGAACCTGTTCAATGCTAAGGTAAAGATGGATATTGATCAAATAAGATGTCTGCATTATCTTTAATAAGACGGTAAAACCATACCATTGCAGGACAAAGCTGCTCTATAACCGATTATTCATTCCTTTCGCATTCACATCTTTACACTAAACTATATACAATGTAAACTTGGAAGCTACTGTTTTTAATACCTGATGTCTATAATATATAAAGGAGACAGTGTGTCTATCTACACTTTAGATAGATCACTGGCCACAGGGATGTAGCAGAAAGTAGCATGGATGCTAATATATGTCCACTGCCGAATATTAGAAAATTAAATGAGGAATGACACATTGAGCAAAATATATAGTTCTCACTGGATAAACTACAAACCCGTTGATATTATTATGAACAAAAGCAATTAATATGTTATTTCTTTCATATATTGTCGCCCAAAAGTAAAATATCTGGAAGACGTCAGGATTGGCATCACCATTGCCAGGATAGATTATGTCACTAGCAAGGTGTGTAAATAGCCGCTGGCAGAGCCAATTTGCAACAGGAGGTAATGGCTCAAAGCCTCAAAAGCCACGGTGGCCATCTTAAACCTGATCTCTGAGGAAAGCTTATCATTAGTATTTATAACATCAGCGAGTGTCTGACAAAACACAAATGCAACACATCAATACAATTCGACCTTCAAAAACGGCATTCTATTTTGTTATATGCTATATTAATTATATAAAGCTTAGCCTATTTAAAATTACTTTTTCAGGCCAAATATAAATTGTATTCATCCACATACATATACAAATACACATACACTCCGAGCAATCAAATAACTAGACAGAGTTCATGGTAAGTTAAATTACAAACGGCAGAGAACTACAACCACAGAACTTAATTTACATCAATGTGGCCTCACAGCAGAAACGCTCGTGTGTGGAGGGGCCAACCCGTACATCCAAGTGTGCTACGTTCAATGATTGGACATTTAAGCTGCCAGTCATTCCTTTCTCCTTTCATGATTTGTGTATTCAAAGGGGCGGTGTTCGCATACTGACTGTCAAACAGCAGTTGTGGTTCTTAGTATCCTTTCGCTTGAGGCGGGATGTGAAATAGTCCCTTGCTCCCGCCCTCTGGTGTCTTGGGGTGGTCGAGGGGGTGGGAATACGCCGACATAGGAGAGTGAGTATCTTTGGGGTGATTGTTTCATCGTACGTAATTTAGATTAATAAGTTTTTATGAGAGGTGGGGGGCGCGCATTAGATAAGCGAAAAGCACCCTGATACAATGAGGCAATAGACAAAGTCAGCGATTGTTTGTGAAGGATACGTGAAACGTGTCGTATACACACATTTTTCATAAATATATAAATGCGCTGGCATATGTGTGTGTGTGT
>WWET01000387.1:623738-636374 GCA_011038615.1 Limnodynastes dumerilii
GCAGGTCCTGTATAGGTTTCCTATATGTGTAGGTTTCTTTATTTAAACAGATGTAATCTGAATTTTTTTTATAAAAACTTGTTTCTGAAAGGCAATGAGTGTAAATACATGCAAACTTAAATATGTATTTGTATTGTGGGTTGTGCTTTTCTAGGGACGCATGGCAGGGGTGTAATGGTGGATGAGAACCTTTTGTCCATAAGGAATTGGTTCTTCCTGAGTGAGTTTGGCAAGCTCAGTTTGTTGAAGGAGGGGAGGGATGAGAGGGAGGTGGTGGTTGTGTAGGGGAGGGGGTGTCTTTCTCTGAGCTACAGAAACATCTGCTATGTGTTAACTGGGTAGAAGAGGGACTTAAGCATTCATCAGAGAGGAGAAAAAAATAAACTTCTGTGAATGATTTAAAATGTTTTTTAAATAGGAAACAATCGTCAATGGATATACGTGGGGATTAACTGTTTGTGTATTGCAGGTCTGTTAAGACATATGTAGGTAACAAGTGCTGTTTGGAAATAAATTCATTAAACAAATTTTCTAGCAATCTATAGCCCTATTAAACACAAACGTTAGCTACTTAATTTTGCTGTCCATATTTAGCATATAATCTCTGCTCTACATAAACATGTTGTTTTCATCTGTGTAGAAAATGTTTGCTTACGTATCAAGTTTAGACAGTTCATAAACGGAAGCTTGCAGATAAATACATATATGTATATATATTCGTGCAATGCATACTTGTTAAAAAAAAAAATACCTTTGGTCTGCCATGTTGACATGCACTCTCTGGGCCAGAATCACTAAACTTCTGAAAAGGAAAAATGTAAATGTGACCCATAGCAACCAATCAGATTCTAGCTCTAACTTTCCTATTACATAGAGAGCATCAACTATAATCTGATTGGTTGCTTTGGACATAATCTGTGTTTTTCCTTTCTAGAAGTTTAGTAAATCTAGACTTTCATAGTTAAGCATCTAAAAATTATGAAAGACAAAGTAATGACAAAAAATGCTTAACGTTTTACCATCTACAAGCTTGTTACTTTTCACATTAACTGAATGACATGTTCAGCATGGTGTGTGTGTTCTGTTTTTGTTGAGGGTTTTTTTTTTGGACAATGAAGAGCTTTTACATTTGGTTTGACCGTTAATGTATTTTACAAATAGGTAAAAGTTGTTTTGACATTTTAATTTTAATATATAATGTGTGTTTGGTTATCCATCATTTATTTATCTTTGTATAATATATGATGTGTTGCAAAAGCAGTTGTTAGGTTGACGACAAAAATTTCTTGTGATCTTGATGTCATAGTTGGATGACTGCTTCTTCTAATGCTACTGCAGTTCAGATTTGATGCTTAGAATAAATATTGGCAAACAAACTTCTATTTAAGTTTTATTGATTTAGTTATTTTATTATTTTGGGGTGGGAGTTGATCATTTAATGTCAGTTCAAAAAAGTAAACTGCACTCTAGAGCATGTAAATATAAATAAATTAATTAATTAGTTATCTGTAAACAAGTATTGAGTGCACACCTCTACACAGATTTAAGATGTAAAGTTTTCAGGTCTTTCTGAATCCCATTTTTGAAGGATTAATATTTGCAAATGTATGCAATATGTGAAATTCACCATTTGCAATTTTCATCATACAGCTATGGACATTGACTGACTTAGAATTTCTATGCTTCAGATGTTAGTTAGTCATGCTGTTTTTGTAACTTGTTAAAAAAGCTGAGCAATACTTTTCTAATATAAATAGCCTTAGCAATAGTCACTGTACTTGCCAACAGCTGGCGTGGACTTGATCGATAAATGCAACTGGTTAACTTTACTTTTTACTTGTGTACAAAAGTATGTTTTGATTAGTGATCCTATTAAACAAGTAATCTAGATATTTAGTATTTTAGCAACCACAGCTAGGCGGTGATGCAGGTGTCACTTACTTTTATGGCTGGGGTCTATTAGGATAGAGAGCACAGAAATACAAAGAAAACAACTTTGTTCCTTGTATTTTTTATTTTTTTTTTAAATATATGGCAAAATCATAGATTTCTCCATACCCTTCTGTACCCATTGTCTTGTATGGGCATAGCAGAATTGTGCGATCCAGCAAGCATAAAATTTATTCTCCAGTAGTATTGTCAGCTGAGGATGCAATTCAGTTTTTAAATATAGGGCATACCTGCATCCAGCGATTCCCCCAATGATCAGCTGCACACTCCTAATCTAGTGATTTTAGGAGCTTAAAGCTGGCCATACACTAGAGCGATTATTGAAAATCAAGAATTCACAGATAATCATCATGATTTTTCCACTAGAGTCCTTAATGATATCGGCGCCATACACCATGTTATTTTCAGCCAAAAATCGTCAGAAAACGGGAAAAAAAACTTCTGATTTCTCATATACTTTTATTGTCCCCGAAAAATCGCATTTGCCCGTACACCAACCATTATTTAGTATTTGTTGTAAAATGTAATAAAAATTTCAATAAAAAAGACCTAACGGGCTGTCCTGAACATGGGTCACAGCTAACGTTCACTGTAGGAAATAATTGGAATGGCCCCATTTCATATGCAGGTTCCATTAAAAGTCCAGAGTTCTCATGCAGGGCCCATTTCATATGTCCTACATGAAGGGATAACAAACTGAAATGGGTTTAGATGTCAAATTTTTCTAGCTACTTCAATACAGTACAGGAGACAGGAAGAGAAGGAAATGGCAAGGTGTCATGTGGGATTTGCATAATCGCCCCTAGGAAAGTAATAACGTCACCAGAAATTTATTGGCGAAGATTTCACGATTATTGTGAAATGCCCATACACTATGCAATTTTACATTTTGTCTGCTTTGGCCTGATTTAAATCAACCATATTAAAAGATCAAATTATTGTTCCAAAGGGGTTCTTGGACAATTATTGGATGATTGTCGTAAAAATCGTTTCCATACACTTGAGTGATAATTTGGCCGATCATACGATAATTGGAGAATCGCTCTAGTGTATGGCCAGCTTAAGGCTTCCTATTTTCTGAACATGCCCAGAACAGAGGATTCCTGAAGATCTTAACAGTACTGCAGAAGTGGACCAGTCAAGCATCTCCGGGACAGTTATTTTTTTTGTAAATATCAAAGTTCCAGCTTCAGATAGTTACAATGACTTGCCATCCTGCACAGTGTGGATATTATATTTTGGACTTTAGTCTCTTTTTCCACCAATTTCCTCTGTTTAGTCACTGAGGACATGAGATACAGTGAGTGGATGACTTCAAGTTGTCTCTATAGCTATGAATTGTAGTTATTGAGTGAAATTGGCATGATGGCAGCTGCACGTTTCTCTTTAATTTATTTACCCTTTGTTGGGTGTGAGCAACTTCATTATAATGCAGTTAATTGTTTTTCATTTCATTAATACCACTTTTACATTGCAGCATCGGCAATACCCCAATTTTTTGGTGCAATGTGAATGAGGGAGAATTTTTTATAAATGGACTTACTGATAGTAAATCTGACTAGATTAGATGTTGTGGTTTAAATGATGTTATATTATCATGGTTAAATACTAGTGTTGTATGTGAGGAAACTTATACTATATGCTCAGTTACTGCCAAAAGTTATTGTTGTAATGTAGCTTTATACTTCATAGGAATCTTGTATAAAAGCCTTAGTTTAACATTTGTATTTGCTTCATATAATCATATATTTCAATTTGGTTTATACCTCTTTCACAATTGTCTGAATAAAATTTTTATTGCAAGGGATTTAGTATCTTTTTAATAAGTGTAAACATTTCTCTGATACTCCACAAACTTGGGATTTTGGGAGAAAATGGAGAATTAATTTTATAGCTCTGCGTGTGATAACGTGTCCATATTTGGTTTAGCTAATAATTACACAATACTTAAGAAATATATATATATTTTTTTTATTTCTTTCCGTTTCCACTGTAGGTTAGACTTTTAAAAGCTGGATGACTATGAATCCGCAGCAGAGAATGGCAGCTGTGGGCACAGACAAGGAACTAAGTGATCTCCTGGATTTTAGCATGGTAAGTAACTGCATAAGTATTTTCTATCTATAATTAACACATTTTGTAAACAATTGTACAAAAGTTTTTTGTGTATGTTGATTTGTATTGTGTGGTTGAGCTTTTCCTACAATATGTCATGTCTGACTGTTGATTTGCGGTTACCATACTTTCATTGAACCTTTTCTAGATAAAGTAAGTCCTATGTCTTGGTGTGTGGTTGTTTTTTTGTTTTTTTTTATTTATTTTTTTGTGTGTGTGGGGAAATATATATGAGAGTAGGTTCACTTTGTCTAACTGTGTTTTTGTGGATATTAAAATCTTTCTCAGAATGTACTAATAATATGCAACCTACCTGAATTACAATAACCACTGATATGAGCTAAGGGAAAACTATATGGCTCTATAAAAAGCTCAAGGATAATTGAATTACAATAAAATCATTCCAGATTAATTTTGAAATTGTTAGAAGATATGCATTTTTACCTTGAGGTAAAGTGGTAAAGCCCTTTAGTTAATAAAACATTTTTTACATGGTGTTCCTTGAGATATGTAGTCCATGGAAAATTAACAAAGATAAATATTTTTATCTTTAACAGAAATCTTAACAATCTTATAACTAGTCCAGAAAAACTTTATGAAGTGAAGATTGTGTATGCTATTGACATGCTAGTACTAACAACATATAACTACTAAAATCATAGCATGCGCTGACACATTCTACACACTGCTCCATCAAGAGCTTTTGGTCAGTGTTTGCTATAGAAGTTGTGCTAAATGCTCTATGTACCAAGTAAGCTAGTGGTTACTAATGAATTGTTCCTTATGACAAACCTGTAGAGCAAATATTGTTTTCCTATTTGGTAGGCCTATAGTATATGTATAGCACAAGGCTGTCAGATCATCTTTGTCCTGGTGAATTATCTTCCCTTCCACTTTGAAACACACACACTCCAGAATCAAGTACACTGTAGACATTGTGAACATTTCTTTCTTGGGGAGAGTACAAGAACACGCAGTAGATGTTACTCATCGTAACTTATTGTACGTATCTTGTACATAACTCCCTACAATAGGGCGTGACATCCCTACGCAAGCAGATTATACAGTGTGGTAGGCATTTAAATTGTACAGTGTAAGCTGGGATAAGCACTTGCGTATGCCAAGGCGATGCACAAGGGAAAGTTAAGGAAGAGTTCTGAACACGTAAGTCAGCTAAGTTATGTGCATGAGAGCGGAGTACCAGGTGGAGTGCATTATCCTTCGTAGTGTCTCTCTTAGGTATGTAAAATGATATTAAGTCTGGATCGGGCTTATGGGAGGACTAGCTAAGAAAGTGTTATGTTTCTAATTCAAGTCTGTTAAAAAAAAAAAAAAAACCTCACAAAATTATTAAATTAGGATGCTTACTCAATGCTTCTAAGAATTAGGTATCTAGTTAAGTCATTAAGTAATGTATTATAAATAGTTTGTTGAACAAAAGAGAGGCTGATTATCCAGGACTTTATGATATTGGGGTAGTTGAGGTCTTGGGTAGCACCTTAACAGGAAAATAACAATTGTTGTAGTTGTTGCCTTTTCTAATGGTAGAGGAGGGTTCAAAAGTGGTTTCTGTGTGGGCTTGATGTGGAAGTATTGGAAAGGTATATTGCTAAATGAAACCAGTCAATAAGCAGTAGCTTTGTTTTTGTTTACTAATACAGTTCAACAGATAGCCTTTAATTAAGCAACAATTATAGGTTTCTTTTTATACAATAATAAACAAATGTAACCCTTTAGCACCTTTCCAGTAAGTGTTGGGAGTGATCGTCTAATGTGGGTCATAACTTTGGGAAGGGGGAGTGATGGATGGGCTTTGTCCCTAGAAGTTTAAGCTTTCATTGGTGGTAAAGGGAGAGTGTAAAACTCTAGAAACTAGTGATGCCAGGAACCCGAACCTGAAGCTGTTATCCTCCTAACCTAGATCAGGCATGTCAAACGCAAAACCCCAACTGAGACAATCAATCAAAGTCTAAGATTGTGTGGGCCACAAGAAAAATAGTCTCGTATGAAATTTTGTAAGAATTATTAGTAAGATAAAACAAATATACATTTGAATGTTTTCTTCCTGTGTCTCCAGCTCTCTGTATTCCCCATCATGCCTCCAGCTCCCAGTATTCTCCATCCTGGGGATGAGCCGGAGTTTGGCAGTAAGGGCAAAACAGGTGCAAGTGTTACAGTTCGGTGTTCATTTTAATTATTTTGTGTACAGGGAAAATACATCTCTTTTGCACATATAACTCCAAATACTGCATATCTTCGTTTAAGCTGAAAACATCACCTGTCCATTCTAATTCTGCTTTCACAATTTAAATTTGTCTCTTTGCAGTTTAACATGGTATTGCTCAGGTTTACACTGGCTCCTTAAGAGGTGTACGTGCAGCTCTGGATCACCCCCAATGTGTCTCCAGGTCCCCAGTATCCCCTATCATGTGTTTCCAGCTTCCCCAGTATATACGTTACTATTGATGTACTCCGTCTGTCTCTACTCCACATAGCGCACTGTCTTCTCTGTGATGCTGGCAAGTGATGATGTCACTTCATCATCACTTGCAAAAAGTATTCAGTTTCCTGCGATCAGCTGATGCAGCAGTTATTAAGGGCAGCTGAAATGGGGTTTGCTATCAGCTGTTCTATGTAACTGCATTGGTTGATGGCAGGCACCCCTTTTCAGCCAGAATCGCCTACCCTGCTTTGGTTTGTCTCTGCATATAACAGGGATCTACATAGTTAGTTAGGGCTGCGAAAGAAATGCTTTTGGTCCACAGGCTACCAGTTTGACATATCTGATATAGATGATTCCATTTTCTCCATTTGTGCTACAAAATGCGTTGTTTTATTTATTTATTTTTTTGTGTGATAGCCTGTTAATGATTTCACTGACGAGGTATGGTGGCTTTTGTGTTGACATAATTTAAGCTTCGTATATATATATTTAAAATTAATTCATGGAATGCAACTATGTTAGGATATGTCGTGCATATTGTGTGTGTTTATTTTACACAAGTTATTGTTTACTTTGGGCAAGGAACCAACCTACAATTGAACATTTAACATTTTTAAATATAGCTGACTTTTGCTTAAATATTCCTTTGAGATAGGCATCTGTCAAGTTTGACCATATGTGTTCAGGCCAAATGCTGTTGGTCCAAACAACCCAGTTTTGGATTGTAAAATTCATATATATAGCAAAATGGCAAAACTGTTTAACAATTTAGTTTGTGACCTATAAAGTCCCTGTGTACTCACCAGAAATGTGGCAAACATTTGTTTTGCTCTTTACTAGTATAGAGTTCCTCAATAGCCAGATGTAGAAATTATCCACTTGTTTATATTTAAGAGTTAGAAGGCCCATATGTATAAATACTGATAGATGGACAATAAATAGCTGAAACAAATGTATAAAAATCTGTGTTTGGTAAAATTGTATACTGTAAGAAATGTACTTCAAAGGAACTGGGATTACTTTGATCCACTAAGTAAGAAAGCCAGAAGTTACTAGAGTACATAAAGTATTTCCGTTTAAATGCATAATGATTGGGAATATAAGGTTTTATCCAGACTTTCAATTGTTTGCCAACTGCCATTGGTTTAAGTTGGATTGGGAACTGTTTTTTGTATTTTGTACGTACACACATTTGTGCTAAGTGATTAGAATGCATTCCGACCCATTCAATATTAAGAGCAATTCCCCTTCTGGGAGAGTAACTGGGCTCCGCTTGTACGGGCCTTCTTTGTTATTACTGCACATTATAGAAGTACCCTCTTCAGGCATACTGATCCAGGCTTCCATTGTTCCCCTAATTACTGCACACTGCAAAGCTAACTGTTGGCCCTGGTTGTCATCCATGCAAGTGGGAATGGTTAAAAAGCAAGCGCATGGATGTCTGGATAGTGCACTTCGAATTTGAATTAAGTAATATGCACCATGTGGAGCATAAAAGGCTGATTTTATATCTATATAAATAAGGGCATGTTGCTCAACACTTTCAAGTTTAACTTCTGTTCTTGTAAAGGGATAATGTTGCAGGGTGTTCACAAATATCCTCTGTAGACAAGGCTTACTTATCTGAAGGCAGCTGGAACAATAAGTTTGCAAACTTGCATCTTGCTGGTTTTTACAAGTAGCTTAAAACTGGATGAAATATATCCTTTACCATTTTGAAATCTCGTTTTCTTGCATCAATCACCACAATACCATTTTGGATTGCATTGCGGTTTCCATTTGTTTCTGAGAAAGACCTATAGCTGACATTGTGGCCTTCTAAGGCCACAGACTTAAAATGCTGCAAGCCACGGTTCTTTAATTATTTAGCTTTTGTTGTTCATTAGAACATCTTCATTGATAAAGGTATTTAATGTAATGCTTACATTAGATAAGACTTTTAAAAATTCCAGTTGGGGAATGCTCTGAGTTTAAAAACAAAATGAAAAATTAATATCAAATGGGACAGTACCGGCTTGGATGGTTTGTATCCTAAAAGGGTAGAAGAATATGTCTAAGACAATTAGAAATGTAGTTTACAGATTTTCTTTATCAGATGCAAATAAGTATCTTTTTTATATACTAGGTCAGACTTGGCTGATAAAATAAGTGTCCGCATTATGTTAAGAGCAAAGTCATAGCTGAAAAATCATGCTGGGGCTTGTAGTTTAACAACGTTTGGAAAGCTAGAGGTTGTTCTTGTCAGTACTGTCAGTGTTGAATAGCTGCTTAGTCCTATAATTTGATATCTGTACTGTTTAATAGTAATAAATATTGACTTTTGATTCTGTAAAGTAAGAAAATACACACATTGGTATAACCTGGTTGAAGCCTAGGATTTGCAGAAAGGGTGGCTGTAGGATGATGTAATCAATCATCATAATCCCCCCCCCCCTCTTGGTTTAAAGCCTTGCAAATCATAATCATTGGTTTGACAAAAGCTGTAAGCCCACTCTGACTTGTGGAAGGAAGATCTCTATAACAAAGTAATAGTGAGCATGTAGTCCTTTTCATTTGTTGCATAATTTAGGTAATTGATTTATATTGAAACTTTTTTTTATAATTATGCAGTGGATATTCATTAGTTCACGTTTTCCACACGTTTGTTAGAGCATTTTTTGTTCTAGTTTTGTTATGAAGCATTGATATAAAAAATCCAAGTTCGTTTTTTGTTTAGCCTTAATGGATTGGATTAATGCCCCATATTTTTTAGCTTGCATTGTGTTGTCCAGTGACTGTTGATCTTGTGTATGTGTATAGAGAGGTGTGTGTGTGTGTGTGTGTGTGTATATATAGAGAGAGAGAGATGTGTGTGTGTATGTGTAGAGAGAGAGAGAGAGAGAGAGAGAGATGTGTGTGTGTATGTGTAGAGAGAGAGAGAGAGAGAGAGAGATGTGTGTGTGTGTATGTGGAGAGAGAGAGAGAGAGGTGTGTGTGTATGTGTATAGAGAGAGAGAGAGAGAGAGAAAGGAGGAGTATACTATATATATATATATATACACACCATTGATGAGATACCCTAGTGTATATTTGTACAGTGATTTACAATTTTAATAGTGTGCTAGACCTATTTATTGGTTAAAACATTTTGAATTAAAACCTCCATACTCTCTCACTAGGGTTGTGATTGTGCTATAAGAGAAGTCTGCACATGCATAAGATGTGAGTCAGAGGGGTAGTGGAGCTCATTGAAGCAGAAAAGCTGTTCAGTGTTTGCTATAAAACATAAACAGACTGTAAGCTCTCAGGAGCAGAGCTTTGCTCTGCGGTGCAAATTGCTAAAGAGATCAGTGAGCTGGTATCCCAAGAAAGTAACATTGCATTGTAGATGCATTTAGACAATGATTATTTTCTATATATCCTTAGTTTTGTTGCTGATTTTGCTGTTACACTTTATTGCAAAATTACATTAAATGTATTCAAATATGCATATGTGTAGAACACAAACATGAGTTGTACATGATTACATGATCTACGCATAACAAGTGGCAGTGTGGGAGAAAAAAACGTAATGCTTGTTTTTTTTTAATTTATTTTTTGTTCATTAATATAATAGAAGGTTTTTTGATGCACAAAGAAACCTTTTTTTTTTAATAAGTTTGCAGCAATATGGTCCCATATCAATCATGGCAAGTGCAAATTTTATTCATGCACACAAGCTTTTGCTGATTAGTCTGTAAATTACTCTAGAAGTAAATCCATTTGTATGTATGGTTATTTTGCTGAAGAGCCAATGTCTTAGTATACGTTATAGTCACATCATCTTGCATTTCCCTTTGCCTTTCCACCAACAGATAACAATTTCATAGGGCTTTTTTTTTCTCATTTTAAGGTTTGGCCAACTAACTGTATTAATTTGTAATATATCGGTGTATTTTGTTATTATTTAGGTTCTCTTTTAAAAACCAGGAGGAATAATGCTTCCATTCAAACACTGAATATTGTTGTGTGTTGCTTGATCTATGGTATTCTTGAGCACTTTTATATAAAAGTAATAAACGTTACAAAATTTAAGCTGTGATTTGTGGTCTGGGAGCATTCTTTGTAGATGGCACTCCATTCTGACATCAAAGCCACCTAAAGGGATCCTGCAGTTTTCTCACACATCCTGGTTGTCACCTATTTTGAGAGGGCATATTCAGTCCCTTTTCTTTAGAAAACTTTGCTTCGCACTTTCCTGCCAATTAATTACAAATGAGATGGGTTTCCCAGTGTTAATGAGCTGAGTGAGTTCTCCTCCCACTAACTGTAAAGGAAATGCAAGTTGTCCCTAAATCACCTCCTTTTTCACAACTTTTTTACTCCTAGTAGGAAGTTGATATTTGCCCAATAGCTTGGATATCTTGTTTAATGCAGTGTGTATTTGTAGAGCAAACTTTCCCTTTCTCTATATGTAAAGAACCCTCTATTCACTTCCTGTTGGTTAAAGCAAAGTATTATCTGAAGTGACCAGTGGTCTTGACCCTCATTTTATAATAGCTGGCAATAGATACGTCTTAAAAAAATGGTTTGGGTCAATCGCACACAGAGAATATAATAAAATTTGATGTAGAGGGCATTAAATATTATACTCTTAATGCAAATTCATTTGCAAAAGCAATGGTTGCTACTGAGTAAACGTCACATTGCAAATTTTAATATTTCTAGGAATAAAAGATTGTATTCAACTATTTGTACAATTTAGTGATATGTGTCACCATTAGACTACTCTTGCTCTGGACTGTTACACACACCTGCAACAGAAAGGGCCAGATTCGGTTACGTTAGGTGGGGAAAAGCCTGCAGTGCGCATTTTCCCGTCTATTATGGTAGCCAAAGTATGCGGATTTTTATGCATACCTCTGGGGTGTGCATAAAAATTCCCCAAAAATGTGCACTATTAGTTTCGCATAGCGAAAAACATGGTGCGCAAATGTAATTGATTCTGACCCAAATACCTACACAATAACTGACAACTGTTAACTGAGTTTTTATAAACAAAATTCTGTATTTATGCAGGTCTGTGGGTAGTCTATCTTTCTCTCATTTTATAATAAATTACTTTGTAAATGAAAGCACTAATTTGTGACAAATGGAACTCTACAGTGGATGCAAAATGTGAAAGATTAGATTATATGGTCTTTAACAATTATTGAATATAATGGTACAATCTCCTTACTTTTTTTTTTAGCTGTCCATAGCCAGATTGGTCTAATGGTGCGAATATGAATCCAGTGTGCCTGATGTTTATTGGAAACTGGACCATATTTACAACCGAAATGGATATATGTTCTAGGTTGTGGTGCTTTAGTAATGATTAGGGCAGTGTTTATAGGAAAATCTCTATTTATTTACACATAAGTTGATGGTTAGGTTAATGTTGATGCAACACTGAATAATGCTTATGATATTTTGGATCATTTACTCTCCTAGCTAAAAGTCATTCCAGGAGCGCTATACACATGGTTTAACTGCATTGGGTTTTCCTCACATGGTTAAATAAGGATAATATTAAGAGATTACAGTAGAGAGCTTAGTAGAGGTATTTTTAGGATGTCTTCTAAGCTTGATTGTATGTTTGAGTAAACTAATACATTTATATTTTATACATTAGAATGTTTCTTGACAATGTGTTGGTTAATAATTGCCCTATCCCGTCTTGTTGTTCAGTTGAATCTCTTCTTACTTGACCTACTTTCTACTGAATTTTATGGCTTCCTAACTTTCAAGACTAAATCATTAGCCCTGCACTGTTAACAAATTTTTGCTACTATGCAAATTGACCCTACAGTTTTAAGGGGGTGGATGTGTTTGTTAGTAGATTTAGTCACACATTTAATATCCCATGATGATAGTCTTGTTCACATCTATAGTTTCTTGTTTTCCAGATGTTCCCTTTGCCTGTTGCTAATGGAAAGAGCAGACCTACAACACTGGCTAGCACTCAATTTGGTGGATCAGGTAAATGCATTATATATATAAAGCGCTTAACCAGGAACATTCAGTTGATTCTTGCTTTTATTCCTCTGTTAAGGCTTTTCTGTATTATTTTGAGAATATATCTATATATTTGTGTGTGTGTGTGTATATAAAATATAGATATATATATA
>WWET01000387.1:636670-649719 GCA_011038615.1 Limnodynastes dumerilii
TCTATATCTATCTTTGTAGGGGTTGTTCTGACATTGGGATCATTTGCAAACCGTTCATGGTGAAAAATCTGCAATAATGGTTGTTCAATCCCTGGTGTAAATTCATAATTCTAATATTTATGGGCACACAACTGAACCTAAGAAGATCTATGTACACATGCCCTGCTCTATTTGAATGAAATTAAAACACACAATTGTTGACCCCAGAGTGTCATCGGGCCAAATCCTGAGCTACATACGCTAGCATTTTTATGCTAGCCAGAGACCTAAAAACGCTGCTTTGAATGTACTTCGCATGCGCGCGGTAGATGTTACGCCACGTAATTCTGAATGTACGTAGCAGCCTTGCACCAATAGCGTAACTATGAATGAAAGGATGTGACAGCCAAATGACACCCGTAATTACACTTCAGAGGCCGGGCGAGGCATTTAAATCGTACATTATGGGCGTGCTTATGCACTTGCGTACGTGAAGCCTTTACATACGTCAGTAGTTAAGCTTTGAAAACTTAAGGTAGGGTTTGGCAAGTGTAAAACGGCCAAAGTACATACGGCCTAGGGGAGTGCATAGAAAATACGCTATGCGATGATACGTGACCAGCCCGTACGTCTGGATCCGGCGCATTGTTCTTTAACCATCAGTTATGTTCTCGAATACTGACCATTGGGGAGATTAACATGTTTAATACATAGAAAATAACAGAAAAAGGGAGAATGAATATACTCTTCTATCTGAAAGCATCTGGTGCTTATCATATTGCTATCAAACCAATAAATAATCACCATAGATAATCGATACTGAATCCCTATAGTTTAAGGAAGCTGCTAAACAGGCGGCATGCCTGCATCCAATAAATGCTTTGCTAACCTTCAAAACCATCAACAACACTGCACCCATATACATATCCTCACTCTTCTCAATATATAGATCCCAGCTCGCACTCTGAGATCTTCACAGGACATACAGATCTCCACCATACTAAAAAAAATGCTCTGATTCCCGGTCACAGGACATCTCCCGGGCTGCACCCACTCTCTCTGGAATAACCTTCCTCGCCAACTAAGACTATCCTCTACTCTCCAAACTTTCAAGCGCTCCATTAAAACTCGCATCTTTAGACTACGTTTCCAACTTACCCAGCTTACTGCTTAACATTGTCTATTCTATTTTCAACTACTTTGCTATCCAGTTTTCCTTTCTGTTACATGATTAACACAAACTTGGAAACCTTTCTTTCTATACTAAACTGACTAAATGACTTGATCATACAGAGCACTGAGCATTTTTACAATACAAAAAAAGCTGGCTGGTCCATTGTGTGATTTATAGAACTTGCATTTTTTTTTTTTTTATCAATCCCCAATATTCTATAGGGTGTAAGCTTGTGGGCAGGGCCCTCTTACCCACCCAGTCTGTATGCTACCACGCAGTATTGTCATAAGGATAAAATTGTAAAGCACTTCATAATCTGATGGTGCTACATAAAAACTTGTTAAAAGATAGAAAACTGTGGTGCTTAAAAACCTTAAGCATATAGAAAATGTGATGTACACAACCTTTTTAACCACATATTTAGACACTATTATTAAAAACCAAATGCCAAACATATTAAATAATACATTCAATTAAAACAATAGTTTGCAATCCTCTATTGGAAAATAAAAGTTAATACACTGTGCACCAAGTCCGCCTCTGGTCACACAATGTTGACCCTCTTAGTATGTAATATTTATCCTGAACAACTGATAACAAACTGTTATAAAGCAAATCAGTTTGCAATAGTTGTGATTATACTTTAAGAAAGTTAATGCAGGAAGCTGTATATAGATTGTTTAGCTGAGTCCCGCTTCCCAAAAAGTGTAGAGTTAACAATTTATTCTTTAATAAAATAACATTATCTGCAGCTCCTTTAAGAAAAGGTTTGCTTTCTTTATAGGCAAAATATGTCAAACAAAAAAGGAGGGATAAAGCAAAGTAAGATAATAGTAAAAACAGGTTACTAGTCAACTGACAAACGCAATGAAATATAAAAAAATATCTTAAGTGTAAAGATTTCTCAAATAGGGCAAATATCACGCTTTTTACTTGCTACTAACAAAAACGACTGTACTTCAAACAGGAGCTTATGGTATCTGAAGTTACTTTACTTTATATTGTTGGATGCTTCAGCTTGTAAGCTGAACATAGTGCCTATGTTGTTGTATTATATTACAGCAGATGACATAACAACATTTGAAGTTAGATTTTGTTTAGGGACCCCTAAGATATTAATTATATTGATGGGACTTTTTATTTCATAACTCTTTACATTTTAAATCTTTTATTGTTGTATTTTGTTTGAGTAGACTGGTTTGCTTTTACTATTATCCTGTGTTTGTTAAACTAGGTGTATGTTCAGTCTATAAAATTGTTACGTTGCCTTGGCGCTACTTTTTAAATTTGTTTAATACATGTCTTTTACCTTTTTTCAGTTCATTCATATTTATGTCTTACAAGATAGGTTTTATATATCATCAATACTGAGGAACATATCTTATAAAATTGAGTAAAAAGAAGTGAGAACCCGTTACCAAGTTCTGCACTTTTTGAGGCATAATTAGTATTTATGGACTGGATCCAGACTCCCACGAGCTTTCCGTATGCACGGGAGTCTGTCTGTCTGTCCTCTCTCGTGAGGGTTTTATGGCAGATTACACTGCCATAAGCCTGTCTTAAGTTATGTGTGCGGATCAGCGGCCCGTATGACCACTGATTTGTACACCTCCCACACCGTGCCTGTGCCCTCCAGTCATATCAGGCCACTTACACACTTTGCATGCGTAAGTGGCCTGACTCAAGCAAGTCTGGATCCGTGCCTATATTCTTATTTGAATAACTATAATTATTCATGTCAAATGTAAAAACTGCATTTACTTTACATTAACTCACAATAAACAGGAGATCCCATATCTATCTACTCCCATGATAAACTCCTTTGGAAACAACCAATAACTTTATTAATATGTAGGCGTAACAAAAAAATAAAAGCCAATATGCACCTAGACCAGGCATAGGCAACCTGCGGCTCTCCAGCTTGTGGAACTACAAGTCCCTGCATGCTCCAACAGCAAAGGCGTAGCTGGTACCTGACAAGGTTTGATGGGACTTGTAGTTTTGCAACACCTGGAGAGCCGCAGGTTGCCTATGCCTGACCTAGACAAACTGTTGCAGAGATGGAAAATCAATTTTAGCTTTTTTTTTTATCCTCTGTACTTGTACTAGGAAGCTATACTTTTAACTTGAACTCTAAATTTGTTTGTGCCTTTTAAATTTGCATAAGCTTTAATTTTACTCTTAAATCTTGCTGAATCTCCCGGAAAGTTCAGTAGACTTGCATTAAAACACATCAAGTCCTGCCGCCATCCAGAGGTGGGGCTTGATACAGTTCTTTGTATAAATCACATACTTAAGCACCCCCTCGTGCTGTCTGTTCTTTCTCCCGGAAGGAAGTATGATCTGATAAGATTATAAATCTGGCAGCCATTACTATTGAAAAGGAGTTCATGATCACTGGAAGGTTGTCTAAGCAAAATACTAATGCATGCAATGTTTAATAAATACTTTACTTACCTCTTACAGATAAAAATGTGTACTTACTGCTTTAATGCAATCTATTGAAGTAAAATTAGAAAAACCAGTTCTTAAACTCATCAGCTATGCCTGGTCTAATATTCCTGAGTAAAAGTTCACATTGCCCATATCATATAGTTTTTAGACAATAAGGGTATGCAGCAAAAAAAAAAATGTATATATTTTCTTTTCATACTTAAAATTGGTTCGACCCGGTACAAATTGTAAAGCTGGTCATACACTGTAGCTAGTGCCCGATAATTTAAGCTTACTGAATGGCTCCCTATTCTTTAAGTGCTTTCCTTTTCTGCTAGGATTATTGGTCCCAGCAGGACAGGTGTATGGTGCTGATAACGGGACATTTCCCTAGGGGGAAATTGTCCTGTTTTTTCAGGCATCCCCTGCTGGGATCGATAATCGACCCAGTGTATGACCAGCTTGAAAGCTACTGTATTGTAGAGTAAAGTAAAAACTAAAAAGTTTAGCAAGACAGTGATCCAAAAAGTACCTCAAATTCAATAAGCAGGAAGGAAGGATTAATAGGAATGTTTTAAATGACTTTTATAGTACTTCAATTTGAAACTGAAAATCTTCCTGTAAATCTGATCTTGCATTCTCTGCGTACATGAAGACCAAGAAAATACATTGAAACTAGTCTACAGTTTAGTGTCCAGTGGTTAGACAATGAATTAGAAATTTTAACATTTTTGGAAAATAAGATAACACCAATACTTTAAATAAATGCTCTGTGTGTTGTTGTTTTGTTTTTTTAGCTAATGTTTTTATTCTATCATCATGATGCCTAATCTGAAGTAAATTCCCAATTCATTGTCTAACCACTGTAGTGGGTTAAAATTATTAAAACAAATAAAATAAGCACGCTTTCCAAGCTACAAGACAAGAAACTGTTTCTGCCAAATAAGGGTGTTACTAAGTAGTGACTAACAAATTGAAATAAATGAAATGAAACCAGGAATGTGCCATGTAAAAAAGGCAATCTTTGAAATTCAGCAAGAATTAATAGTGTTTGTTTTAAAATGTACATGTATCTGTTATGTTTAAGTTTGTAGCATTCAGAGTTTATGAAAACCTCTTAACTGACAATCTGTGAATTGTGCGTTTTTCTGAGGTCCAAACATTTGTATGCAACATGCTAGATTTACAAATAAAAATAAAATAGAATGGTGTGACCTAAGCCATAGAAAACTAGCAAGGTATATTTAGAATTATTTACACTAGCCACAGCTGGACAATCAGACTTTACCTAAGCCTGTTTTTTATTTTCACATAAAACTACAAATACCTATATAATGCTAATGTCTAATACCCTCTAATTATTTTGGTAATAATTACAGGGGATAATTAATTTGGTAAGTTTAAACAGTATACTAAATCAAAGAAAACGCTTATATGTAATACCATACCAACAGTTATGGCCTACAACAATTCCCTAGGTATTTGGTAGCTGTCAAGAGCCCTTCTACTGTAGGAAGTAAGAATAACAATGCTATGTTCGTACCATGCTGATTAACAATGCTATGTTCATGCCATGCTGAAAGTGTAAAGTGTTGCTTTTGCTTCTGATTTTTTTTTTGTACTTAAAACATTGTAAACATTAGAATATTTAATTTTTTTTCTTCAACAGCAACTTTTGTGCAACAACTTTTATCTCTACATTCTTGTCTTTTACTCTATTATTCATTGCGGTATAAAATATATTTGTTTTAATAAGTGTTCAATTCTGAATCTGTTATTAGTTTTTTAACTTTGGTTATATTAATAAAGTAGTAAATCTTGTGCTGCAACTTTTTTCTAGTATTTATGGTGCCATTTGCATGTGCTGTCAAATTGGGAAAACTAGCACATATTTTGGTTGGCACAACTATTATTCCATTGTAAATGTAAATTAGGAATAAAAAAAATGTAAATGTAAAAAAAATAATAATTTAAATAAATAAAAATGTCCCAAGGATTTTTACACTTCCTCCACTTTGCTTGTATGCAACACTGTTCAACTCCCCTGTGTGGTAATGTTTGCTTATCGTGTTTGTTCTTAAATGTGTTTGGATAGTAATGTGAATATACCTTTTTTATGTATTATGTTTTCTGTGTGTGATTATTAAAAGAACCATCTAAACTATCTTCTATAGTTATAGACCGGATCTAGACTTAAGTAAAACTGTTGTTTTCCGCTTGCAGGGAGCAGAAAATGCATTTTAAGTATGTGCATGTGTACACATCATACTTGATTAAGATCTGGATCATTTTGTTCCAGACTTCCGTAATGGAAGATATCATCATTACGTTTTAGGATATGTCATTTGTTAATATGGTACTATTGTACAATGTTTGATGTTGAAATCTTGCCCGATCTGGAAATTTCTGATGCTATCCACTGGCCTTAAGACAAGAATGTGAATGTTGTTGTTAACACCTAAAATCTACATATCCTATTGACTATAAAGAGTCTGTTTCTTTTATGGACTAATACTGTTAATTTTATTTCTGTTTTTGAAACCTTGCACCAACTTGTGGTTGTGTCATTGCTTCAATTTAACTGAGATTTACCACACTGACTAGCCTTTTTTTGGTGGCTAATAAATGGTTATACTGGCCACCCTTTTTGGTTTCGTTTTATCAGAGTCATGACTGAGGAACATAAACTAATGACACTTTTTTGGCATAAACATAATTTGTAAGGGATCGACAGGCATTTGGAAAAACAGTAAAGTAGGAAGAACACCAGTTATTTTTGAATAGAAGCAAGTTAATCCAAACTGAAGAAGAATAATAATAATTATTATCATAAAAAAACAATGGTAAGAAATACCACTCTTTTGTGACTAGATTAGTGATGGTAGGGTGCTGTAATTGACACAAGTCAAGTAGTGTTAGTAGTGTGTGGCCCTGGTAATAATTGTTTGTCTGTTTTGTTTTTGTATGCTCAGTTGGGTGAACAATGTTTTATACAGTTTTGAAAAGTATTTCTTTGTATACCCTATCTTTTCTCTGTTCAGGAGGGATAGGGTAAATAAAAAGGGAGGAGGATGTCTATGTTAAGCCAATGTTAAAACCAAGTATACAGGAAGTTATCTATGAGGGTACTGGTGATAATATAGAGGCATTGTGGGTGGAAATATCCAGTGGAAGTTCAAATAAATTTCTGATAGGGATATGCTATAAACCACCAAATATTAGTTTAATTGAGGAAGCCCAACTTAAACAGCTAATTGCAAAGGCAGCACAGCAAGGTCAAGTTTTAATTATGGGGGATTTTAATTATCCAGACATTGATTGGAGTACTGAGACTTGTGGTACAGTTAGGGCAAACGGGTTTCTGAGCATGCTAAAAGACCATTACATGTCCCAATTAGTAGAGGAACCAACTAGGAATCAGTCTATACTGGACCTAGTAATAACAAATAATGTAGAGGTTATATCAAATATTCAAGTGAGGGAACACTTAGGAAACAGTGATCATAATATGATCACATTTGAGATTAGTTTCCAGAAGCAACAGTACAAGGGATTAACTAGGACTTTAAATTTTAGAAAAGCTAATTTTAATATGCTAAAGCAGTCTATAAAAGACATAGACTGGGATGCAGTTTCGGAAGGAAAAAATACAGAAGATAAGTGTGCTGTCTTCAAAATGATGTTAGAAACATATACACACAAATTCATTCCTATAGAAAACAAACAGAAAAGAGTCAAGTCTAAACCAATGTGGCTAAATAAAAAAAGGTTAGGGATGAAATGAAAAAAGAAGCATGCATTTAAATTGTTTAAATCTAAAGGAACTGAGGAATCCTTCCATATCTATAAGGAATATAATAAGAAATGCAAAAAGGAAATCAGATTAGCAAAAATAGAGACTGAAAAACAAGTTGCAAAACAAAAATAAGACAAACCCTAAAAAGTTTTTTAAGTATATAAATGGCAAAAGGATCAAAAAAGACCAATACAGGACCCCTAAAAGTGAGATGGGTGGATTGATAAGTGATGAAAAGGGAAAATCAGAGGTATTAAACACTTTCTTTTATTCAGTGTTTACTAGAGAGGAAGAAATTGTAGGAATAATAAATAAAAATGAAAATGCAACTGTACCATTACTTAATATTTGTTTCACAAAAGAAGTCCAAAGGCGGATGAAGAAAATTAAGATAAATAAAGCTCCTGGCCCTGACGTCATACATCCAAGGGTTCTAATGGAGCTACATTCAGAAATTGCTAGACCGTTGTTTTTAATTTTCATAGATTTAATTTCATCAAGCTGTGTACCAAGGGATTGGCGCATAGCAGATGTAGTGTCATTGTTTAAAAAGGGAATAAGATCACAACCGGGTAATTATAGACCTGTAAGTCTGACATCAATAGTTTGGAAACTGCTGGAAGGGATACTAAGGGATAATATACAGGATTTCTTGATGTTCAATAAGATTATTAGTGGGAATCAGCATGGATTTGTGAAAGATAGGTCATGCCAAACTAACCTAATTAGCTTCTATGAGAAAGTTAGTTTGAACTTAGACCAGGGTAGTGCAGTAGATGTGGTCTACTTAGATTTTGCAAAAGCCTTTGATACGGTGCCACCCAATAGATTGGTCCACAAAATAAGGGAACTGGGTCTAGGAAACAACATTTGTACTTGGATCAAAAACTGGTTGGAGATAAATGGAACTTTTTCTAATTAGTCAAGTTTTAAGCGGTATACCTCAAGGTTCTGTGCTGGGACCACTCCTTTTTAATATATTTATTAATGACCTTGGTGATGGTTTAGAGGGCAAGTTTTCCATTTTTGCAGAGACACTAAACTATGCAAGGTAATAGAATCTGAGCAAGATGTAGGGTGTTTGCAGAGGGACTTGAGTAAACTGGAGGATTGGGTGGCCAAATGGAAGATGAGGTTTAACATAGATAAATGTAAAATTATGCACTTAGGGATCAAAAACAAGCATGCAATCTATAAATTAAATAGGGTAAATTTAGGAGGATCTTTAAGGATTTGGGAGTGCTTGTCGACAATAGACTTGGCAATAGTGCTCAATGCCAAGCAGCAGCTGCAAGGGCCAATAAAGTATTAGCATGCATAAAAAGGGGCATAGATGCAAGGGAAGACTGTGTAACTTTGCCACTATATAAATCATTGGTAAGGCCTCATCTCGAATATGCAGTTCAGTTAGGGGGCACTTATCCATAAAAAAGACATTTTGGAACTAGAAAGGGTTCAGAGAAGGGCGACAAAATTGATAAAGGATATGGAGTCATTGAACTATGAGGAAAGGCTAGCCAGTTTAGACAGTTTACTTTAGAAAAGAGGCGTCTAAGAGGAGAGGGCAGTCAGGATGTGGAATTCACTGCCAGAAAAGGTTGTGATGGCGGTTTCACTTGATATGTTTAAGAAAGGATTAGATACATTTTTAGCAGAAACGGACATCCAGGGTTACCGGGACCGCTAATTTAAATAAAGGTCAGTAGTGGAGCCAGGGAGAAATTTATTTATTTACTTATTTATTATGATTTCAATAGTTTGGAGGTTGCTTCGTATGGGTTAACTTCAAATATAAAGATGGGGATCTCAGGAGATCCAAAATAGGTTGAACTTGATGGACTGTTGTCTTTTTTTCAACCTCATCAGCTATGTAACTATGTAATTAAAACTTCCAAATACACCATCAGAACAGGACACAGTGAAATTATCTATAAATCTTAATATCTATTTCTATAACTTTTTTTTCCTTTTAAATTTAGCTTACAACATTTTTCTAGAAGGTAATGTACTGGTAGTAGGCTCATCCTCGACACTGCTGCTACTGGGTCAATCAGATTAGAACTTTTCTGAGCTGCATCAGTACTCTCAGTTGAATTGGCTAGTCTTTTAGTAACCTTCTGTTTATTATGAACTTATTGTTTATGCTAAATTCATATTGTTATTCCGCTAACCATGCAGTCTATTAAGTGTGTATAAGTTTTCTTTAAATAATTTTAACACCTTTTATTTCAAAGTAAAATTAAATGAGGGTGCATGTCTTTACTAATGTATGCCAGTCTTTGACAAGGGAGCCCATTGTTGTCTTAGATTTATTCAATGCTTTCAATCTGTGTTAACAAAAAATTAATTTTTTATTTAAAATGTCACTAATGCCCCTTTCACACCCAAAACCCGGGTCTTCCCCGGGATAATGAACATTGCTTATAGCTGTTCAAACTACAGCTACAACCCGGGTAAATCCTGGGTTGTAGCCTTTCACACTGGCTCTGTACCTGCAGAGGCAGACAATAATCCCCATCCCCTCTTTACATATTTTGAATGGAATCCAGGTTGAATAACTTGGGTTTCTCCTTTCATACCGAAGCACAGGTAAGGCCATTCTGGGAATAATCCTGATATCGACCAGGGTTGTGGACCCAGGGCACCAGACCTGGGTTGATCCATTTATACAGCCACCCTATATTAATCCTGGGTTCATAGCTCTGTGTGAAAGAGGTATAAACAAAATCCTTCTTTATGGAACTCCTTTGAGCACTAATTTACATGTGCTATTTAGTGTAAGAATCACAGAATTGTATACAGCAATCTCTTTGCATGAGCAATAGAGGATTGAGAATTTTCTCAAAAGGAGCATGATATGAGTATTAGGCGCTGGTACTTTAACAGATACCTTCATAAAGCTTGGTGTCCAATGCTTGCCAACCCCATGTACTGTAATTCCAATCATTTTCATCTTTGTTCCCAGTGTGGCACTTGCATTAGTCACATTAAGTATAGTTGAACATATTAATTACCAAGGATAAAGGGAAACTGTGCTAAATTTTGGCTTTTATTTGTAATGTTGCTCATTTATATTATAGGGCTATGCATTTTTTTTAAAAAAAAAGTGTATTTATGGCTGTTGTAAAGGCTTATTTAGATAATTTGATGATTACACTAAACCTTCCACAAACTTTGCTTTGCCTCAGTTAAGTTTCTCTCCACAAAGAGCATTCTCCATCTTCAGCCATACAGGCGTGTACGCACTTGCACTCATGGCTGACTGACTGTGAATTGACAGCCTTTTTCTAGGGGAGGGCGTTAACTGCAGTGTTGCAGAACACCTCAGTATAATTAATGTAGCAGTAAGCACTTTTTCAACTGTATTACCAATCAATAAATTGGATTGATAAAACCAGGAGTACAATATAATTTTTAACACATTACTTTATTTGTATATTTACAGATCTTATTTATTTTGGTTTGTGTTTTTCCACCAGCACAAAATTGTGATTTTTAAGTCTCTTTAAACATTGCGCGTAAAGCGTGCGGAGGTCTGGGTCTGGCCCCATTTCTGTAAGTCCATAGTCACGCTGCCGTAAAAGGGAGTACACGCCCCGGTACTCCTCGCTGTTGGTAATGTCCAGGATGTGTGTCCAGATAGCTACCTTAACACTTACGACTAGATCTGCGTCCAAACAGACGCAGATCTAGTCGTAACGGAGCTTCCCCAACACCTCACTTAAATGGCTATCCCTGCCTGTATGGCAGAGATACAGCCATCATCGTAAATGAAGGGTCAGCTCCTTCAGTGTACTTACACATGTATGTAACTTAATGTACTTAGAAACGTACATAACTATCGAAGCATCTGGTGCGCACATGAGCAGATGTTCTAAAACGGGACAAATGACTTGCATAAGTCCCCTGCGTGCTTAGGTCTGGATCTGTTCTACAGTTTGGAAGAAGTCATGACTTTTTTTTTTTTATTATTATTGCTGTAAAGCGCGTAAGCATTAAAATGTAAGCATCTTATTTTGTGATGTGAAATGTAATGCATGTCTCATTGTTAGATCAACAGATTTTGGTAAAGCAAAGATGTACATATAGATTGTAACTATTCAGGTGTTTAATTTGTAGGCAAATTTGTTGCAGGCAGGCCCATTCCATGGAAGATTCCAGTTGCAAATCTTTCTATAATATTAAAATAATGTATATAGTGGCCAGTTACTTATATCACTACAGTTGTAATTTCTTGGTATTGGTATCCTGTTAACAGACACATTGATCTAGAGTGCCAAATGTTCTAATTAAGTTTAGTTAAGTAAAAGTTAAATTGGGAACACCAGGCCCAGACTACTATCTATGTTGATTCAAACATTAAAAATGGTGGACCTGATCCAGACCTCCGTGCGCCTGGAGCTCTGTAAGTTCACACATGAGAAGGGAGTGAACTCTCGCGTACGGCATTCTGGACAAACGGACATGTCCGAATGCAGGTCCATGCGGAAAAGGCATGTGGCGCCCACTCTGTGTCCTGCATGCCTATTCCTCCCCCTTACATGGATTAGTTATGCGGATCTGGGGCCCCCCTGTTGGACGGATCTTCTAGCGTACAGAACGAAGGACTAGATTCACAGATGTAAAGGGAGATTAAATAGGTGCGGATATGCATGTATCCACGCCTAAGTTTTTGATCCCTCCCTGTTTTCCCTGTTCTTAAGAGCACCATAGGGCTAGTTTAAGTGCCTGTGCATATTTTTCTTATTAAGAAGGAAAATAAACATAGAGATCCCTTCCCCACGCCCTCCCCATCTCATTTAAATCTCCTCCCCACCCTCTCACTCTTATTAAAAATGTAATGAGGCTGCTGTGGCACACCTCTTCTTAATTGAATAGCTACGTTCCTGAATACTATAGCTTGTGTAGTCAGTATGACCACGCATGTGCCATAGTAAAATTCTTAAATATACGCATCTAAGAAGCATCAGCTTCTTAAATGTGAATCTGGTCCTAAGTTCCGTACACTGGGAGATCTGTAGCGTGACACCTGGCACACATGCGCATAGCAAGAAAAACACCTGACTTCCCCAAGCAGCTTGCAGAAGTTGGGTGGTGTTCCTAATTCAGGATCAGGCCTGCTGTTCACAGGATTTTTATTTATTTATTTTTAGAATTGGGGAAATAGGTCTTAAGGGTTCGAAAGATTGAGAATCTGCCTATTAATAAATAAATTTGTCACCTCAATGTCAAAACTACATTGATGTATAGTGCCTAAAATCTACAAACCCTATAAAGAGTCTGGTTTTTATGGACTAATATTGTTAATTTTATTTCAGGTTTTTTTTTAACCTTTTTTTGTTTGTTTTTTAATTATTATTATTATTATTATTATTATCGTTTATAAGGCGCATACAGACATACAGGGATGGACAGCTAAGTATATATTAAATACAATGGACCTGATTCACACTTAAGAATCTTCTTAAAATAAGAACTTAAAGTCACACCTGGGCTAAACCATGTTGATTGCAGGGGAGTCATATTTCATCTGTTGCAAACAGTACTATTGTTGAGAGGTGATGTTTCCCAGCCCAAGTCTAAATCACAGTGTAATAGTAAAGCTGTTCAGTATCTGTGTGCAGTAAGCAATTCAAAGATATATCCCTGCATACAAAGAATACAATT
>WWET01000387.1:654064-661564 GCA_011038615.1 Limnodynastes dumerilii
ATATATATAGGATTTTTCCTTCAATTGAGTTTGAAACATGCTAGTTAATGCAAATAAAAAGTATTGTTGTAAATAGCAATTCTCCCATTCTATTTTGTTCGTAGAATGACCATAGTTAGATTAAATGTTAAGCATCATGTGAAATGAAGCACTTAATGAAGTTTTTGTATAAGCATCTTCCTTGATATCTGCTTCATTTGACATTTATATTGTAATAACGGTTTTATGACCTTTAATTTCTGTGAAAATGAGCATAAATTATACTTGACAAAAAAATGTTGTTTTGTTTTATCTTTGTGAAGCATTTGTATTTTAACTGGCTTCTAAAACCATTTCGATATTCTATCCTAGGGTTGACAATATTAATGTACTGTAACTGTAATGTAGATGTTTCCACTTTAATGTGATATTGTTGTGATATTGTATGCTCCTGAGCTGTTTGTTCTTCGTCCTTGTAGTAGTCCTTTGTTTCTTCAGGTTGCTATTAATCTGCATTTTGAGGGTCAGTTTTAGGTGTGGCTACATCTGTTTTGTTTTTTACTTTAGAAAGTGCAGGATTTATACTACTAATCTTTAGCCATCAGCTGAAAAAGTTACATAATATATAAATATATAATGGTCTAGATCCTTAGTTACTCTCATTCTGAATACTGATCCAAACTTCCGAACTGCTGTCGTTTTTAAGTTTTTACGTTTGCAGGTGTCAGGGAAATTTAAGGTACACCCTGGCCAAAGAAAGCTTGCTGGTGCTTTCATTCTTCTTGTACACTATATAGGAGGCTGCAGGGCTGGAAATCGTTAGTGTGGGGGAACACAAAGTAGATAGATAGATTTGTCCATACGTAATGTTTTTTTTTTTTCCTGCATAATTGTTTTGACCTGCGTAAGGTTAATGCTTTATCTTAACATAAAACTTCAGTCAGCTTTATCTTAACGTAAAACTTTAGTCTCTCTTTCCTTGGCTATTTTTACTGACTTGTCAAAGGCAATATGAACCTCAGGATTCCTTTAGTGATCACCCAACCAAACAAAATGTAGCATGGTCTCAAGCAGCATGGGAGGATTGCTCACTTCCGCTCTCATAGGGTGCTGAACACAAATTTACAATTCTCTCCAACTGCTGGACTGTGGTGCTTGTGTTCTCATCTATACATATACTCTTTGTTGCCTTCAATTTTTTCTATCATATGGCATTTAGAATAACAATTATCATGTTTTGTTGATGTATTCCTATAGCCACTACCACTGACCATTTAGTCTATCTATACAGAGGGTTTTAAGGTCTTCCAAAGTTGCAAGTTTAAAGAGTAACACAAGTATAGTGTGTGGGCCAGAGTATTGGATTGCAGATGAAAATTGTAAATTCATACTTCAAATATATTGGGGTAGTATAGAAAGCATGCAGTTATTGAATGGTCAATTCTTCTGAAATGAGATTCATTTCCATTGTTTAGTGTAACACAGGGCAGATGTATTTAAGCATTCACCAGTTCTCTATAAAAATAAGAAAAGATTGCTGCAAATGTTATCTAAATGTGGAAAAAAATTGCAATGTTGGAAAACACATTTCTGATTATACCTTAAAGGACAGCTATGTGTTATTGAGATATAGAAATATATATAATTTCTGTGCTTTCAGGTATTGATTTCTCATCTCTTGTCCAATATAATGAATGTTATTCCCAGTTTTGGTGAATAAGGGGTTCTTTGATATACATTGCTTAAATTAGCATAACTATCATCATGCATTACAGTACATATACACAGTATTCCTAAATTGACTGTCTTTTGCTCCCTGTCTCACTCTTCATCTTTTTTTTTTTTCTTGATTGCTGTCGCTCTGTCTCCATTGAGTAAAAAAAATAAAATTAATGCAAGAAAAATGTTTATTCATGAGCTGTGGTGATTAATATGCATAATTATGCAAACTAGGCAGCAATTAAAGCCCCAATTCTCTAGTGTAAAGGCTGGGGTGGGTTGTTGCAAGCACAAAAGACTCAATAGATGAACTATATCATTTTGTCTCCGTTTTGGTGGTTAAGTGAATAGCACTGATTGTTTGTGTTTTCAAGGATATACTTTGTCAGTTTTTGTTTATTTTTTTTTTTTATGCATTGCAGTTCTATGGCATGTGCTATTAAACCTCACACTTGCAGATTCTCATCAAATGTACCTCCTTTCATCTGGTTCAAATGCTTTGTTCCACTTAAATTACTATTGCAGTTACTCATACCACATTGTTCCAATTCTTGAATTATGAGAACAGACCTACATGCACTTTGTTTTGTGTTAAATCCAGCAATATCCTTGTTGAAGATCGTATGCCTCAGGGGTTTTGGTGGGGGGCAGTATACATACTATCTGTTTATTGCTGGCTTTTACGACAGTGGATTACATATGCAACTCAAGATGATGTGGTTTGAACATACCATTATATTAAGTTAAGTTGTAAAAATATGTAATGTAGAGAATGCATTTCAGTCTCTGTATAAAGAAGCAGTGTGTTTAACAGTTATTTGTTGTGTTTTGTTCAATTTCTGAAGCTTTTTACCTATATATAACAGTACCATATATGGTTATACACTTTATAAAGCTTTGAATAATGCTGATAAGTTTCTCCACTTTAAAGAAACAGTCAACTCACAATAATGCTTAGAACAGCACAGTGTGTGAATCAGTGGTGTCATATGCTTATTTGTGGTGTGTGCTAGTCAGGACTTGATCTGCATGTGATAGTGTCATTAATTGAGTAAGGAATGAAGGCATGCAGCTTTATTGACCAGGGTACATGCACATTATTTAAGGCACCTGTAAAACCTATATTAAATATGCTGTAGCAATGTGTGAAATTGTTTTTGCATGATTTGCTATCAATATAGGTTTATGCTTGGTTATAGTATTAATGTTTTTGTACGGTAGCAGTAGAGCGCAACACTAGATCAAACGCAAGCATGGTTGGTTTGGAACACAGGAAAATCTGTACGATTTATGCAGTTTACTGCTAAAGGCAACAGAATGTTTGTTTTTATCAATGTTGTTACATAATTCTGTAAAACAAGGTTTTTAAGTCTGAATTTAAATACATGAAATTTAATGATAATGGTTTTGTTGCTAGTGTAAGCAATGTTATGACTGTCTGTATACTTTTAACATTGTCTTGATTTGTTTCATTTACAGGAATGGAAGAAAGGACAGGCTCTGGTCCCTGGGGAGCTGGTGACCATAACGGACCCACATATGACCAAGGGAGAGTAAGTAAAGTGTATAATAATCACTGACTATAAAAAGGCTGCTATTTAAATTAACGGGAAAAACATTTTTTTTTTTTTTTTTTCGCTAGTTGGGGGGGGGGGTCTTTTTTTTTGGGGGGGGGGATCTTTTTCTATTTTTGTGATTAGTTTAATTGCTTTTGTAACTTGGTAAAATAGGTTATTTTTTTTATTTTTATTTCTTTGCAATACAATTGCTCAATAATACAGTATAAGCGTATATAAAAAAAATGTACTCGATACCACGTTTAATTAATAGAAATTTTTCATGACGTGGGTGGAAATTGCATTGACATGGGGTGTGTGTTTGTGTGTGTGTATGTATATAATATATATATTAGTGTGTGTGTGTGTGTGTGTATTCACATACAAATGTAAATATCAACACTAGTTTTTTGCACACAGTGTCAATATTTGCTTTTACTACAGGGTTATGGAGATAACAATCATTATGGTGAGCACAGGGATTTACCATCCCATGAAGGTAGTTTGTCATCTGCTCCCTTCTTGACAGCTGGACTTGTGGGTAAGTGAATGTAATTACACTGGCAGGGGATTCAGGCTTGCTCCACTTCTGCACTTGTAAGTCCTGTTTGAGACACAAATATCTGTTATCTAATTTAACTAATACGATTTTATGCATTTTAGGGAAAAATGAGCGATCATCTTATTCTACCTTTGGGCGAGATCCTGGGATACCTTCAATTAATCAGGTATACATTGGACAACTTTAACACAACCTGTTTTATCTAAACAGATATTATCATGCTTGTTGCTTATCTCCACACCGCTTAGCTATGTTCAGTGACATGCAAATAAAAAATGTATATATGTTTAGCAAGTTAAGATCCACGGACCGGATCAAGAATAAAGTGTAATTTCCGTTCTATAGCCTCCACAACGGTTAACCTACAGAATTTGCTATGTCGAGTTCCACACTATGGGATGCGAACGCTTCCCCTGGCATTTCTGCATGCTGAGAGGACTTCCGTGTCCTGCAACCAACTTTAGATATTCTGCGCACAGTGCTGTGTTTGTGGAATACTGGATACCTAAGAGCTAAGCTCAGCCCTGACTGTACGATTAGCATTCCTATGCCCACCCACCATGCATATCATATATTGTACGCATGGTGAGTGCGTAATAAACAGGTGGGATAATCATTAAGGTTTATTCTGAGAAATCCCACAGAAGGGCCATCATTATGGTGCATATAAAATATATGTATGTATGAAAGTTAGCTGATGTATGTTTCACTTAATTTTTCAAAGGCATTGTTGTGGATCTTGTAATGTCTTTACAGCCAGGTTTCTTGTCTGGTGAGATGGGAATGAACAGCCCCAGTGCGCTCTCTCCTAGTGCCGGAAAAGGAAGCTCACAGTATTACTCCTACCCAAATAACTCACGACGACGTCCAGGAGATAGTAACCTTGGTAAGAGTATTTAAGTCCTGTTAATTAAAATAAAAATGAATGTATATTAAGTTAAATACATCCCCAGAATACAAAGGCTCATCATTTTTATTATTTTACAGATTCACAACCTAAAAAAGTACGTAAGGTACCCCCAGGACTTCCATCCTCTGTGAGTACTTTTCATGTTTATTTTTCTACTTATGAAAAGTATGAACAAAGAAGTATATGGATTTAAAATGTTCCCTTATTTTATATTATAAAGAGAATTATGTTATGCTAGATGCATAAAAAATCCCAGCAATTTATGTTTTCTGAATTTCTAGCTAGTAAATTAATTTGAGAAGATGATGTGGTTGCAGCAGTTACTCCTAAAATTATCATTTTCCTTGAAATTAATGTGATACTTAGACTTAGACTTAATTGGATCAGACGATAGCCACAGCTGACAGCGACTTGCAAGTTCTACAAATATCATTTGTGAATGCTTATTTTAGTCATTGGTCATCTTTCCAGTGTGCTAAACCTTAGTAATGCAAGAAGCGATTTGAAAGCGTTACTATTCTTCATTAACAAATTGTATACTTATAGTGGCCAAATTGGATTTTTTTTGCCCCCCTCATTACTTAACATAAAAAATAAGGTATATTCGTTTGCATTTCATCATAGTTTCTCAACGCCTAATTTTGTTAATCTCCAGCTTACCTCCAACATACCTGACCAATTAGAGGTTAGGTTTAGCCTTTAGTATATTTTTGTTGCGTGAGATGAAATAGCGTTTGGAGAAAAACCCAGACACAAGGGGAATATACAAACTTCACACGGATAGTAACTTTGTTGGAATTAATCTCTGTTCCACACGCTGTGTGCTAACCGTTTAAAACACACTACTAAGCAACCATAGATTTTCAGCTCTTGTGTATTTAATATCTACATGCAATGGCCGCTTCAGCTCAAAACCCATTCAAGCAGTGCACCGTTCCAACAGCTAGCAGGTGCAGACACTGACATTGTCTAGTCCGCCGTTGCTAACAATGATCTGAGGCCACGAGCCAGGCAATGTCTGTGTCAGTGGCTGCGTGCTCTAAGACGGGCTCCCTGCAAGGTGATGCTGATATGACATCCACCTCATGCTGCAGGAGGTAGCTATAGAACACAAGAGAACATGAATAGCTCCTGTATCATGGAGCACATAATGGAAGGAAAAATTCAAGTTTTGAAGGAGCATATAGAGCCATATTATAGTGGATAATTTTTAGAGATTATTCCCAATAGTAAAGGCTCTTACTCCTCAATTTCATAACTATTATCACCTATAATATTAAAATTATACAGATTTTAATGCTACTTATATATTTCCACTGTAGAAGAGTTCTTTATTATAAAAGTTGAACACAAGGAGGAATACAAAGCTTATGGTACTTAGTATGGAGTATAATATTTTTCTTTATTCCCCATAATAAAGTTGTTAGTTATGAACGTGTGTTTACAATATCGCATACCATAGACCTTCCCCATATATTCCCCTTATATAACAGGAATAGCCAATCTGGCTCTCTGGGTGTTGTGAAACGGGGTCCCAGCATGCTTTGTAACATTTCAGCTATGCCTAAGCTATAAACCAAGAAAAATTACTATATTATCTCAAATAGAAATGACAACATTCTCTTTATTCTCCCATGCACTGATCCTAGTGGTAAACGAAAATTACTAGTTAAGAAAGCCCTATTTTAACATAGTAATAGAATTGAAGGTGGATATGTACTTAGAATGTGTGGAAAGTTTCTCACAGATGGAAACTTCAGACAGATAAACCATCAGATTATGTAGCACTTTACAATTTTAATAATCATCATAACATGACTGGCTTGCAGGAGGCCCCTGCTTGCAAGCTTACACTCTATTATTTGAGATTGAAACATAAGGGCATGTGCTATAAACCACACACTGTATTTATTTAGTAACAGGTTTTCATATAGGTTTACTTTGGTTAAAGAAAAGGCTTGCCTTACCTAGGTAAACCATCATGTTCACACGTGATGGTTTCATTCAGAAAGACTGCAATAGCTTGTAAAATGCATAAGGACCTCTTAATTGTCTTCTTGCCTCTTTTGGGGTACTGTTTGTTACAATCCTGTTTTATTGCATGTCTGAAAAAATCAATTTGTAAGTTTTGCTTGTTTGTGTGGTGAATTCTATTTATTTCATTAGTTGAGAAATGTCTCTTGTCTGGGAAATCGATTCCTATCTACTTTTCATCATGCAATGAATAATTTATAAAGCACAAATATAGGGATCAGTAATATAAATTGTAGCTGAATATACAAATAGAAGATGTAGTAAGGAAAATAAAGGTAGTGATTGATCTCTGCACAGTAGGCGTATTTAATGTTGGATAATTATGCATCTAAGGATTTTTAAATGTACTTTTGACAACATTTTTAATCTCCTAAATGTGTGAACACCTACATAAAATGCTAAAAACCAGAATCAAAACCTTCTTTTCTCTACATCCCTAAATGTTCTATGTGTCTACTTCATAGGTGTTTTCCACATTTACTTGCTGTCATACAGGATTGCTTTGAGTAGACTTTCCATAGAATACAAATTAATCAGTAATGTTATTCATGATGTCATTAGAACAGGGGCTGTAAAACAAACTGCCACATGGCTTTGTTGTAAAATGGAAACCTGGAAATAAGGCCATCTAGTGGTGATACTTTTAAAAGTATATTTTCCTCAATCATATTTATTCTTAAATATCAAAGTAATAATGCAGTCATATTTATTTATTGCTTGTTAGACCTGCTAGTGATCTA
>WWET01000387.1:691983-702272 GCA_011038615.1 Limnodynastes dumerilii
ATACGCTCCTGTGCGAGCGTATGGCCCCTTCCTTACACCGGCGGAAGTTAGGGTAGCCTTCAGCCAGCGTAAGGAAGGGATCATACGCCCGCACAGGGGGATGGCCAAGGTAAGTGAACGCCGATACGCTGTGCTTTAGTAAGCACAGCGCATCAGCGTAGGTCTGGATCAGGCCCACAGTCTTTAAAATTTAATTCAGAAATGTTTTGTTCAGTCAGCCAATAGGCTGGCTGCATGGGACTCCTGTCAAGACTGACAGGAGTCCCAACCAAACAGAGTGAGACTGCAGCTAGCCAATAGGCTAGCTGCATGATCTCATTAAGAGATTATCGCTCCCACCTCTGCTGTGTGTGGCGCCGCTATTGGAACCTTTCCAATCGTTCCAAATATCGCCCACCACATGCAAGGAGCGATAATCGCTCTAGTGTATGGCCAGCTTTACTCCTTAAGCTTTCTGCCTAGGTGTTACACTTGACTGCACCTTCATTCATATCCAAACTCATCTCAAGATATATCTCAGCTCGCTCTCTTAGGTCTTCCCAGGACCTACGGCTCTATTCTACACTAAGTAAATGTTTTGATTCCTGGTTACTGAACTCATGGGGCCAGGTTTACTAAGCTGTGAGTTTGGAAAAGTGGAGATGTTGCCCACAGCAACCAATCAGATTCTAGCTTTCACTTTCCTATTACATATTAAAGAATGTCTGCTAGAATCTGATTGGTTGCTATGGTCAACATCTCCACTTTTCCAAACCCGCAGCTTAGTAAATCTGGCCCATGGGCTGCACCCACTCTCTGGAATAACCTTCCTCCCCCTACTCTCCAAATGTTTAAGAGCTTCCTAAAAGCTCATCTCTTCACACAGGCTTAACAAATTCCTCAAACTACTTCTTAACATTTGTTTACCCTATTTACAACTACTTTGCTATCCAGTTCTTCTGCTAACACTCATACAAAACATTAAACACTTTGCTATTCAGTTTTCCTTTCTGTTACATGATTAACACAAACTTGGACACTTTCTTTCCATGCTAAAATTGCTCTCAGTTCTTCTACTAACATGGTTTTGTGCCTGGATCTCATGAAGCACTGAGCACTTTTACCATACCTGGCTGGTCCATAGTGTGATATATAGCAGTGTTCCCCAACCTCAGTCCTCAGGGACCACTAACAGTGCATGTTTTCCAGGTCTCACTGCTGGAGCACAGGTGGGTACATTACTAACTGTCACATTTTAAAAGCTCCACAGGTGCTGCTCATTATGGGCCTGATTCAGACTTACGAATGCGATAGGTACCTAAATATACACACCTAATAGCAATAAAAATCCCTCAGCACGCCCCCGGTTTTTAGGTTCTTATATGACTTACGAGTGCCATAGGGCTCCCTTAACTGTACATTCGCATTTGAATGCGTAGGTATAGTACTTAGGAACCTAACTGCATAACCACACCTTCATTTGGTCATTTAAATGCCTCTCTCCACCCAAATCTGCGTATCTGCCTAGTTACTTATTCACAGAACGCCCCTTTTTGCGTATGTTATTACGAACCTAGCAACTTTAGGTGCGTAATTTATAAGTACGTAATTTCATGTATAAGTCCAACGTAAACAGCGTATAAAACTTACTACGCATGCGCAGTGCATCCGTTCTTAAATATACGCACCTAAAATTACGCATATTCTTAAGTGTGAATCAGGCCCTATGTGTTTGAATGTTTTGGGGGCACCTAAGGTGGAAACCTATATCACTTGTGATTCTTTAAGGAAACCTAGAAAATATGGACGGTTAGTGGTCCGAGGACTGAGGTTGGGGAACACTGATATATAGCACCCTGATACAGTGCATCCGGAAAGTATTCACAGCACTTCACTTTTTCCACATTTTGTTATGTTACAGCCTTATTCCAAAATTAAATAAATAAATTTTTTCCCTCAAAATTCTACACACAATACCCCATAATAACAATGTAAAAAAATTATTTTGGAGATTTTTGCAAATTTATTAAAAATCAAAAACTAAGAACTCACATGTACATAAAGTATTCACAGCCTTTGCCATGAAGCTCAACATTGAGCTCAGGTGCATCTTGTTTCCACTGCTCATCCTTGAGATGTTCCTACAGCTTAATTGGAGTCCACCTGTGGTAAATTGTTGATTGGACATGATTTGGAAAGGCACACACCTGTCTATAGGGAATTGCCTGTAGACCTACCAGACAGGATTATCTGGAGGCACAAATCTGGGGCAGGATACAGAAAAATATCTGCTGCTTTGAAAGTCCCAATTAACACAGTAGCCTCCATCATCCGTAAATGGAAGAAGTTTGTAACCACCAGGGCTCTTTCTAGAGCTGGCCGGTTGTCTAAACTGAGCGATCGGGGTAGAAGGGCCCTAGTTAGGGAGGTGATCAAGAACCTGATGGTCACTCTGTCAGAGCTACTGCATTCCTCTGTGGAGAGAGGAAAACCTCCCAGAAGGACAACCATCTCTGCAGCAATCCACCAATCAGGCCTGTATGATAGAGTGGCCAAGCAAATCCTTAGTAAAAAGCACATGGCAGCCCACCTGGAGTATGCCAAAATGCACCTGAAGGACAAAACAAAATTCTCTGGTCAGATGAGAAAAAGATTGAACTCTTTGGCATGAATGCCAGGCGTTTTCTTTGGAGGAAACCAGGCACCGCTCATCATCAGGCCAATACCATCCCTACAGTGGTGGTGGCAGCATCATGCTGTGGGGATGTTTTTCAGCGGCTGGAAATGGGAGACTAGTCAGGATAGAGGAAAAGATGAATTCATCCAGGATTTCTCTGTACATTGCTGCAAACCTGCTCCAGAGCGCTCCTGACCTCAGACTGGGGCGACGGTTCATCTTTAGCATGACAACGACCCTAAGCACACAGCCAAGACAAACTCTAAGCACACAGCCAAGATATCAAATGAGTGGCTTCAGGACAACTCTGTGAATGTCCTTGAGTGGCCCAGCCAGATTGAACATCTCTGGAGAGATCTGAAAATGGCTGTGCACCAACCTGATGGAGTTTGAGAGGTGCTGCAAAGAGGAATGGGCAAAACTGCCTAAAGATAGGTGTGCCAAGCTTGTGTCATCATATTCCCAAAGACTTGAGCCTGTAATTGCTGCCAAAAGTGCATCAACAAAGTATCGAGCAAAGGCTGTGAATACTTATGTACATGTGATTTCTTGTTTTTTGATATTTAATAAATGTTGTCATTATGGGTTATTGTGTGTAGAATTTTAAGGGAAAAAAAATAATTAATTCCAAAATGTGGAAAAAGTGCAGTGCTGTGAATACTTTCTGGATGCACTGTATATCAATAATATGTCAAATGCTATGTAATCTGATTATCTAAAAATACATTTTATCATGTATATAAATTAGATAAACAATTTGATCAATTGCATGATCATGTCCTATGGCTTTATTTATAATGATATAATATAAGTAATAAATTACTCTAAAGCTTAATATTGCTTTCAGTTTGCAGCCCCAGTAATAACCCAGGATTTTCAACCTGGGTTATTGCATGGTGATTTGTGGTGAAAAAAACAACAACTATTAATTCCAGGGTTTTATGAATTTAAATGTGGCATGGCATGCTGATGCTTGTAGTGCTACAAGCACCAACATGCCCAAGGATGCCAGGGCATTCTGGCACTTGGAGAACCACAAGCATCAGCATACCCTGTCATCCTGTGCCACACACAACAAAGTAATGCCCCAGCCCCCTAGATCCATAATAAAATATTGGGCCAGCCCTTAACATAACAAATAAAATCTATATTTAATACATTACATACATAAAGTACATTAAAACTATTATTTAAAAAAATATTATGGTAAACATTATATACATAAAATACATTATAAAAATAAAATGCATTAAATAAATTAAATACATTACAATTATTAATAAAAAGAAATACTTACCAGCTTGGATGGGATCCAATCTTGTAAACTTTTAATCCAGGGCGAGGTCTTGGCAAAAAAAAAAATCCTTTCAGAGTGATGCAAAGCATGTCCAGCAGGATATCCCGGCACTAATGACAGTTCTACTGTCATTGGGTCATAGTTGGGTTCTACTGTCACATAATTCTATATTCCCACGCTGGCCAAGGGTATAAATAGGACCCAATGACAGTAGAACGGTCACTAGCGCCGGGATGTCCTGGAGACAAGACGAGTTGCGTCACTCTGAAAGGGTTTATCTTTTTTGCCAAGACCTCCCCCACAGATTTAAATCTTACAAGATTGTATCCCATCCAAGCTGGTAAGTATTTCTTTTATTAATAATTTTAATGTAATTAATTTATATAATGAATTTTATTTATATAATGTTTACCATTTAATATTTTTTTTATAATAGTGTTAATGTTTTTTATGCATGTATTGTATTAAATGTAAATTATTTTATTATTAATAATTTTAATGTATTTATTGTACTTAATGTATTTTTTAATGTAATGTATGTTATTTATATAATGTATTTTATTTATATAGTGTTTACCAAATTTTTTTAATAATAGTTCTAATGTATTTTATGTATGTAAAATGTAAAAAAAATTTTTATGTTAAGGGCTGGCCCTATATTTTATTATGGATCAAGGGGTGCATTACTTTGTTGTGTGTGGCACAGGATGACAGGGCATGCTGGCACTTGCAGTTCTTCAAGCGCCAGCAAGCCCTGGCATCCTTGGCCATGCTGGCGCTTGTAGCACTACAAGCGCCAGCATGCCCTATACGTTGCAATTAAAAAAAAAAATTTATTCCGGCACTTAAAACAGATTTATTTTTTTATATTGCCATAGCAATAGTAAGCAAATCTAGGCAATCAGGTGGTAATGTGAAAAACCCAGGTTGAAAAACAACTGGTGACCTTTCGCATTGCCACCAGTTCCGTGTGGGACCCAGGTAAAAACCTTCTTTTTTTCAAAGGTCTGACGCCAGGGTTAATAGACCCAGGTCGAGAACCCCGGTACCTTTCACATTGCCACTCGACCTGGGTGGTTTGAGACTAGTCCCGAGAATTTGACAAAAAAAAACAGGGTCTTTAGTGGCAATGTGAAAGGGGTTATGAGTGATGACTTATTTTCCAGGTATATTACTAACAACAGTTTTACATATATCAATTGTGTCATAAATTGATGACAAGTACAGCATAGCTGTCTAAAGTTGTAAGAATTCAAGTATTTAGTGCAGTGTATTTTGAGTAATTAGCACTGTAATATATGTAAAGAAGCACACTGCGCAGATTATGTGTGTTCAAAGGCTATTAGTATTAGTGTAATTGCTTTTTAATAAAAAAGAAATTAATACAATGGCAAAGACAAAAAAAATCCTGTACATTTATTTTACAATTATTATATTTATATCTATTCTTAAAGTCCCTCCCAACTATCATTAATTAGCCTTGGATATTTACAACTATTTAAAACTATTCATAATTGATTTTGTTACAAAACGTACGTAATACTAATATATACACGCTAATTAGGTCATATATACTAAGCAGAGGCAGCCATTTTGTGGACAGAAGTGACACTCACCATAAAGCTTTATAAATCGCATTAATCAATTCACTAGTTCTTAGTGAATTGATAGGCAGAAGTTTCATAAATATTATTAAGAAATGTTACCCCCAATGCTTGTGCACTTTAAACTCAATGGTATTTAACAGTTTTCATGGTAACGCTAAAACATTCTATGTAATGGTCCAAATCTAGGGTCGTGTTGAATATTGCCTGATTAAGATGACAGATCGGAGGGAAAAAAACAACTTCACAAAAGACAGGATATGAGGTCCGGACATATCAATGACCCAATAAATAATCATTATAATATGCAAACTTAAGAAGATTTACAAATTTTAAAAAAAATCGGAAAAATTTCACCCAGGCATATCGAGGCAGCTATGAAATAGGGCCTTAGACGCCATTTTGTTCTATTTCCGTTTGTACCTAAAGTTGAACGCTGCTGCTACTGCTGCATTAGGGTCACATTGAGCAGAGAGAGCCATGATCGTCAGAGCGCTGGGTCCTCGCTATCAACAGCTGGCGAAGAACTGGTGAGCAATCGCTTTATATTATGCATTCACATGTTTTGTGGAGCGCTGTAATAAATGTTTATGTTCATATTGCACACAGTTTTTTATTATTAATAATAATTATGTTGCTACTAAATGCACTAAAGTTGCTACGTTGTTATAGAATTTAGCACTTGTAATTAAGCGATAGACGTTTGACTTTAGTTCGGTGACCTACTGCAACGGTTTCAGCGAATCAACTCACTGGCTCACTTTAAAGGCACAGGCAACCTTTGGCACTGCAGGTGTTATTAAACTGCAACTCCCAGCATGCTCAATAGCTGGCAAGGCCTGATCGGACTTGTAGTTTCAGAGGTTGCCTAGGTCATTGTAATTACCATTTTGTTCTTAAGGTTTGTACAATTAGATCACCTCTTTGTTTATTAAATTCATTCTTTGTACTCCTTTTGAGGGAGTGATTGATTTTTTTATTTAAATAGGCTAATAGGTATTAATATCTGTGGATAATAAATGCTCTGTTTCTCTTTTTAGGACACCCACACTACTCACCTGGGGTTCAGTTGCAGGTGTTGGACTGATTTGGGCTACAGACTGGAGGCTTTTTCTTGATTATGTCCCTTATATAAATGGCAAATTTAAGAAGGAAGAATGAAATATGCCAAATGGATTGTGAGTAAATTTACTTATAGAGGCTAATTACAAAAAAAAATATAATTCATGCAGTGAATATCTATTGTGAAATATTGTTTACCCAAGATGCTTTAAGAAAATGTTGAGATTTACATGGGTGTGAATGCTAGAAACATAGGGCTCCATTTACGATGCTTGTTTTCATATGATAAAGCTCATTTTCATGTGCAAATTTTTTTATTTTATTTACAGTGCTATCATAATAGCAATAACACTCTCAATTACGGCCTGCTATAATGAATGCGGGTCGGCAGATCGCTGTATTTACTAAGTGTAAGCGCGGATTTTAACAATCTGCGGCAACACGTTAAATTAAGATAGTATTAGGGGTAAGTATTCCAGCAGTCTCAACATATATCCCCTTTTCCTCCTCCTAATAGCTGTTAATAGGGGCAGGAAAAGGGGGGGTACATATCGGAGGAAAATCTATGTAGAAAAAAAACATTTAAAAAAAATATATACCTGTTTTATAATAAATTTTTTACATAATAAATATATTTATAAAAGAAGGAAATAAGCTTTTTAAACTTACCTGACCGGGCGCGCATCTGTCTCTAATCCCATGTGTCCAGCTCCCCCCAGTATCCCTCATCCTGGTTGCTATATCGAACTTACCTTTGCTGTCCCTGCGTCTGTTTCAGGCTCTCTCCCTCACGTCGCACAAAGACGTTGCGTGACCCAAGGTCACCACAACATCCTTGTGCAGCGCGCACTACGGGGAGACACCCGGAGGCAGAGTTGCGGGGGACAGAGCCTGACAGACGCAGGGACGGGCGGAGGGACAGCAAAGGTAAGTTTACTCAAGTATAACTAGAGGGGGGGACTTTTCAGCATAAAAAATGTGCTGAAAAACTCGGCTTATACTTGAATATATACGGTAATTATCTTTTGTGTATACTTACATTTCTGCAAATCTGATTTTTTTTTTTTTTTTCTCCTCTAGATAACCTTGCCACATCAACGGAGTGCACAGATGAAGGTTGTTCATTAGTACTACAGCTTTGTGCTTCCAACTACTTATTTTTTCAATTAAAATATTATTTTGTAGATCACATTTGCTTGCACAGTTCCAAATAAAGCCATTTTAAGTTGACTATTGATTTGTTTTATTAAACTAAACAAAAAGGCACACATTCTGTTTTGAATCTGGTGTGTGTTGTTCATGAATTTATTTATCTAGTGAATTCTTTAGCAATTTTGTATCTCTCTAGTTTTACCAGGACTCACTACTGCAAGAAGTTGCAGTCTCTCTCCATTCAACAAAAAAGACCAAATGCTGCTGCTTTAAATATGATTTATTCACAAATCATTTAACATTTGACCATAGATATTTTTAAATAGGGCAGATCATTTGAAGTGGTGAGGTTATTTCTAATAGCCATCCTGCAAGCACAATGCTACATGCAGGGGGTGGTAAGAGGACCTCCAAGATGCAGATTAGAAAAACACACCCTATTCCCAATGCCCAAGTGTAGAGCATTATCCATACATTAGAACTTGTTAATAGATATCGGTAACTATGTTTTGTCCACCTCTGGGATTGCCCACTGGAGAACCATATTCCCAATCCTCTCAACTGACAAATCGCTTTGCCCCAGGTGTGTAAGTAAGCCGTGAAAAATTCCTTCATTATAAGTCTAAATAGTCTGGAATGTGGAGGATAATAGTGCTTCTGTACTCGTAGTGCTTAGAGATCCGTCTTGACTGCAGACTACAGTTAAATCTGTGAATGGTGCTGTGTCTCTTGTTTAGTTGATTCCTATGGCAATGTTTTTTATCCTTATTCCTCTCAATCCATAACTGGATTGCAGGTTGGAATAGTAAAAAAATATAGAAACCCAATCTCATGTATTACTTTTTATACGTTTATTCTTTTAAAGAAGCTGATCCAGAGCTACCCTTACATGATTTTTTAGATGCAGGTGTAGACCTAAGTTATAACATGTTGAACTGCAAGGGAGGTAAATTTAAACCGTGAAAGCAGAATTAGAATGGATAGGTGAAGCTTCTTATCTCAAATCTAATTTATAAATTAAATGTAAAGCCATGCAGAGTTTGAGTTCTATGTGCAAAAGTAAAGTATTTTCCCTGCATGCTAATTAAGAATTCTAATTAATTAGCACCCCTTACTTTGCAAAGTGGTTTAGCTGAGCTGTACACTTATATTACCCTTACTCCCAAACTCTCGATCAGCCCCAAAAATACTGCAATACAAGTTAATGCAAACAGGTGCATGAAAGCCTGGGGTAATTTGCTTCAACAGAAAAAAGGAAAGAAAATGCCCCAGCAACACTGCCACTAACCAGTAACAGACTGGCCCTGATTCAGAGTTGCGCATCCATGTGAAAATCACACAGATACACAGCATTTTTTGCGCATGTGGGAAATAACGATTTACATCGTGATATTTGCAAATATTCCCACGCTGGCAGAGGGTATAAGTGTACCCCAATGACAGTAGAACTGTCATTAGCGCCGGGATGTCATAGTTTGCTTACAAGACTGTACACCAATCAGAGCAGGTAAGTATTTTTTTTTATTTCTTTTTGGGCCATCTTATGGGCATTTTTTATCAATTTATTGGAGGACACTACAAGGGTTTTGGCCAATACAGGGACAATGATATTGGGCATTTTGTTAAGGTTTTTATTTTTGAGGGACACGTGGCTATTTTTATTCTTTTAATTATTTGGGCACTGTATTTTTTTAAAGAAGGGGACAGGGATCCATGATTTATTTAATTTCCTTAGATTTTTGAGGGGCACGTGGCTTACTCTTTTTTTTTTATGTGGGCACTGTACTTATTTTATTTTTTTTTTAAAGGAGGGGATGGGGTATTGGCACTATTTTATTACTTTATATTATTTGGGGGCACGTGGATGTTTTAAAAGTATTTTTTTTTTTTTTTTTAGAGGGCACAGTATGGTATTTTTTTTTTAAGGAATGGCCATGTAACACTATTTGGCGCCACGATCACTAGATAGCAGGGCATGCTGGCACTAGTAGATCTACTAGTACCAGCATGCCTAGTTGTCGGGCCGTACTTTATTTTCATAGGTTGCGGGGCAGGCAGGGGAAGGTGTTAATGTTTTACGATGTAAAAAAACAAAAAAAAAGTCCTGCGGTCGGAGCAATTAAGTACAAAATACAGTACAGACATACAGGGTAGGGATGGACAGCAAAGTATATATTAAATACAATGGACCTGATTCACACTTAAGAATCTTCTTAAAATAAGAATTTAAAGTCACACCTGGGCTAAACCATGGTGATTGCAGGGGAGTCATATTTCATCTGTAGCAAACAGTATTAGAGATACAAAGTATATATACAATGGACCTGATTCACACTTAAGAATCTTCTTAAAATAAGAATTTAAAGTCACACCTGGGCTAAACCATGGTGATTTGATTGCAGTCATATTTCATCTGTAGCAAACAGTATTAGAGTTGAAAGGTGATGTTTCCTATCCCAAGTCTACATAACAGTGAGAAAAGATGGTCAGTATCTGTGTGCAGTAAGCAATTCAAAGC
>WWET01000387.1:717518-727890 GCA_011038615.1 Limnodynastes dumerilii
TATATATATATATATATATATATTTGTCTTAAGCTGCATCTTCTAAACTAGTCTAAATTATATCAATATTACCATCTAGTGGTCTGCTTGAGAACTACATTTTCTTTTTTTATTTTAGGTTAAATGAAATGTATAAATGCAGGGGCGGAACTACCATTGGTGCAACAGGTGCAGTGGCACCGGGGCCCATGCTGCTACAAAGGCCCACAAAGGCCCACAGCCATCATCACCACACTGCCAAAGGGATTTCCAGTGGGCGCTGCACCAAGGTGGCCATGTGTTAGCTTGGCTCCTGACGGCTATATTCCTTCAATTATTCTGCATGAACAATCTTGCACATTTAGCTTGTAGCAAAAAGTGCTGGACACTCATCTGAAGACTTTGAGACTTAGTGAAAGACTCATTCTACTACTTATTACACCTCTATTGGATGCTACAGGGACAGAATTACCATTCTACTTAAAGCTCTGTGGCTTGGAGATGCATCAAAGAGTCGTCTTTGTCTGTGGCACATGACAATTATTTCATCTTCGATTATTTAATCCACATAGCATTATTTGGTGTAAGCATTCACGAGATCCTACTCAGCTGAAGGGAAAGATGCAGGGAGCTATTTGAGGAAAGAGTGTGAGGTCTGGAAACGCTCTCTTACATTGCCCATGAGGATCATCCAGCTTATCTTACATGTCCTGCAGAGTGTCTTTGGCTCACTCGTGAAACTTGTGATTGAGTGAATGATTTATGTTCATCGCTTCCATGTCTGGGGGATCTATTTGCCCTCCAGTGGATTCATAGTTGGTGAACTAATAGGCTGGAAGGCCTTCATCATTCGTCTGGAAGTGGTGGACAGTGTCTTTTAGGGACTTTACCTTTGTGTTTTCTTCAAGCTGCATTAACTATCATTGCTTTATGAGCCAATCCCTCTCTCAGAGTTGTGGATAATAAGGTTGTGAGTGAAAAGCTGCATTTTATGGTTAATAAGATAAAATTGGTTGTTTATTGCTAATAGTATCTCTACAATTCTTATAGTGTGTAATTTACACCTACATCTACTGTGTTCATTATCTAATTGCTGACAGCTGTCTCAAGATAAATTGTATCTCTTTTTTTCTTCATGTTATCATGTAAAGTGTCTTTACTAGGAGCTTGTCATCCTTAGCTGGGGTACTGTCTTATAGGTGTGTGAATGTGCAGGTTACTTTTCTATTTGACTTTACATTTATCTATAAATTGCACATTTTGTTGGTAACAACTCTTTATCTGTGTTCTAATACATAGAGCATCATAGTGGTCATATTTGCTATCTAGGGGTACCCAGAGATACATGTCTCTCTGATGTGCTTTGGCACTCTTTCTCTTTTCTTTTTTTTTTTTGTGTTGTATCCTTATCCAGGGAATAGTTCTGTAATACCACATAAAGATGTAGCATTATAACGTTTGGAGCATGTGGGGGAAGGCTCAGACTTATACTGTATAAATATGGTTAGAGTGCCCCACAATTTGCCACTCTCACTCTTAAACTTTATTTGTTAAACAAACAGGTTTCCTCTTCCCAACTTCTCCTTCTCAAACTACTAGACTGGGGCATCATAAATCTTCTCAATCTAAAACAGCCCCCTCGTCCCCACCTCTTTTGGATAATGTACCAGAGTCAACCCGCCCTCAACATTCATGCAGCCATTGTGCTCAGTAGAAGAAACTGATTAAAAAAATTCTACGCCTCATAAACACAAAAAGTTTGACGATTGGTAATTTGCGGTTTATCGGAATTCCAGAGTCAAAAGCCCCCAATTAATGGTATTCATTGTTAAATAAAATTCCCACTGCACTAGGCATCTATGATCCTGACAATGAGTTACAGGTGAAACGAGCCCATAGAATGGGGATGGAAAAACCTTAACAACTATCCCATTTTTGGGATTTTAGGGCAAAACAGGGAGCGGGAGCAAGAGAAGAGAGCTAGAAGGGATTAGCTCTGACACACAACACTGATAGATGGAGGGAAGGAACAGGGGCGCGCATACGTCACGCACAAAGGAGACACCACTGGGGTTCCACATTATTGCAACAAGAGCAAAGGGCAAGGCTGGAACAGAAGGAGACACTAGGTAGAAAGGCTGGATGACACAAGGAGAGAGGCAAGGATAATATAGGAGTTGGGGCTAACGATTTTTTTCGCCGATCATCTAAGAACCCCTTTTAAATGAATATTTGATCTTTTACCATGATGGATTTAAATCGGGCCAAAGCAGAAGATAAAATGTAAAATCGCACAGTGTATGAGTGTATGGGCATTTCACAATAACGTGAATTCTCCACCAATAAGTTTATTGGTGACATTGGGCCTGATCCAGACCTACGCTCCTGTGCATAGCGTATTAACGCCGAACGTACCACCGATGCACGGCAATAGGCACTCCCCTTGCTCGAACCTAGTTTAGCTTCCATACGCTCGGCAAACCCTACCCTAACTTTTTGTGTTCATACCCGCGGCCGTGAGTACGTTCAATGCGTATTAACAACGCTTAGCATGCCCATACTGTACAATTTAAATGCCTCACCCCTCCCTTGGTGCGTGGTTACGGCTTTCGTATGGCGGACACGCCCCCATGATCGGTAATACGCAGCAGTTATGATTAAGGTCCATACGCAAAGATTTTCAGACCATAACATGAGCGTATCATCTGCCCCATGCATGCGCAGCAAGTATAAATGGCCGTTTTTACGCATATGACTGCCGTATACCCACACACAAGCGTAGGTCTGGATCAGGCCCGTTATTACTTTCATAGGCGTGATTATGCTAATCTCACATGACACCTTTCCCTTTCCGTCTGTTCATGTTTCCTGTCCTTTGACACCTAAACACCGGGCGATCGTATACACAACAATGTAATGTGTTTAATGCAACACCTGAAGTCTGGACTTTTAATGGAGCACACCTGAACTCAGGACTTTTAATGGAGCGCACTAGAACTCTGGATCACTGACACAATACACAGAGCGAACATTCCGTGACCATACCAACGCTTATCCATCTCTGTATGAAACAATATTGGGAGCGTCAACAGGAAGATTATTATGACTATTTCCTGCATTGAACTTAGCTCTTCCCCATGGTCAGGTCAACCTGTTATGCAAATATTGAATGAAAAATCATACGAGAAAAAACATTTATCGAAAAGTTTATACTCAAAACCGATTTTTGGGAGCCGATAAAAGGAGATGAAAAATCGAGAGTTTTTCACATTTTATGACATTATCAGCTGAAGTTAGTGTAGTGTATGGCGCCAATATCGTTTCAAAGTCTAGAGCACTCTAGATGAAAAATCGTGAAGATTTTCAGGGATTTAATGCGCTTTTCGATAATTCCACTAGTGTACAGCCAGCTTTAGAAGTCACAAAGATAGCACAAAGCAGTAGCACAAGGCAGGAGCTGGACACAGAGTGGCAGACCAAACTATAACCAGGAGCAAGTGATTTGCTGGGACTTATAAAAAGGCTGCTGATGATTGGTCAGCAGTCCTAGCGTAGGTATGACTGGCTGGTGTCCTGGCTGCTAGGCCACCATAGGAGGAGAGGGTGCAGTCGCTGGTATGGAACACAGGCAACGCTCCCGACATGGCCAAATTGCATGCCATCACACGCATGTGACATAGTTGGAGGAGATGCCATCGACAATGGCATCAAGCTCTTATTCAAACCTTAGCAAATAGGCAGCTTTAAAATCTAATCCTTGGGGGTGATCTTAATATTATTGCTGATTCTTGTATTGATAACCCCTCCTTAAAATAATCCTCCAAATTCTTTTCACAAAATCTTATCCTTCCTTAACTCCTTCCTCCGACTCAGTGGCCTATGGTGACTTCTCAACCCCAATGACAGGACGTATATGTTCCATTTAATAGTAGACTACTCACTGGCAATAGTGGTTGCCAGTATCGGAGACATTTTGGTATTGGGTCACGCTCTGGTGCTGATATCCCTTTGTTCCAAAGCCATGCCCATAAGGGTCAGAATGTGGCATTTACCCAAAGCATCTAGTGTTCTATTACACCTCTTCCTTCGAAAAATGCCACCCTCCTCTTGATATATTTGAAAGCTGCTATCATATTCCCCCTCTCCCTTCTCTGCTCCAAGCTATAGAAACATATACATATACATATACATGCATATGACATATACCCATGCAGTAGTTTCTTTTTGTTTTCAATGATGTGTTTGCAAATTATCCTTCTTATTAAGTCCTCCAATTGAAGCATGTAATCTACTTCTCTTGTTTGCACATTTATATCTATTCTGCAAGGAATGGAAATTATCTTTTTATTTGCCTGCAAACAGTTATTTAGATCTGTGTGTTGTCATAATGGGCCTGATCCAGACCTACGTTTCCATTACGTTTAATCAGGTAGTGTATTTACTATGCACTCCCCTAGGCACTCCCCTCGCTCGTACGTGCTTTGGCCATTTTACACTTGCCAAACTCTACCTTAACTTTTCAAAGCATCACTACTGACGTATGTACGTACGTAAGTGTCTAAGCATGCCCATAATGTACGATTTAAATGGCTCACCCCGACTCCGAAGCGTAATTACAGGTGTAGTATGGCTGCCACGCCCCTTTGTTCGTAGTTACGCTGTTAATACGTGGCTGATTCAGAGTTATGTGGCGTAACATCTGCTGCGTGCATGCACAGTACATACAAAACAGAGTTTTTACGTTACCGGCTAGCGTAAATACACTAATGTACTTAGTTCTGGATCTACCCCAATGTTTGTAATTATGTACATTACTTCAACTTGTAAAGAAATGTGTCTGGCAAAGTGTACCAATAAAAATCTTTATAAAAAGAAAAGTGGTGATTTACAAAAAGTATAAATTTAGTGATATCGGGCCGTATGCAGAGCTCCAGGCGCATTGCATATGCACCCGGAGTTTTCCAATATTTGTTACTGCGCATGCGCAGTAATTTTGTAACGTCATCTACGTTTCTTTTTGCAATGTGGATTGCGTATACGCGGTCTTACAGACACATTTCTTTAGAAGCTGAAGTAATGTACATAAGATTTTTATACGGCCCATCATTATTGGCTATTGTATACATATTTTTTATTTGTATTGTTATGGTAACCAAAGTTTTTTTTTTTTTTTTTTTAAAGAGAGGTACACAAAAAATAGGGGAAGGGGTTCTTGGACCGTATTCACACTTAAATAAGTGTATAATCTACATGCGTAATTTTATGATCAGCGCATTCCCAGAACCCAAATATGTGCACGGAAACCATGGCCGACTGATACCCATACACCTGACTTAGGACTGATGCACACATCGACACGTAACGAGTTCTGCATGCTTGGCTAGAGGGACAAGACTCTTAATGCAAATGAGCTGAACACAGGCTACTAATGTACAGTATGGGCATTCCAACAGAGTTAGGACTGATTCACAGATAGGAGTGCCTTGCGTAAACTAACATACGCATGGGAAAAGTTAAGGTAGCCCTCGAACACTCGTAAGTTGAAGAAGTTCAGCCCACACTTGCTCCGTTTTTATAATCAATGGATGTGTGTTTTTAATGAAACACATAAAAGCTTGCTTATTTAATCCCATGCTGATTAACATTTCATGCAAGACTTTAACATTGTAAAGATGCCATTATTTGGTTATAGTTTGTGAAGGTTGTTTTTTAGTTTTTATTTACTTTAAATTTTGTGAAAAAACACCATTATATCTACTTATATTTAACTGTATTGGTTGTTTGTGTTGTTTTTATTTGTTTAATTGCTTATTTTTAAAATGTTTTATGAAAGTCTCTATATATAGTGGATCATTTTATTTCTAACTTCATGCAGTATGCTTTTATATGTATTGTAAATTATGTCATGTTTATTCTTATTTCAAGTTGTATTTTGAATGGTTATTTTTGTTTACATATGTTAACGAGAGTACGAGTTGTGTTTATAAAACAAAAAAACATTCATTTTCCAAAGCCTAATCAGTGTGTTTAGTTATGTATCTTTGAATCATGAGCCCTTTTAATTACCTAATCGCACGACCGATTCACAGCTAATAAAGTCCGCACGTACCTAATTATACACAGGAAAGTCTTACGTCCTTACATTGCACTGCTGAAACGGGGAGTGGTTAATCGGTTTCTTTCTCTTCTCTGAATTGGTATTGCAGATTTTTCACGTGCGTATATTTAGATAAGTTCACAATTTTACTCTTAAGTGTGAATCAGGACCTTTATCACAATATAATGCCCTCAGACAGAGTATCTCTGGAAGTAACTGTGGTCTGTGTATATTTCTACTTTCATTTAGCATTATGAAGCAAAGAATTAATCAATGGTCTGGGATGCCAGAATTCCATTGTGCAACAGGCAAGGCTTTCATGACGATGGGATTTGTATTAAATTAGGACTTATTAGGTAACCCAGTGCTTTTTTTTTAAGAAAAAGGGTGCCAGAACTCACATCAACTTACGCGCGACCACACGACCAAGCACAAGCCGAGGAGTGCTATCATGGACAAAGTACGCAAGGATCAGACACAACAAACAAGCAGCCCACATGCACTGTTTTAATGATTTTGCCGCCAAAACGTTTCAAATTTTGAAAATCTGTTAAAAAAAGGTGCAGGAACCCCGTTCTAGAGCGTTCTATGACAAGAAAAGCTCTGGGTAGACCATTACACAATAAAGGCTTAATTTTAATATCTACAAGCTGAAGTACCTGGCATTGCCTGGGTTTAAATCTTCAAGTTATTAATTTATGAATGAGTTGGATGTAGCTGTCAACATAATTAAAAATAATTAGCAGCGGTATATCATACTGCACAACCGCCTGCCTATATGTACAGTTTTTGTTAATAACGTCATTTATGCCACCCAGAATAAGCTCTGCCAACAACTGACCTTATTTGTTCAAACCACACCCTCTATTCCTTAAGCTCTGTCCCTTTTGTGGCCCACGAATAAGGACATTCCCTCCTAAATCAGGACAGTTGGGAGGTATATCAAAAATGTCGCCTAAGTATATTCAGGTTATGAGTTTTTCTTCTTACATAAACTCCTGGGGTAAGATTTACTAAGCTGGCTTTTTTTTTTCTAATTGCACAGGGCAGATAAAAAACTTTTTACGAACTGGTTGCTAAGGGCAATCATATTGTTTCTGCCTTACATCCCCTCTGCTTGAGTAGATGTGGATAAAAGAGAAACTAGTGACAAGATGTAACAACAAAACTATGAAAAAAATGTATATTAAATAATAAAATGACTGAGAAGCAGTGTCTGTTCATTAGATAGATAGATAGATAGATAGATAGATAGATAGATAGATAGATAAATAGATAGATAGATAGAACAACAAGCCTGCTAAGAGGACACTTGTCCCAATAAATGATGCAACTTCTCATAGAAAGAGGGCAAGGGAAGAGCTAAGTGCCAGTGCAAAGCAGCATTGTAGGAGATTCAGTATTGTGCAATGTAAACACAGCTCAATGGGCAATGAAAGAATCCTGTTCATTGTTGTGCCAAGCAGAAAAAGAGAACAATGCAATGATCAGCGGTGTCACTCATCAAGATGGATGTTGGGGACCTGCCAAAGCACAGCCTGTGGAGATCAGTTCTCAGACCAAATACTCCTAGAAGGACTGTGGTTGAAAATGTATCAAACTAAATTTACAATTATTGGCGTAGAACCTGAGCTACATACGCTAGCGTATTTACGCTAGCCGGCGACGTAAAAACGCTGTTTTGTATGTACTGCGCATGCTCGTGGCAGATGTTACACCATGTAACTTTGAAAGTACGTACCAGCCTCGTATCAACAGTGTAACTATGAACGAAGGGGCGTGACATCCATAAGACACCCGTAATTACGTCTTGGAGGCGGAGTGAGGCATTTAAATCATACAATATGGGCGTGCTTAGGCACTTACGTAAGTGAAACCTTTACATACGTAAGTAGTTACCCTTTGAAAAGTTAAGGTAGGGTTTGGAAAGCGTAAAATGGCAAAAGTACGTACGGCCGAGGGGAGTGCCTTGTAAATACGCTACGTCTTGAAATGTAATGGAAATGTGGGTCTGTATCCGGCCCATTATTAGGGATACCAATGAAATGGAAAGAAAAATACAGGTCTCCACGCACATTGCAGGCAGCCTTTTTCTTGGCTGAATAAAAAAATATATGTGGCGGATTGTCTTCGCAGAGACCTTTTTTTAGAATAAATGTTTAGTGTATTAGCACTACGGCTGAAATTTAAGTCAGTTTCAACACAATATTAACATAAATAAAAATACAAGCAAAAATGTGATATTGGAAATGAAATAATGAGTCCTATTAGAAACCCGTGACAATTAACCTTATTCGATTGTATTGTGAACTACTACAAGCAGGGCTGTCTTATGCCTATGTTTTTCATACTGTGGTCTTTAGTTAAGTAAATAATAAACCTGACATATTAGTTTATAATACAATGGGAGAAGTCTTGGACATAATATTGGCAGAGCTGCCTAACCCCAATATTTTTGAAAAATAAATATTCTATACATTTAATCCAGTCTAAAATCTGCATATTAAATATAATAAATCATAATGGCTTCTGCTCTTTCATCAGACTGGAACAAGATGCAGAGAGATAATTCACCAGATGGGATGCTGAGAGAGGCATGGCCAAGAGCATCCTGCAGGAGAGACATGACCAGGAGAGCCTGCTAGAAGACGATCGGCCGGCATCTCTTGCCAGGAACGGACACATGGAGAGACATGGCCAGGTATGGCGGCAGAGAGAGGCACATCCAGGAGAGGCCACAAGGAGAGGTACAGCTCTCAGCAAACAACTTAGAGCCTCCTATGATCCAGATCAGAAACTGGCCATGTAAGTATTTTAATTCCTTTTTTCAGTGTCAAATATGTAACACCTGTCGCTGCACAGACATTAAAAAATAGATATAGAAGCAAGTGCTGGATGAGACTATATATCCCAGAGGCCCCAGCGGCAAGGGAAAGTGTCAGTTACAGTTGGGGAAGGAGAAATAATGTTTTTTCTGGAAGAGACCAGAGTGAGAGGAGACCAGAGACGGCCCATGGCATAGGTGGTATAGGCAGCTGCCTAGGGCCCCGCGGGTCAGGTGTCCCTAGGGGGCCCCTTGCCTACACCACAGACTTATGTGTGAGGAGGAGAACAATATGGAGACAGGTCTGTGAGAATCCACATATTATATTTTATTGAGATTTCATTTATTAAAAATTTTATATATAGAAATGCTGTATTGGAGATTGCAGGGTTGGCCCTAGCCAATTTGGTGCCCTAGGCAAGAATTTGGCTGGTGCCCCCTAGCAGAGAATCAACTTAATGATTAATAGTGCGGTGTATGCACTCACAATAACAGAAATTATATAACACCACCAAAATTGGCACTTCCTTTAAAAAAAAAAAAAACAGCAAAAGACATTTATTCCTTTCAACACTCAAATAATTTATATATGCAAGATAATGCAAAGCAAATCCAAATGTAACCTTTTATAACATGCAAAACAAAAAAATACATATTTTCTTTGCAGCAATGCACATTGGAATAAATGTTTGGTATGTGTAAGTGTGTCATAATATATGTATATATTATATATATTGAGATAAGGTACACACTACAAGGTTCCAGACCAATATGAAAGAATGGAAAAATCACTGGTAACCATGGTAATGACAGTCAGCACACCTTGTTGAATAAAGAGTTGGCCCAGTTTGTTTCAAAAAATTACATCAATTTACTATAAAACCAGCACACAAAACTTTCCACATGCAGGATGAGGACATATTACATATAAATGCCAGATTCACACATGCGAATGACATGCGTATCCGCACCTAAGCTTTCTGTCCCTCCCCCATTCCTAAAGGCACGTAAGAGTGCCATAGGGTTATCTTAAGTGTCCATGCGTATTTTCCTTCTTAAGAAAAACAGAAATCTCTTCCCCCCCACTTAAAGACCGCATATATGCAATCTACGTAACTAAACGATACGTAGATTACGTAAAATAGTTACTACGAATGCGTAGTATCTATTATCGGTAAATTATGGATGTGTGTGCAATACGTCCGGGGGTGTGAATCCTGGCAGGGCCACCATCAGAGGGGGACTGCTCAGCCTAGTGTCCCAGGCCCGGACAGAGAGGGGGGCCCAGGATAGCCACAGGCCTCCTCTCTGTCCTGCCCAGAACACTAGTAAAAAAAAATCACAGCATTTAAATTTTGTTGGCAGAGGTCTGAATACATATCAGACCTCTGCATTACCCTTCCGACGGATGCCGCACAAGAGGAGGAGAGCATGCGCCGCGGAGGAAGAGGTGAGGTAATTAACACATTATG
>WWET01000388.1:18019-28450 GCA_011038615.1 Limnodynastes dumerilii
GGTTAAAAAGAGGGGTTATTCCCGAGTCCGACACGGGTAGGGATACAGTGTGAAAGGTGCTACCCGGGTTTTTAACCCGGGTAGCACTTTACGCACTTGATTGGTGTAATTTTTTTTACTATTGCCCTGGCAACAAGTGTTGCCAGAGCAATGGTAAACAAATTACGCTGTGCGATGATGACAGGGCAGACGCGGGTCTCTGAATTTTCTGGGTCTGCCCTGCAGTGTGAAACGGGGTCTGTGACCTTGGGATCCTCTGCTGCCCCGACAATATCCCGGGTCTGTGAACCTGGGATATTGCCGGGGTGGTGATGTGAAAGGGGTATAATACAGAGTTTTATTCATAGAGTTATTGTTGGGATACTGGATAGAGCAGGGCTCAACGAATACCTGTCGCTATGGTGACTAGAATTTTCTGGTTTATCCACAGTGTGAGCAGTGAGACCTCCTCCCCCTGTGCACTTGCTAAAAAAGCTGGGGCAGAAACATGATGCTGGGAATCCCTGGTTATTGTTGTGGCACCTAATTTCTATTTCATTTGTCGAGTCCTGAGGCATTAGAACTAAGTGATAGCATTGTTCTGGATGCAGTCCATAGAGACTTGCTTGTATCACTCCTAGGGCCAGATTTACTAAGCTGCGTGTTTGGGTAAGTGGAGATGTTGCCTATAGCAACCAATCCGATTCTAGCTCTCACTTTGCTATTACATACACAAGAATGTCAGCTAGAATCTGATTGGTTGCTATGGGCAACATCTCCACTTTTCCAAACTAGCAGTTCACTAAATCTGGCCCCTAGAGTCTTATAGCTTTGTCCTTCTTCAGCTATAAGTATAATTCCAATATAACAGAAGATATTATGGCATAAATGCAGTAGTGAACAGCACTTACTCTTTATCCTTAGTTTGTTTCTCAACTTGCGTCAAATATTCCCATTTGCTTTCAGTCTTCTTCCTGCACATTATAAGTACAGTGTCTGTCTTTACCTGTAATGAAATCAAAGGCAAATTAACTATTAAAGGGCTGAAGTCGTGTGATTTTCTGGTAGTGCACATACATATGCCAGGTGTTCCTCAACGGAACTCCTGTCGTACGAAACTCAGGGCAGGTATAGGCATGCAGATGAAGGAAACAGGGTGACAGAATGCAGATCAGTGCAAAGATTTTAGGCAGGGTTCTGGATATGTAAGTTCACCCCCCCTCTAACGTGCGGACTTACTGACCTCCGTGCATACAGAAAATGCACGGGGGGGGGGGGTCTGGATCAGGTCCAAAACTGGGGGGGAAAAAATAATAAAAAATCCCTGATATTTTAAACAAAATAAAGATTTAAAAAAAAAAAAAAAAAATTGTGAAAGGAAGTTAAATAAATTTAATAACAAAGGGATCCATTAACAGATGATTTCTAATGCACTAAACTGATATTATTTATAAATTGGAAATGTATAGTTCTCTTCTATATTGCTGAGCAGAACGGCCCTGCAATAGATATACAGGACAGCATATGGATAGAATATTCTATAAAACAACAGTTATTGGACAGCTTCACATACTTCCCCTCCTCATACCAATAGCCAGCTAAGCATACAAGCCTACAACATGTCCCCAAATATGTAACACTGAGAAGGCCTCTGGGTCCAAGAGAGAAATGAGCAATTCTGTGGATGCCAGTTACAAAACCGCTGGTTTTCAGACCATGTATACTTTACACTTTACCACAAATAACTGAATGTATTGCAATGTGAGCCTGTATATACTGTACACATATAGAATGCCCATTTGTACCTAGCTAAAAGTATTGAGCTGTCTGTATATGATGCACTGTCCCCAGCTCCCTGCACGATAATTGGCAAGTAATACTGAACAACACCATTATAGCATCCTAGCCATAGACAAGATAACTGGGCTGATAATCAGCTGACTAGTTAATTATTAGGTAATAAATGATTGAATGTAAGTAAACTCACTTTTCTTGAGCTGTTTTCCGGAGAAATCGGCTTCAGTAAGTTGTTGACAGTCATAGTGTGATTCTTTCCATTGAGATCCTTCACTAATAATTCAAATGACCTGTGCAAGCATACATGCAATCACGTTAAATAAAATCAAAACATATATGGAATTTAATTAATTGCCTTGGTGATAAAGACCCGAAATGGTTATGACTTGTTGCTGTCAAATTATCAGTCATCACATGACAAGAACACTGCATATCAGTCACAGGGGCATGGAAATAGCCATCATCTTAACCTCCAAGGTAGAAAACCAACAAGAAACTGCACTAATGCACGGATACTCGGTCACATGGGCATGTTTACAAATGGGACTATTCCGCCCTGCTCTTCTGCCAACAGAGCTTAGCTGCCCATAATTTCCCCTGCACCAGACTAGCCCTAGTGCTATGCAGGCAAATGGCAGGTATAGGCTTAGAAATCTTGGCTCTTAGCAATAGACCTACAGCCATTGGGTTTTGAGTTCAAACTGCAGCTGTTTTTTTTTTGTTTTGTTTTTTTACGTGGAAAGTTTCTTAGCTTTATTTGGGAAAACTAAAGTGTAATATCATACAGTGCCTAATAGCTCAGATTATAACACATTTGACATTCATTAGATTATTTTGTGTTCAAATCCCCATTAGTACTGATGCCACAATAAAAGTTCAAAATTAGTTCATCTCTTGCCAAGTTCAAGATAAATATACTTCTAAGCAGTGTAAAGCTGTAATATGGATAGCCCAAGACATTCTGCCTTACTATGTATCTGCTGCTTTAAGTAGAAACATAGAAAGTGACGGCAGATAAGAGCCACATGGCCCATCTAGTCTGCCCATTTGTTTATTCAAAACTATACTGACCCTAGACCTTATTTACCCTCAATTTGGTTTACAATTTAGGATACCCTTATATTTATCCCCAGCATGTTTAAATTGTTCTACCGTGTTGGCCTCAACCACCTCAGATGGGAGGCTATTCCACTTATCTATCACTCTGTCAGTGAAGTAATTTTTCCGCACATTTCCTTTGAATCTACCACCCTCCAGTTTATATTCATGCCCTCGTGTTCTATTACACCTTTTCTTGGTACCCTCCTCTAGCTGGTCACAACCCTTGATGTATTTGAAAGCTGCTATCATATCCCCCCTCTCCCTTCTCTGCTCCAAGCTATACATGTTTAGTTCCTCTAGCCTTTCTTGGTAAGTATGTTTTGTTTAAATAATATATATAACATGAAGGAAACTAAAATATTCTTTTAAGAAGTTTCATGTTACTTTACATTGACATATGATTTCAAAGCTCACCATGTAAGCAGATGACCATTGTTATACCTTCTAATAATGTTCCCCCACTTAACCGGTTAACTTTAAACATCATACTACCTATATTAATATACTCCTCATCAGACATAAACACTCCTAAAAAATGTGAAGTGAGTATTTTTACTTCACACAACGTCTGATTCCAACATATTTCCAAAAACAGGAATATAGATTTCCTGCTAAGGCCCCAATAAGGTAAAAGAATAGTTGGCTGAATAAAAGGACAGCCATAGTTGGAATCATTTTCCATGGTTTGATTCCAGCTCATCTGTACACTGTAACCTCAATTAAACTGCAGCCTGAAGGGATCGGTAACATCTGCAGTGTGAGTTTTACCTTTCTTTAAACTGAACTTGAACATTTTCCAATGGAATATTCTGAACTCCATTCAAAGTAATGTAGATTTTCACAAATTTGTCAGACTGATCCCAACCTGCAGAGATAAACAGATATTGTATCAGCACACTAAAGCCTTTTAATTATTTCATTGAAGCTTAAACATTCACTATACAATGTGATGGGGCAAAAAAAGTACTATAGAAGCTGTTAGAAAGTCAAAACAACATACAGTAAGGATATTTCAGAAAGTATGCAGTAAAATGATGTCCCTAACACTAGGACAGACCCCCTCTATATTCCATCGTGGATGCTCAGGGTATAACAGCAGTTCTCAAACTTGTTTTCTGGTAAGAGTTACAGGTGCCAATCTAATACAATACATTCAAGTCAATAGGGTTATATTAGGAAACCTATCCCTTATAAAGGTGAAAGTTTAATGTGGTCCATTTAACATTAAACACAACACAAGGGGCCAGATTTACAAAGCTGCGGGTTTGCAAAGGTGGAGATGTTGCCCATAGCAACTAATCAGATTTTACCTGACAATCTCTATTATGTAATAGGAAAGTGAGAGCTAGAATCTGATTGGTTGCTATAGGCAACATCTACACTTTTCCAAACCAGCAGCTTAGCAAATCTGGACCAAGATATTTAATTTAAAAACTCGGTACTTCTTTATCTTTGCGGCCCCCGCTACGTAACTTACGTATCCCCGCAAGTTACGCAATTTTTATTTTTTTCCCCCAATTCTACCTCTCTCTCTGGGGGCAGCACGGGCAATGCTGGGACACGAAGGGGGAGGGAGACGGACGGGGACCGGGACGGACTGTTACACGGCATTGGGGACACGAAGGGGACGAACGGACGGGACATTGGGGACGGAGACACACACATGTGGTGTGTGTGTCCGTCCCGGGCGGGAGCCTCTGGAGGCGGCCGGACATGACACGGCATTGGGGACACGAAGGGGACGAACGGACGGGACATTGGGGACGGAGACACACATGTGGTGTGTGTGTCCGTCCCGGGCGGGAGCCTCTGGAGGCGGCCGGACATGACACGGCATTGGGGACACGAAGGGGACGAACGGACGGGACATTGGGGACGGAGACACACATGTGGTGTGTGTGTGTGTCCCGGGCGGGAGCCTCTGGAGGCCGGACATGACACGGCATTGAGGACACAAAGGGGATGTGTGTGTGTGTGTGTCCCAGGGACGGGGACACACACACCACAGCTGCAGCAGCACCGGCGGAGCGTGCGCGCACCCTCTGCTGGAGAAAAAAAAAAATAATACTACGTATTAGTATTCTGCAGCAGGGGGCCGCAAAGATAAAGAAGTACCAAAAACTCAACTTTTCAGCAGCCCAGCCAGGTGGTACCTGATGCAGGATCTATATTTGTTCTGGCATAAAAAAAACAGTACTTAGGGTACTACATTGGGGCATATAATGAACTGGGGGCCCGAATGTGTTCTGCTTTACTACAAGAGAGCTAATGAGACATGGCTGCTTTCAGCACAATTGTCATCTGAGGTGACAGATTCCAAAACAGAAAGTGAAACAACATTGTGTTTTTTGTGTTTGTTTACCATAGTTGTTGATTTTCACTGTGTAAGCGCTGGACATAGGAGGGACAATTGCGGACGGCTTGTGACCCTCTGCGGACTCTCCTATTGGTTGCCGTGGTTTGTCTGATATTTCTGTCTCCAGTCTCCTTTGCTCCACAAACAATAAATCTCGCACACGTTTCCTAGTGGCCTTCTCCAGTAACAGTTTTACTTCATCCAGGTCCTTCTGAAGCTGGGGGACAAACTACTTATGTTTGTTTTTCTTTACCAATTGTATTGAAACATATGTTTAAATTACTTTTATCTATTTTACATCTGCATCTCTCACTACATACAGACTGCAGTTACCATCATCTGAGGAGATAAAGGCATGAATAAAATGCACAATTTAAACATGCAAATTAAGAGAGCTAGTCTTCATAATACATGATGCCAAAACTGACAGTATATGTAAAGTTTTGCAGTTTACATTTTAAAACATAAGAGGCAAAATAGGTATCATGTGCATCTTTATCAGATGTCAAACTACTCATTACCTAATACAAGCAATAAAACAAATATACACCCTAATGTTAAGCATTAAAAGTAAAACCTCTAGATAAACCTGCCCACTAGAGGATAGCCCTAACCTGCAACCCTGAGCTTCATTCTGCATTGATGTCACAGATGTGCTTCTTATAGGTTGCAATGCCTGCACAAGATGCCTGCTGGTATTGCATATAAGTATTTCTTTCATTCATTCGTTTTGCTCTCTAATCTTCATATATATTATAAGTAAAATAAAGCCCTTTGGATTTATAAGAGGGCGTGGTTGCCCACCACTGGGGCAAACGATAAAGGGCACCGTCCTCATTAATATAACATGTCAGTCTGCATGCAATCGTTCAGGCACAGCTCATGTTGAAGGCTAAGCCCTGACGTCTACCCTATCTGCAGGCAGGACCCACTCACCTCAAGCACACTAGGGTCCATCATGCACAAGTCTCCTGATGCAGCACGAGCAGCCACAGGAAGGAAGATCATCCACACAGCGACCAGCAAAGAGGACACAAGACTCTGGAATCTTCCGCGGCTGGCCGTGACGTCACCCCCTCCCTCCTTCCACGCGCCGGCCCCTTCTTGGGCGTTTTCCGCGCGCTATAACAATTCTAGAAAGTGGAAGATTCTCGGTGGCGGCCATTTTGTCGGAGACCAAATAGTTACAGCAGAGTAAGAGACTATAAGGTAGACGGGTAGGTGTCTAATGTTCTGTTTTGGGATGGGCGTGGTAGTCGCGGTTCTGTTTCGGGTCAGATTCTGCTCCAAAATTCAGAAATTTAATTAAACTTCGTTCTAAATTTCTATGCTGTCCATTTGAACAAAAATAATAAAACCTAAACCTTACTAGACAAAGTTAAATACAAAACTAGATTTAAAAAAAAAAACCCTGTTACATGAAGTAAATAAAAAAGGTACAAGAAAGAAACATTGTGGCAGCCAAAGTGTGGGTCTAAAAATGAGGGCACAGCCATAGCACCTGGACATTGGCCAGCAACGACCTAACATTCTAGCCCAGGGGTGTGGGTCTCTGCGGAGAACAGCCCATTCTTCCCCAGACAGTTCTGAAGTGGCTGGGAAATCAATTGCTTTAGCTTGAGACAAAATTCGATCCCCAGGGCACAGAACACAAAAGTATAAATTAACCCCAACCCTCCCCTACCTGCAGGCTAACACTAAAATCTCCCTTCCCAAGAGCCTAAGCACCCCTGGAGAGGTTACTCACCTCTGGTGGGGTCTGCAGTGGGCTCCAAAAAGGAATGGGCAAGTATACCAATCAGCATACATACCCATTAAAAAAATATTCTAAAATGGCTGTTTTACAAAATAGTCAAATAAGTTTCCAGCTGTCTCCAGTTATAAAACAGCTATTTCTTGGCAGAGATGGAGAATGCTACCCTGGACTCCCACAACATGACCCCCTTCCATTGAGCAACAAACATGGCTTCCATGGTAATTGGGTGTGTATTTTGTACCTAAATGTAATGGGTAATGATTGAGGGTCTCCTACCCAGCCATTGCCCCATTAAGGACAAAGTTCCAATAGTCAAATACTTCAGTGGCCTATCCTTTAACTAGACTAAGGGTCAATGCTTTCCTTTCAACATTTGTAAGCAACACCCATTTTATTTTGATCTATACTAAAAACTGCAAGTAAATTAAGGTTTTTTTAATTCTCACTTTAAAGACTAGCAATCACAAAACGGAGAAGGCTTTAAACAAACCTAATACCAGAGTACAGCAAGTGTTTCACATTATACACTCAGATTTATTTGGACACACTTATCTGCCAGGCAGCAACACTGTAGGATGCAACTCAAATTACCATATTTCAAATGTTTTATCTTACTGCAACTGTGCTAGCAGTGTAGAGTAGTCACTCAATTAGGTTCTGTCAATCACTAGTCACAGGAGTCCATTAATAAAACCAAGATACACTTAGTAAAAAAACAAAATATACCCGAGGACTTCATAAAAAGATTCATGTAGATGGTACACAGAACACTGCCTGGCATTACGCAAGATAGCCAGGCATGGATACCATCTTTCCCCAAAAATAAGACAGTCTTTTTTTTTTCCCCCAATAAAAGCACAAGGGCTTATTTTCATGGTAGGGTTTTTTTTCCTCTTTATCCCATTTTGTATTTAGGTTAGTGAAGAACACTAGGGTTTCTTTAGTATAGGGGAGATAAAGCTTTTCAGGGAAACAGGGCAGTTAAGAGCATCCAGTAGAACAATGCCAGAGTAGCAACAATGGATTAATATTGCGCAGATAGAATTGGCTTGCATAATGGTACTGCCACTCAAACTGTACCATCCCTGCATTGAAACTGTACACCTGCTGATACCAGTCTAAATCGCTGAACAGCAGCTGTATTACACCAATTCATGATGCATGGTATTCAAAAGTCACCAGCTTTTACAGTTCATAGCTGTAAATCAGAAGCAATTGATTGTTATACGACAGATACTATCAATTGTCAGATCACTTAGACACAGCTTCCCTCAAATGAGGAAATGAGGCCACACCTCAATGTCTTTACCTTTCAGATACAAAAGTGACATCACTAAACAGGTCACTTATTAATGCATTTTTTTAAGTACAATCTGTGCCATTAGAAAACTATTTCTGGGGTGTTAACCAAACCTAGCACAATTAAATATGTATCAAGAAGTCTCATTATGGATTACTAGCCATTATGGGCTAAAGATCACCAATTGAAAGTCATTATATGGAAAGTATTTTATTGATCACCAATAGTTAGGTTACAAGATGTGCACCTTAAGGCAACTGATAACATAAGCAACACATTTTTAGTTATATATTTTCTATTAGAAAACAATCTTCAGTGAATTTGGTCTTTAATCTTGTTATCCCGGTTCTTCATTTAAGCAAACCTGAAAGCGAAAAGCACAGCATTAGTTGGGACTCGTTTCTGCACACAGGCAAAGAGAAATTTAGGTTGGTGGTCAGAACTTTTACTTTCATCTTATTATCAGTGAGAGAGTTCAAAAGTAATAGTCATCATTCACCATTTTAGAAAGTGTTACTCTACAGAACCAGCTACTTACCAGCCAAGTGCAACAGTCCTGCCTATAGAGAAAACAAACAAAGCCGATGTTATTGGTGTAGGTAATAACTTGCCAATAGTAGTAACGTAGATGGGTGCAGTATTAGATCAATATTTTTAGCACTGACAGTTAACATGCCAGCTCTAAGGCTACAGACTGGTATGTTGAGAGATGATAATTTGGGTCATTTGCATGTATGTCCACAACAAGCTAGTCCAGATAACCTACTGTAGGTCAGAAAAAAAGGGAACTGTTTATGAAATCATTACATTTCATATGGCAGAATGTTTTCATCATTCCATACAGAGGATTCATGGGGTATAGCAGAACATACAAGCATTTGACAAACCAATGCCTACCTCATTAGCTCTATTATAAAGGTCAGTTTAGCCTCAATAGCATCAGAAACCTGATTGTTAGGGCATCATTTACAGACATTAGACTATGCTAACTGTAGAGACCTGGCAGGTTTGTTAGGTCAATGAAACGATATACCAGATTTACAACTGCTGCAATGCCCACCATGGTGAGAAATAAAGGGATTTATGACAAAATTGTGCAACTTGTATACTGTATTCATTGCACCAAACATTGACTATGTACAGATATGTAAATGTATAAGACCTTAGGTCCAAGACAGACTTTGAGCTACAACGCCAAGCAACTTGTTAGTGAAAGAATTAAGCAATAGCTGGAAATACTTACTGCTTGGTCCTGTCTTGCCATGTCTGTATGTTTGCATCTTGCAGTAAACAACCTAAAAGCAAATTTCAGAGTTATACCAGAGCTCCAGACAATCCTTTATGAAGATTTCAGCAAAAGAGACACATCAGATAGGAGCGAAAGACTAAGCTCTTTATCATCACTGTCCATATGCTGAACTATGTGATCATCATTGTGTCTAGGAAATAGTAACCTGCATGAAACAGATACACCACTTGAGGGCCTGTACATGAAGACATTTTATATGGCAGATAAGTTACACACTTACCACTCAAATCCTTTGAAAGCCTAAGGAAAGAAATAAGAGTTCTGTTAGCATAAAGTCTCCCAAAGCTAAATACTTGTTGTAAATGTCTAGTCTGTATCAGTTATTAATTTATCCTCAAATCTATCAGAGACCTGATTCTAAAAATCATCATTTACAGACCATTGGCAGACCTAGCTGGCCAGTTACTCTGCTAAAAAACAATGTGACTTGTTCAGCCTGCATTAAGTTCAGTTTCAAGGAAGGGGGAACAGTTGCATGACACTTACCTTTAATTGGAGTATTCTCCTTGGCAAAGCAATGAGGGTCCATATCAAGGTCAGTCTGAATCCCACCTAAGCATAAAGTGAAACTGTAATATCTGCAGCCTTTGGTCATACAGCTATTGTATGGTTTAGAGAGGTCAGATAGGAGCGAAAGACTGTTCTTCACAGAAATCAGCTGAACTATGTTATCATCACACATCCCAGGTCAAATCCATACACAAAGGCAAAGCCACTTACCATTGTATCAGTCCCATAATGTGCAACCAAGTTATTGCAAGTATGCCTAGAAGAAAACAGGTCACAGTCAGTTTTACACCACCATATTATGATTTCAATCATTTAAAGGGAGA
>WWET01000388.1:52895-64438 GCA_011038615.1 Limnodynastes dumerilii
ATACCTGCCACGCCTCTTTCAGATGAATATTTAGTAGCCTTGAAAGTGGTATCTCAGAGCAGAATATAGTACCATACTTTGCTTCCGCAAACAAATCACAGTGCTCAGAGGATCCACCAATCACAGCTCATTCTTCCTTGTTAGCAGAGGCTAACCTACAGCACTTAATGATCTCAGACACAGAAATAATTTGCTTGTTGCTATACGCCTTTGTAACGTAAAAGTGAAATTTGCCAAGTTCACATATATATGTGTTTTCTTATTTTTCTTTGAGGCCAATCATCCTGGTAGCTTCCTGCTTCCTGCCTTTCTCTATAGAGTTTGGCTTTACTGTAAATTATGCTTTAAGCTAATTTTTTTTTAACACAACATGGAAGTTTTGCCAATGACACCTGACAAAGCCATCTCGTGTCTGGCTCAGCCCAATGTTTTTATTATAGTATTTCATTGTTTTGTTTTGTTTTTAATTGGAGCTTAAAATCCCCCCCAAGAGCTTAATTTGCATCTTTTAACCTTTATTTTTGCTTATAAGAAAGATTCCAGCCAATGGGGTGAACACATCTGAATTTTAGTATTTTATTGTGCTTATTGAATGCCCTAGCCACGAGCATTTGTTTGATTGTCTCAACATGTAAGAGTTTTATATTTCACATATTTATTTATCTTTTGTTACCAGCTACATATAAGCTTCATATTTTACTGAGCACAGTTATGTTTTTGTACTGAGTTACAATTTTCTTTTCTTTTTTTATTTAATTCATGAAAAGTCAAGTTCATTTTGTATTGTGTACAGGTCATGGTGGTATTATGAAACTTAAAGGACCTCAGGTTCAACTTTGGTAAGACACGCGTTTCTCTGAAATGTAGATTTGCGGACGGGCAGATGTAAGCTTACAGGAATAGCTTGTGTGAGATAAATATACAGGATGCAATCTTTGGGGGCGTATCTCCATTGGACACTGGATGGCCAATTAAGACACATTGGTGATGATCAACCCCACTTCTGATTGGCCTCCTCTATAATATCCATTTCAGCTGACAGTGTCATTGGTGTCACAGCTATATTATATCATGTCATATCCGATTACTTGCAGGATTTGACATCATCAAGGATCTGAATTGAATTTTTTTTATAGGAGCCAACATTGAACATTATCCTTATCTTATTGCAATTTATTTGAACATTGCAGCTTTTTTGTTTATTAGTTACAGACAAGGCATTGTTTTCGCTTGTGAAAAGGACCCTGCATGACATTATTATGTTATGTCCTACAGTATTGGGATTATCATTGATTAGTAACACTGTGAAGTAGGGCATCTACCTTATTGGTAAGCAAGGGTGCCGGTGAAACTCCAGATGGGGATGGGACAACTTGCACCCCTTCCATTTAGAGCGTGTGCTTTGCGATCACAGCTGTGTATGTGCACAGAAAGGTTGTTTCACACATTCACAATAGACCCCCTTTATAGGCTCCCATGTTGGTAAGTGTAGATATACACACTAATACTACTACTACTGTTTTTGACTTTTGACTCCACATACTTTCCGAGTGCAGATGCTTCAGCTTTAAATGAGACCCACAGTGCTGGCATTTTGGAAGAACTTAAAATCCAAATAGTTTTAGTGATTGGCCACCCAGATTTATAAAATCATTAAAGTGACTTCCTGTAGCCATCTTAAAATAATGAACACTTATCACTTTGCCTTAAAATGATGAACACATATCACTTTGCGTTATTTAACACATTGATTAAATATCTTTATAAATGTTTTATTTTACAAAATGCATTATTCACTTATATTCATTATAAATAGTTTTCATTAGTGACATCATTTCTGATGCTACGGTGTCCTTAAAACTTAATAGGCTACATAATCATGATTCGCTTGCCACACAAAATGGCGCTGACTGCTGTATGTAGATGACCCGTCCCCTATGAGGTCTGTCCAAGTATAAAATACTGTCCTTCAGCTTTCATTTTCCTTTACATTGGCACCAGCTTTTTTTTTTTATCCTTGGTGGTGGATTGCTTTATATTTCTCTCTGGTAGCGTGTTGCTTGAAGCTGTGTGTAGATAACTGCTTTACCTTGAAATATGTGTATGAGTTTGAGGTATCCAGAAAAGACCCTAGACACAATGTAACTCAGGGTTGTTGACTTATTATTTAGATTTTGGAATTGGTCAATGAGAGACTTAAATTGTGCATCCAATGCATTGCAGCTTTCCGTTTAAATCTCTTTATGTGAAGTCCGATGAAGGCCTCTCTTTTAGAGACACTATACGAAGCAAAGCTTCAAACTGCAGGGTGTGGGAATGTGTGTTAAGCTTTAGGCGATATCCAATGGGCTGTGCTGGGAGCTCTGATAACACTTAATGTGTATAGAATCCAACTATTGCCAATGTTCTGATGTAATCAGGGAGAGTATGGTACTTTACACTACTCTTATCCAGTGTAGAATGAAAAGGAAAATCTTTTTCTAAGTTTATGTTAACAACGTTCTTTCCGTTTTGCGGAGAGAAACATTTAGTAATGGTTTGTAAAATAGCACTTTAAATACAAACTGGCCTTACTTCCTAAGGCAATAATGCACCTCAGAAGACAAGTTACAGACCCTATACAGGTGCTAAACACTGCAGTAATGTAACGTTCTCATTGCAATAAGAAACTTGTACGCTTGAAGTATGGAATCACTGTACTAGTCCTATTATATGTTTATTTCAGCACAGATTAGGTACCTGATTGAGGGTCTGAATGAAGCAGCTGCATATTTAACAGTTTGGTATATAAAAAACACGTTAATTCACAAATGTTTTCCAGTACAGAATAAGCAGATAACAACCTGGGTCCGGATTCACAGTACCATTTCTGTACGTAGATTGCGTAAGCTCGGTCTTTAGACCGCGTTTACACAGTCTACGTACAGAAATGGTACGTAAATAAGCTCAATTCTTGAAAAAACGTACGTAAGATGAAAACTACGTAACTGTAAATCCTGGACCCTGCTGTCTACCCCGCAGCCAAAAATGAGTAATACTGTTATAAGTGACTAGCCTCAGTATTGTGCACATTAACAGCCAATTATTCTACTTTAAAACTAATTTCATCCACACAGTTGGCCTGTTCCAGGCTTTCGACTCTGTGCATTCATATCGCAGAGCAAATGATTTGGATAAATCCGCTAACACAGGAGCGCCCCCATACAGATATCTGTAAGCTCACGCTGGCTATGCACTATACAATAATCTTGTAGTGTAGGGCATCAACCGATTTGTTAGAACCACAAAAGAACGGTTCAGGAATGCATGACCCAATGATTGGCTCATTCAGAGTCTCTGCAGCACAGTTTAAACGCTCAGAAGTTAAGTAAAACATGGAAGTCTGGATCTGAACCAATGTGTGTACGGGAGCATTTTAATGGCTCTCCATTGGTTGTGCCCACTGCCAGCTAGAAACCTGAATCCATCATACACTTTTGTAATGTAAGTGCTTGAGTGTTATTGTTCAGGTTGGCGTTCTAGTAGCACTATTAAGCTGGGTACACACTTCATTTATTTGCTTCCCATCCGACCTTTGAGCCAACCATCCTGTAGAGCCAATATTGGATACATGTGTACGCTCACACAATCTTTTCTTACAACCTGGTCACATGGTCTGATCAAATGCTATTTAAACCTGCTTAAATATCAGGAGGCTTGTCCGCCAATCACCCGCTACTGCTTTGTCCAATTCTTCTCTTGACTCTGACGTTATGCAGCACCGGCTCTGTGTGTGAGTGACAGACGCAGGTCGAGGTCTGCTGCGAAAGTTAACTAGTGTGTATCGGGTATAGAGTGCAGTATCTGTGACCTTAGGGCTGGATCCTCAATTCCGGCCAACAGGGGGCTTACGCAAGTCATAGGCAGACTGGATGGGCCATGTGGCTCTAATCTGCCGTCACTTTCTATGTTTTCCCTGTCTGGGAACATCTGTGCGTGCACACACCAGATGTTCCCAGAGCATAAGTACCGTCGTATGTACCCTTCACTTCCGATGGCTCTATCCTTGCCGTATAGGCAGGGATAGCCATTTAAGTGAAGGCTCCAGGGGCGAGAGAAGCAACATTACGACTAGGTCTGTGACCATTCGTAGTCTTAAAAGTTAAGATAGGAATCTGGACACATAAAGTGTCACCGCCATCGGAGAGTGCAAGGGGTGTGCACTCCCTACTACGGCTGCATAACTACGGACCCCTGCAAGCACGTAAAGTGTGCGGGGGGCTGGATCTACCCCTTAGTCTGCTGTAGCATTGTGTATACAGTCTGGTCAGCAGTGGCATCTGAAGAGGATTGGACAAATGTGTACCCAGCTCAAGAAAGATTGCAAATGGCTCTTGATTGCATAGGTTTGCTTTTTATTTCTTCTGTTATTTGCATATAAGTTACTTAGTTTACTATGCTGGCTAACAAAAGAAACACACACACTCCATCCACGATAACCTTTTTATTTTATTTACTGTGATGATTAGACTTTGTGCAAGTGTCCAAAAAACATTCTTCATTCAAGAAACCTAAACCTAGAGGCCAAACTATGGTGATGTGAGAGAAGCCCCCGGATGTATTGCACATATGTCCTTAATTTACCGATAATAGCTACTACGCAGTAACTATTTTAAGTAATCGACGTATCGTTTCCTTACGTAGATTGTGTATATGTGGTCTTAAAGACGAAACGTAACGAAACGATACATAAATTACGATTTTTTTCAGATTTGGAATAATTTTTAGCTGTAAGTCTATAGACCAGTATTGTATAGTTAATATATTCTTTTGAAGTAATTCATCATTACATGGTCATAGGGTATAGAAAGATCTTGTCTAGTCTTTTCACTTGGCAAACGACACGTGGTTCACAGCGATCATCTTGAATTCCGTCTGGGCCAGATTTCAGGGATATAGACGGTTATTGACTTCAGTTGATCACCTGTGTTGGTAGTAGATGACAGACTTCAAAGAACGCCACTGCCTGAATATTTTTACGCTTTATTTGTTCTGTTTACCAGAAATTGACATATTTCAGTTGTAACGGTCGCTTAACTACCCCTGGTGGAGACAGACACGTGGACTAAACTAGTATTCAGCCCGGCAAATTGTAATAGGCTCATGCCTCAGTTATGTCACTAGTCCTTAGAGTGTATGAGTAGACGACAAAATGGATGCCAACAGGAGACAACTCACCAACACTCGTGCATAGAGAACTGGTTCCTCTGCGGATCTTATACATTCTTTTCTGCATTACCGGTACCTATGTTGTGGTCACAGCCAATCGTACCCCGGATGGATATGCTATTTTGCATTGTACAATGATATATTTTAATTCAGATGGTTGAACTACATTGACTTTTTTGTACACAATTAAAATAACTTTTAGGCAGTGTTAATATATATTTTGTTTTCTAATACCTACATAACTAGTCAATGATTATCTTGAAATATTCAGCAAAATACTGTAACTTGTGTGTTCTAATCACAGGTGCATTTCTAAGATTAGAACCATGATGACATTTTAGGGATTATAACATATTGGTTGATTTGCACATGGACATGCAACAGTAACCCACATTAGTGTATTTTATTAAACAAAAATAAGATGTTTTGTCACTTTCTTCATGGAAAAGGAAAAATGCTTCTGTTTACAGGGTTCTCTACCTATTATAACCATTTATCATTTTGTTTATGTGTAAGTGGAGTCCTATTTCATTTAGGAGGGCCTAGTCCAAGTTGTAGCCAATGAGGTCAGTGGATTGTTCAACGCAGCGGTGTTTTATGGTAGGCAGTGAGCTGCGTGCTGGTGTGGAGCTGTAGACTGAAATCTGTATTGTGCATAGATCAGGGTGCCCAACAGCACAGAGTAGTAATCCTAGACTGATGGAAGGAGACTCACCTCTTTATGAAACCAAATTTATTTATATCTGTTTTTTTTTTTTTACATATTTAAATAGTTATTTGATATATTGGGGATCATTGTGGCAGATTCAATTGTACACAAAGGACCGTGTTCAGACTACCGGACGTATAGCATATTTGTCCAGAGATTCCTGGGTTTTTTTTTACTACTGCGCATGCGTAGTAATTTTTTTTACGTAATCTACGTATCTTTTCTTTATGTAAATTGCGTATATGCGGTCTTAAAGACCACACGCATGCGCAGTAGTAAAAAACGGATGTATATGCTATACGTCTGAATACGGTCCTAAGTCCTAAAAAAAAATGAAACGGCAACAAATTGCAGTACTGGTACCAGGAATATCACACAATGGAGCCTTGTGCAGTGTTCTTATGGAATACTTATGGGTTTGGGATTCCCATATAGGAAACTACATTATATTTTACACCAAACTTGATACTGTATGGTTAATGGGCGTTTTGTAATGAATATCATCCACTTCATACCTATGTAATATTAGCACTAAATTTAAACATAGAGGGATATTCATTTGCATAGTTCAAACCCGTGTGTTTGTGCACCACAATGCCTACGGCTATGCTGTTGGAACATGCTGGAAGTTGTAGTCTCACAACACCTGGCGTTTCAAAGGTTGCCTATGTCTACTTTTATTCAGTTTTTCACCTAAACACCGCCCCTCATAGCAGGCCTGGCCAACCTGCGAGTCCAAGCATGCTTTATCTGCATAGGCATAGCTGATACCTGACAAAGCATGCTGGGAGTTGTAGCATCACAACAGCTGGAGAGACACAGGTCAGCCATGTCTGATGTAAAGCATCCATAGACAGCCTTTAGAACTTTTTAAGTGTTGTGAAATTCCCAGCATGATCCTACAGAATCGATTATAGCCGGTGCCTGGCAAAGCGTGATAGTGTTCACAACACCTGTACTGCTGCAGGTTACCTTTGTCTACCCTAACGGTGGGGGCTTTTGTCCAAATTGAATGCAGCTTTGTATGAAAGTGGTGGCGCTGTAGTAAGATGGAGGCCGGTCATAGTAGTGGTTATAGGAGGAAGGAAAACGGTTTAGCTTTAATTGTGATAAACCTATAAAACATTACTGTTTATATTACACCTTGACGAATCAGATCATTTATACTTGTCACTGTTGATCAGGTTTATGCAATCTATGGAGGTCGCCTACTGCTATCATAAACCAATAGACAACTGTCCAGCCCTTCCAAATCCCAGCAGCATCCTCTTGCTGGTTAAATACAGAATGGTGGTTGTTCCCCATCACCTGACATCTGCAGGGATCTGCTCTTCCATGGACTGTGGTTTAATCAAGTATTACAAAACTCTGATTTTTTTTTTTATTATTATTTTTTAAACCTGACGTACAGGATCTTCCACAGGTTTTCTGATTGTCTTCTAGCTCATTTATCAAAACTTGTAGCATTTCAAGTATGTGAATTTAGCCACTGTGACATTACATAGTCCAGATACATTTCTTTGCTAGGGTGGAAGGGAACTCCACTTCTGCAGCCAGAATACACTGGATTCAGTTCCTGTCTTACCTCTCACTTTTGCCTAAGTATTACTTCTGTTTTAAGTATTTTATAGTTAACGCTGACTTGTATGGTCTTGGTTTGACCAGTTACGTGAGCTACAAGACTTAGACGCCTCCTGGATATTTCTGTACTAGGTCTGTAAAAGGGATTGGTTCATATAAGCAGTATATAAACAGCCTGCTTGACACGATTGCTAAACGGAGGAGAGACAGAAGCAGACGCAGATCATTGATCTGTCTGAAGGAATGTTTGACGTCTTAACAAAGCCGATGACATGGCTCAAGTGCTTTTACTCTCACTTTGTCCCTGTTTTGTCATCCGCTATTGCAATTTAGACAAGCGTCACCTCCAAAACTATCTGCTCCTCTCTGTCCTCTGTGCTTGGATGAGCTTTAAATCATTTGGGGTGAATTAAATGAAAGTGATTTGTGAATAAACACCTTATATGGCAATGTAGACTTAGTGCTTGCTGCATATTTTTTTTTCCTTTGGACAGAAGGGTTGCAAAATCTATCATTTTACTTTTTATTGTGTGTTATTACTAGTAAATGAAGTCAACTTTCTATACTGCTATGAAGTGGTTTTATTTAAAAGGATATTTTACTGATAATAATAAACTTCTCTTTCCCACTGCATCTTATTCTGTAGACAGGCAATACAACCAATAGAAGCTTATCTGATTGGATTCCACTGGAACCATATAAATGGTGTTTTGTGTTGCAGAACCTATTTTAATGAATTTGATTGGACAGTTTATTACTCCTTACAACACTGGGCAGCGTATTGCAAAAACATGAGCAAGTTTTTGGCCGTATACTTTCATTACCCGTTTGTTACCTACTACACACAGTCAATGGAAGCAGCCATTTTTTTTTAGTCTGGTGTCTCCTAATCCAGTGTTGGCTAACCTGTGGCACTCCAGGTGTTGTGAAACTACGAGTCCCAGCATGCCTTAACTGCAAAAGCATAGCTGATACCTAACAAAGCATGTTGGGAATTGTAGTTTCACAACACCTGGAGTGATACAGGTTAGCCAACACTGCCCTAATCCATGCATTAGGAGCTTGTAATGTCACTACTTGCTAGTGATTGGATAACGCTTTCTCCACTGTGAGTAGGGAACCACTACACTTAACTTTAAAGGACAGTATTTGTATGGAATTGATCATATTCATATGATACTTAGGTAGAACTTCCCCGAGATTGTTAAAGCTTGTAATGTATAACTAGGCTTCATTCTTAGACATATTACAATGCCATGTATATGTATACAGGCACAATTGATCTTTAATTTTTACATTGACCTATGACCCTACTAAATTAATGTTGCCTTGACCCTGTGCTATTGGGAAGGTGTTTAAATTGGGTCAATATAAAGAATTTGCAAACTGGAAGTTGCTCAGATCACTTTATAGGTTAATGCAAACAGGTGCATGAAATGCCGGGGGGGATCTGCTAGCAACAGAAGCAAAATAAAGAATTACCTGATATAAGCAGATGGTGTCCGCACTGTCTCCAATCAAATAATGTGATCTATAAGGCTCTGCGGTCTTGCCAAATCTAGTATCTGGTGGAATGGAATCACATACGGGAAGGAAAGAGATTCTTGAACTTGGAGTCTTCTTTGTGGTAATCCACACATGTGGCACCCAATTACTGTAGCCCACTAATTGCAGAGGAACGAATCACAATACAAGGGTCCTTATAAGCTGGCTATAGAGATCAAGTTCTTTGTGTTAGAAAAAAAAGCATTAAAAACATGTTTGTTTTTTTAGTATGGATTCCCTTATAATCCCTGTGATCACTGTTGCAAAAGGGCCTGTATTATTATACTGTCTCACAAGACCCAAGATTCATCACGCATAATGTCAAATAGCCTTATTTTTTATTATATCTGATCCATTGCATGCCAAGGAGAAATCCTAGAAATGAGAATAACTTCATTTATTGCCACATACGACTACTTAAGTGAAATCCTATTTTGTTTGCCTGAACGATGCTTTGTGTTTGAGTAAAGATTGTTTTGTAAGAACCACACAGCCATTTATCTCTTATTTATAACGAACACGGTTTTTATTGGACTCCTGAATTCTTATACAACTGTGAAATCTATGCTTTCTTGTAACCTTGTTTGAAAAGAACTCCGCACATCAGGATACTGGTCTTGTTTAACAGGGAGAAACGTCTTTTTGAATTCTTTGTGCGTTTGGAACAAGAGAGGACTGTACTTTCTATATCCCTAGGAACTATTTTGGAGTTTTGTATCCAGGTGTGTCACAAGGGGTTTTAAATTGGCACAAGAAAAATAATAAAAGATATATGTGAGTGCAAGATCCTCTGGCTTATTGTCTTTTATTGCAATTACACGTGAGTATGCACATTTCTGTATACAATATATATATATATTCTATACACACACACACACCTCTAAGTGAAGGGGTATATGGGACACACCGTCACTTCTCCCACTCACTTAATTGAAAAGCTATAAATCTCCATGCACTTCTATTTCTATATTTTCATACCACGACTTCTAAATTTACACTTTGACCAGTGTGTGTGTGTGTGTGTAGATAGATAGATAGATAGATAGATAGATAGATAGATAGATGTAGATCCTTTGTTGGTCTCCAATTAATTTGATAGAACAAGGAGGCAAGAGAAAAAAAAGAGGAGAAAAGACCATAGTGTATTAAAAGTGACAATAACTTTACTTGAAAAACTTTAAAAGGTAATCAGCGTACCACAATTAAATGAATAAAAAGCACAGTAATAGTGAGAGAGCCAGTCCTACTGTGTGCCCGCCGTCACCGATCCATCCCTGAGGAAGTCGAGAGGGGAAGACATTTGCCCCAGACGAAACGCGTTGGTTTGACGTTCTACAATTCTTACCAGAGCAGCACCCACAGCCGAGTGTCTATTCTCCTCAAGCCTCCTTGTTCTACCAAATTAATTGGAGACCAACAAAGGAGTTACTTATCCTTATAGGACAGGAAGGAATTTCAAGTATTATTTATCTCTGACCTAGGCGCAGTCCTTAACCTTCCTTAACTATATATTCGTGTGTGATACAATAACATTTACTGATATAACCAAAGTAGAAGTTTTAAAACTTGAGAAGAGATGTTCAGAGCTTAAACTAGAGACAATGAAATAGTTCAAATAATCCCACTTCCACAATAAGAAGCAGCAGTGAGGGTGCAATGGTGCCAAATGGGGGTACTGAATAGGACATTCCCCCAAGCCAGCCTTGGTGATTAGAATTTGTATACTGTAAATCACTTGGTATATTTTTGTAGATACAACAAAGGTGCTGACAACGCAAATTATTGCCTTACATTTTGTCATTAGACAAATAAGAAACAAAGGCACAAATTGTACAAAACAATCAGATTCATAAGGAGGCCGGGGAAGGGCACTTACCTCTTCATGGGGGGCTGTTGCCTAGGATCAATGGGCCTGATCCAGAGGTATGCAGATGCGCTGTGCTTACTAAAGCACAGCGTATCGGTGTTCACTTACCTTGGCACTCCCCCTGTGCAGGCGTATGGCCCCTTCCTTACGCCGGCTGAAGGCTACCCTAACTTCAGCCGGCGTAAGGAATGGGCCATACGATCGCACAGGAGCGTATGGCCGCTTAGCCCGCCCAGCCACCCTCATTTACTTACCTTACCCCACCCACCTACACTAACCTGAACGTAGGGACACTGGGGGACGTCGCCTCCAGCGTTCCAACGGCGCTGCTACGGACGCCCGATCCAAAAGCCGATCTTATGCTTACGCCCGCCGTCCTAGCGACGGTGGGCGTGCCTCTGGATCAGGCCCAATGAGACTACCTGTTATGTTAACAAATTCATTGCTGGATTGCCATTAGAAAGTGTTACACATTGTATATTTTAATTATGCCGTTGTTCCTGCTATAATAAAAGATGTAAAAAAAAGTGCGAAGGGGGGGAAGGAAGGAAATAAATACAAAGAAGAGAGGACAATCTGAATAAATGAAGACCAAAACTGCTTAAAGTAGATTAACAAAAAAGACATACATAA
>WWET01000388.1:65967-79784 GCA_011038615.1 Limnodynastes dumerilii
TATTTGGTTGGCCACCCTTGTTCTTTACTTATACAAAATAAAAAATTATGTAAAAAAAAAACAAAAAAACATGCAGTTCAGAAAATCAATATATTTTTAAAGAATAAGTCCCTGATTCATACCTTATAATGTTCCTAAATATACGGTTGGCCACCCTTGTTCTTTACTTATACAAAATAAAAAATTATGTAAAAAAAAAACAAAAAAACATGCAGTTCAGAAAATCAATATATTTTTAAAGAATAAGTCCCTGATTCATACCTTATAATGTTCCTAAATATACACAGGCAGGTTTACACACGGAAACCCGTTAAGCACGCTCAACTCCGTGCCTAATGAGATCCGTAAGATTGGAGTGCCGGCACTCCATAAGTTGAAAAATGTGGGTGGGGGGGGGGGGCATTGAAATAGCAGTATGGGTTGGATTAGGCAACTCCGTATTTACTTTAGCAAACTCCTCACAGAGGTACGCACGGAGAGTTAAGGTCGCCCTATGGTGGCGCAAGTCTGCAAAGATCCGGAAGAACGCAGGGAGTTATGGGAGTGCACTTGCCACTTTGGTGTGTAGTTTTGCGAATCCGCACGAAATTGTTTCCTTCTTAAGTGTGAATCGGGCCTAAGTTGTTAATAGCTGACATTAATATACATTTATAGTAGTCAATATGTTTTTATTTTTAAACTGAATAACATGAAGTAGCTAAAGTAAGTAATGGAACGGTTCCATTGCTCTTCTACATGTAGCACCGCCCCCAAGGAAGCTTCAGATACAGGGCCCTAGTTGTCTGCTTCAATAAATCGTTAGGGTGTCACGGCTCTGTGTATAATTCTGCCGAGGAGTGAAAGCCGTGGGAGTTGGCCACTATCCAGACTGCTAGCGTGCCGCAGCTCACGAGTGTATCTAAAGTAGATTAAACAACTATTCGGTGGCTGTTCTGCGTAGGCACAGATAGGTTGCCGTTCTGCTGGTGAGGGGGAGCCGCATGTAATCTTTTCCCCGGGCCCCTCCACTGCTAAGGGTTGCACTACCTTTATGCATAGTTAGGAGGAGTGTGGGTCCCTGTGGTGTACGGCCCTATTTCGATAGGGCCGTTCGCTCACAGCCCGGGATATCAATTGCTTATGCCTCGATGAGCCATAGCAATCGATCCCCGGAGCACCTAACACATTGCTCCGAACGGTAAGCTACCCCACTTCCTAACCCTAAGTCCCACCCCCCGCAGCCTAACCCTAAGTCCCTGAAGAGGGTTACTCACCTCTCCGGTGGTCTGGTTTGGCGGCGCTGGCTGCTTTTCTGAAAATGAATGGGTGTGTATACAAATCAAACAAAAAGTTCCCAAAATGCTCCCATTGGAAAAATAGATCATGAATTATGAATAACCCATCTGCCACTGGGCCATTCCAACTAAGAAAGACTGGGAGATGGGCCAGGCGGTCAGGGAGTGTGTGCTCTTTGTGACGTCCCCAGCAAAACCCCAGGGATATAGCGCAGTGTATAGCCAGCATTACTCGGTAGTATTTCTCCAGCGGTCATGTGCTTCTTTCTTGAGGCTACCTCTGCTTAATGTATAGATTTCTTAATGTTATAGTATCCTGGCTAAAGCTTCAATTCCCCTGAGATCTTACCTCCAGATACGATTTATGAAATGCATCGGACACGTACAGGTCTGCTCTAGAGTTTGAAACAATTCCTGTTGAAATAAAAATAATAAAAATCATAAAAATATAGCCTTCATAAACTATTGCTTATGTTACAAACATTAAAGGTTAATTCACGCTTTAAGGTGCACCCATCTCTGCAACCCGGAGAGCAATTGCAGGTACAAAGGGCTGGAATGATGCAGCTGAAAGCTTAATCTGGAAATTCTACATTCCGTGTTGAATGGTTCATTATTGAAGGCACCCCCTTCTAGGGTTAGGCTCTGGGACAATGATGGTTAATATTAGGGGAGGCTTAGGCTGTGGAGGGTTAGGGTTTGGAGAGGGCAGTGGGAGTCCCTGGCACAATGGCTGTCTCTATTTCGAATAGGCAGTCGTCTTAGATTTTTTTTTTTTATGAATGGGTGAGTATGCCAATTCATACACCGACTGCCGTATCCGCCACAGACACCATCGAAGAAGTGAGCAACCTCTCTGGGGACTTTTAGGGTTAGGGTTAGAGTTAGGCTCTGGGGAAGGGAAGGTTAGGGCCATGAAAGGGGAGGGTTAGGGTCAGGCTGCTGGGAAGAGAGGTTTAGGGTAAGGATTAGGGAGAGGGTTGGGATTAAATTCTTTATTTCACTTTCAGAGCACCGCGTTCGGTGAACCACACACCTGCCACACAGTGGAAACAGCCAGTTCTAATACTGATTAAAAATGTCTTAGGATGCCTCTTTCAGTCCACTGGGAGACAGCAGTAACATCACTGAGATACCTTGAGACATGCAGCCATTTATATACCCCCCCACTGGTTTTTAGTTCTTAGAGCTTGGACAAGCTCCTGGTCATTGTGCAATTTATTTGCCTATTGAGTGGGTTTAGAAAAGAGGGGATAGGTGTAAACCCCCAATTTTCTGGAGGTTGGCTGCATAGAGGGGAGTGCAGAATTTGTGTCTAACCTACCATTTAAAGCTTTACTTGTAGGTGAGGACCAAGAAGATAATACAGCCTAGTCTCTAGTGTGCAATGCTCATTTATATCAAGCAATGGTAGATGGGGCCATAACACAGCTATTACAATAAGGCCCAGTCTCCTAGAAGAGCTTCCAATTATTGGTCCATCTGACAACATGTTGTATATCTAACCAGCACTATTAGAGTAAAACACAAAGCAACTAACCTGGAAGCCTGGCTGCCTGAGGGTCAAACAGATCTACAAGTCCCAGCTTCTCCAACTTATCCTTCACACTGAAAGAATCCTCAATCTTGAACTTGGGAAGATGAACGGATATCTGGACTTCTTTAAGTTTATTCAACCACTGTGTTAACTTTTCCAGAGTCAGCGACTGCTCCACCTTTTCCAGTGGGGTGTTTTCCGAAGGCAACACCAGAACCATAGCGATGTCATTACCTTTGTAGAGCAATTCAAGAACCTGGACTGAATCCTGTTCAAAAACACCATAGCGGAACAAACCCTCCTGATACATAATTGGGACTTCACAAGACTCCTGTCTGCCTGGAACATGAAATTGTCCCACGAGTGTGTTTATTGGATCAAACATAGATTTCCACAATCCCTATAAGCAAGGATCAAATCAGATTTATATACTTTGTATGATCATTATATATATATATATATATATATATATTCACAATGGAGGAATTTCCAAACATTGGGCTGGATCCAGACTTAAGTAAGTGCATGAAATGAGTTACTCCTGGGCTAAACCATGTTGATTGCAGGGGGGGAGTCAAGGTAATTGTATTCTTTGCATGCAGGGATATATCTTTGAATTGCTTACTGCACACAGACACTGACCAGCGTTACTATCACACTGTTATTTAGACTTGGGATAGGAAACATCACCTCTCAACTCTAATAATGTTTGCAGCAGATGAAATATGACTCCCCCTGCAATCACCATGGTTTAGCCCAGGAGTAACTCATTTCAAGCACTTACTTAAGTCTGGATCCAGCCCAATGTTACTTATTCCCAATGATCCACAGAATGTGTGATTCTTTTGATTGCCCTGACTTCAAAGTGCAATAGGCATCAATACCCAAAACTATACGAGTTACATCTCTCCTGATTTTTGCAAGACATCCCCATTTACAGAAATTCCTATAAGGTGGACATTATAAGTGGGCCAATCAGTGGATGATCATCTCATTGTGCTCTACTGGGTAGTCATGTAGTGTGTCAATGGTTAGAAGGAAACTAAAACATTGAATGAGTGACATATTGCCCAAACGGATGTGAAGCTGGCTGCTGTTACACTATGGTAGAGACGGACTGGGATGTCATATCCATATGCTACACTTACACTTTGAGGACTTGATAAGCTATCAAACAACAATGGGTGTTCTATCCAGGAAAGATAAGCACGTGGGATATGGTCTAGGGCTGACCTGTAGCCAGCATAGGCCCTGTAATGTTTTAACACCATTATCAAAAACAACCTTGATCTCACCTTGAAATAGATGGCATTCACCAAAACCAAGATAGTATCTTCTGTGATGGCTCCTTCAGGGATAACATTAGTGATTTTGTTCTCAGTTTTATTGGCTACCCAATTATTGATGATTTCACGAGATTCCTGGGCCTTTTCCTGAAAACAAATGAAGGAATAAAGTATATATATATATATATAAATTAACACAGATTAATGTATGTCCAAACCTTTTTACGTTGAATTTACTCACGGTAGTCTATTAGGCACGTACTTGTGAATCGCTCTTAGGGACACACATGCAGAGGGGCGTGGTTGAAATCCAAACGGACAAAGTTACGTGAAAGTGGGTGGGGGGAGCCGCGGTTAGTTACATACGCACGTATGTATTATATGCATGTAAATGCACACGTAGAGATAAGGGTGCCCTAAGGAGGGCAGAAGTCACCGAAAACCTGTCCGTGTAAGGGAAGTGTCATGGGTGTTACCTTCCTAACAAACGTGCGTATAATTGCGTAACTTTAACTGACAGATCTGTGAATACAGCCCAAATATGTGAAAAGTTTCAGTTTCATACTAATAAGCGCTAAGTAAATGTTTTATCACCTGATGAGTTTTAAGACTATAAATGATGCTTTTTTGTTACCGGTTGTAAAGTCAACAGTCAATTGGTGGACAGGTCAAAATGTGGACAGTTGAGTATTATCTTAGTATTACATGTATATTATTACATTTCTAAGGTTTTGGTTTTTTTGCATTACATTAGGTTTACAGATGTTACAAGCAAATAATAACATAATACTCAACTGTCCACATTTCATTATAGACCAGAAGACACACTATTTAATCACACACAGAAGAATAGGAGTCAATGACACACAAGAGACAGCTCACCTTGAAGTTCAGAGGCCATAGCTTGGCCCCATAAACCACCTCACTAATTTCTTGATAAGTTTGATTGAAAGTCAAAGACTTTTCCCCAAAGAGGCGATTGGTCGATATCAGTTCAGACGACTTGTTGGCTTTCCGGTATAGTCGGCAATTCAGTTTGGCAAAGAAGAAGTGGATTTGGTCAGATGCCTTTTCAGACACTTGGTCAAAGTGGAAAACCTTTTCAGTAAGAAATAAGAATAACATGGTTATTTGTATAGTGAGTATGCAGCTATCGCTAAGATAAGATGTATGTTTCCAACATTCCGAGGAGCTGATCTTCATTCACAGGACTAATCAACTTGATTTTCCTAAATGACCAACCAACACATAGCAAATACTGTGAACTGATTTGTGGGCAGAAACAATGGTCAAGAGAATGCAGCATGTCATCTACAAACTAATGAGCATTATAAGTGATTTGGTTGGCTGGAGGATGATGAATATGAATACAGAATATATGAATGTGTAAGTCTAGGAATATTAAAAATACAGTATTCTAAAAGTAGTATGAACAGATTGTTTTTTCTGAAAGGTGAGGGCTAATTGGTCAATATTCCCTATAAAGAACTCACAGGAGAGGGTCTTGTCACTTTAGCAGAGCTGTAGAAGTCTGTCCCCACAACTCTGCTATAGTGATCAGGTGCTGCAGGACTGGAAGGTGAGTATAGGGGGGAGGGAACTGCTGGGCCAGAATCTGGTACAGGAGCCCTTTTAGCCAGCACAGACCATTAAAAACAGTACTGTACTGGCTGAAAAGGTACAGCTGGAGGGTATGTTAGCGCTGGAATTTAATATTGCGGAGTGCAAATGTTTTTACTATGGAACAGTACAAAAGACAAAATATATAGATACAACTTTATCTTTAAAGTGTTCTTGATAGTCCAGTACACTCCGCTACAGATGTCTTTTATTAGCACATTGTGGACCGGATCCAGAGTTAGGTCTGTTAGGCTACTTACGTGTGCAAGGTACGTAAATGGCCTGATTTGATTGGAGGGTGCATGCACTTGTTTAAGGCAGGGTTATAGCAGCATAAGCCTGCATGAGAGGGGGGAGTGACAGGGGGTGTTCACTCCCCTCTCTCTTTTGGATGGACAGACCTCCGCACCTACAGGTAGAGTGCAGGGATCTGGATTTGGTCCTCTTTTATTAGTGCACATATCAAAGACAAATCTAAGCAAAAAGGAGATTTTTTTTTTTCTTACACAACAGTGCCCCCAGTGGTCAAATTATTACTGTCCTACTTTACTATTAAAGGCATTTTCATTATAGTTTCCAACTAGATGTGCAGTTTATAAGAACAATGATGTGATGTGACACAACTTTCTTACCTCCATAAGCTGCTTTAAGGTGTTATCACATGAACCAAGCTTGGCCATGGTGAAGGCCTGGGAGATGCTGAGTGGTGACATAAATACATTCTCATTGTTGGTCTTTGAGTCAGCCACTATTTTATATAAATCTATGGCAAACAGGGAATTAGCCTTTGAAATTTCATAGACTCGAGGGTTGGTAGAATCTGGAATCTTTACCGGAGGAGAGCTGTCCTCCTCCTTCTGCTCTGTTTCTACCACCTCTTTACGATAAACACAGAAGGTATCCACAGGGATGTCTTTGGGTTTGGCTATACATATGTCAGGATATTTGGTGTGGGAGGAAGCCAAGCCCAGCAGGGTACAGAGCAATAATGCGAGGAGATGCATGTCTGTGAAGGGACAGAAGCACAAACATAGGAATAAACAAGGAAATGTTAATACCGGTGGTGCTTATTATAAACAAATCAAACGTACGTTAAAATAAATCATAAAAGTTCAAACACATTCATCCAACCATTGAGCCAAGTCTACTTGGCACTTTGTACAGGGTAATAAAACTATGGTCCAGATTTACTAAGCTGTGGGTTAATTACTGCATAAGTCTGTGTTCTATAAAGTGACCTTATAATAACAGGAGCATCATTGCTGGACATTTACAGCAACTTGGGTAAAAGCAGAGAGCATTGATTCCAGCCTACGCCAGTGTCATCCTTATGGTGCATTTTATAACTACATATCACGAAATAACCTCATCTCTGTTTTGCATATTATGCCAGCTGCCAATAAAACGTGGTGGTATGGTCAAGACGCTATCTGCCCAATCCATAGACCTTCTTCCTCAATAAATCACATTTTTCTAGGTTTTCTTTTGTACACTTTCACTCAACTAGTATATTATTGAGTTAAACAAAATGATTTATATGCTGCAACTGCAATTATATCTGGATGATAGGGATGTAGTTATGGATTCAAACTTCCTTACATTAGGCTTCTACTACTAGGAATCATCTTCCAACAGTCCATGTATTCCTGGTCTCCTTGTTGAGCATAGCTTTTTTTTTTATTACCGACACATTTTTAATGATACATAGGTGCTAGTAATTATCTCACCTGCAATGCTCTGAGAACACCTAGAAAACATGGACCATTGGTAGATCACGTGGACAGACTTTGGCCACCAACCCATAGAGATACTCCCTCAAACACCCCAAAGAGGGCTGTGCATTACTAAACTTCTCAAAAGGAAAAATGGAGATGTATAGAAACCAAATTAGATTCTAGCTCTCACTTTCCTATTACATACTAGAGAATGTCAGCTAGAATCTGATTGGTTGCTACTGGCAACATCTCCATTTTTCTTTTTGAGAAGTTTAGTAAATCTAACCCCAGGGGTGTGCACATAGATTTTTATACAAGATAATAAAAACTACTCAGTGAGTACTTTCCAAAGAACTAAAGTTCCTATAGATAGTGCCCGATGTCCGCGATTGTGTTCAGAGCCAATAGTTCAGAATCCCTAACCACATATACAAACAGGAACAAGCAATGAAGCAATAGCAAAACTGCTGATGTGCATAAAACATGTTGCCTGAGAGGACAATATTGCACCATAAAGTATCTGTCAACATCCATAGCTCAACTGCTCCAACCTTTCTAATGAACCTCATTGATTGGTTAGGAGACAGTATGTGGGTGTGAAAGGAAAACCATATTACAGTAAAGATATTGTTATAAAGCAGGCCACAACACTAGGATAGGCAAAGGCAGCATTTTGGACTTCCAGGCATCATAAAACTACAACTCCCAGCATGCTCCAACAGCATACCTATAGCTGATACACATAGCCTCCAACATGACCCATCCCATTAGGTACAATTTAATCAGCTCCTGAGCTTCCAACTGTCACTCACCTGATTTAAATGAATGAACTGATATTTTAAAAAAAATAACTATTCAACAAAGGTGGTTACCTTAGTAATTGACAGTTGAAAACTGAGGAGCAGATTATTTTGTACCTAATGGAATGGGTCATGTTGGAGGCTATGGATACAGCATGATGGGACTAGCAGATTTCCAACATCTTCAGTACCATAAATTGCCTATGCCTACACTAGACAATAATATGGCTGTTTAACCCAAATACTGTGCATAGGCTTCTTTGTGGGAAACAACAACAAAACCATCATTATATGTACAATAATCTGAAATCCAGAGTACACACTACCTGTTTTTTTTTTTTTAAAGACGATCCAAAATATTTTAAAATCTCTAATAACAACTATAGCCTCAACCTGCCCCTGTACACACTGCTTTAGTTTCCTGTGGATCGTTTCACAACTGTTCAAATAAACCTTTGCTGCAATGATATGCTCGTGCACAAGGTGGCGCTATGCAGAAATATGAATGGGAATCGTTGGTTTGAAGATCCTGTGTCCGTACACACTGAAGATTTCTAGACATCGGGATATTGTTGATTGTGTAAAATTAGGAGCCCCTAAAAATGAAATCCTATGATTTCATGCAGTTTTAGCCAAATCTGCAGCATCATGTGAAACACTGAAAAGAATTTGGAGCTATTTGACTATCATCATGTGATTGGTACAATAATCGTCAGATAACCCTCCAGTGTGTACCCTGCTTAATAGTAAGACAGGTGCAAGCATACACCTGATCTAAACCATGTTAAACTGCAAAGAGGGGCAAGTAAAAACTGTTGAGAATTAAAGTTTTCTATCTCAACTCTAATTTATCATTTAAACATAAAATTGTGCATAATGCAAGTTCAATGTGTAAAAGTCAAGTATTTTCCTAGTATGCAAAAGACTTAAAATACATTTGCACACCTCACTTTGCAACATGGCTTTGCCCTTACTCTCAAACAGCCCCTTACACTTATCAATATTTAAGAGTCTATTGCTTTTTAGAAGCCTACATCCCTCACTCTGTATTGGGTCACAATTAACAACAACATCCAAGGCTGATTGATTTGATTAATAGCAATACATATATATTTATAATGTAAGTGGTGTTTATATTTTATATAAAAACTCTCAGCAGTTTGCAGAGCAGACAGAACTAAAAGGTGACAGAAAGCGGATCCCTGAGGAATTAATGTGCTCACCTGATTTTTCTATTCCTCCGTGATGCACTTTGCGCTGTTGGAGAGAAAATACCCAGTGTGTCCTAGCTAAGCAGGTACCAACTGTCCCACTCCCCCCAGGGTGAAAGGTCGATGACCAGCCAGTTGATATCTTAACCAGTGTTCCTCTCTTTGCTTTGGGTGGGCCATAATATTAACCATTTTGTTGCTGGACGTTTCTACAGCAATGAGAAAGAAGGATAGGATATATGGTTTAAAAAGTCTATGTCTGTCATGGTTCAGTATTAATTGTTATTGAAAATTTCATTTGAGATACGTGACTGATGTTTTTTATGCCGAAGGTTTGTAAAATGACATAAAAGTCAGAAGCGTTTTTCGTTATTTTTGTTTCTAGTTGTTATGCCGGGGTGAGGACAGGCTGTGGTGGCCTGCAGGGACGGACACCAGGCAGAGAACGGCTGCGGGAAATGGAAGGTTAAGGTTAGGGTTAAGGTTAGGCTAATAGAAGGTGAAGGTTAGGCTGCAGCGGCAGGAGATGAAGAGTTAAGGTTAGAGTAGTAAAAGGGAAAGGTTAAGGTTAGGGTAAGGGCTTGGCTACAATACTCATTTATGCACATGGTACAAATACATGTAGGGTCCTGTTGGCGAAACGCCATAAGTACGAGGAGAGTGGTCTCCCCTGGCATTTATGGCGATCAGGATCGAACGTGACCCTTTACAGCCTGAAGTCTACTCGCTGGACACTGTCAATGATCTCTGCCCCTGCTCCCCTTCTCTCCGGGTCTGTGGGATTCATGTGTAAATGGGCATATGTTAGTTTCCCAGGTACATATAGATGTTAAATGACATCTTGCACTGAGATCACACTCTATTACTTACTGCAATGATGAAATACAGATGACATAGACCCCAGGAGCTGGCAGTGCCTAGGCGGCTGCAGCAGCTAAACCTTCGCTCCCAGCTATTTATTTCCGAACTGGCTCGGATATCGATTGCACCGAACGCTGAGCTCCGTAAGGTAAATATTCTATCCCCAACCCACGCTCTAACCCTAAGTCCCTGGAGAGGGTTACTCACCTCTCCGGTGGTCCAGCGATGGTGCTTCCGAAAATGAATGGGTGAGTATGCGAATCGCATACTCACCCATTCATAAAAATCACTTTGTAATGACAGCCCTTGGTGTGGGGACTCACAACGACATAGGACCATCTCCCCTTTTTCCCTGATTGGGTCTACATGAAATGACAACCCCTATAATGTAAATGGTTAATAACTATTGACTGCTGACTAAATAAACCCTCATCTGTGTGTTAGGGACCTTAGCATGTGACTCCAATAGGGATATGACTGATGTGAACGTTTAATAGTCTCTAAAACACTATATAAATAAGCGATAATAAATATATCCCTCTGACAACATTATTCCGAAATCATGTTCCTTAATAAGACGGGGAGTGATCTAGGAAACAGCTCTAAGAATTCCCATTAGCCTGGACGTCATGATCAGTGGGTTGTATACAGGTTAAGAAAACAGCTTTTTACAGTACAAAAAAACAACCTGGCTGCACATTTGAACAGCAGCTATCACAACCCATCGGACAATGACAGTGTAAACAAGCAAAGCTTAGTTACTCAATAACAAGGGTTAGGTAGTAAACACATAGGCTGCACACACACTAGACAGAGTTGCGTTCACAAATCATACCAATAAAGACTAGAGGAACTAAACATGTATAGCTTGAAGCAGAGATGGGAGAGGGGGGACATGATAGCAGCTTTCACATATATCAAGGGTTGTGACCGGCTAGAGGAGGGAGCACTTTTCAGAGGAAGAGGTGTAATAGAACACGAGGGCATGAATATAAACTGGAGGGTGGTAGATTCAGAGGAAATGTGCGGGAAAAATGACTTCACTGAAAGGGTGATAGATAGGTGGAATAGCCCCATCTGAGGGGTAGAGGTAACACAGTAGAAGTGTAAACATGCTTGGGATAAATATAAGGATATCCAAAATCTCAAACTAAATTGAGGGTAATTAGGATCTAGGGTCAGTATAGTTTTAAATAAACAAAAGGGCAGACTGGAGGGGCCATGTGGCTCTTATCTGCCGTCACTTTCTATGTTTCTATGTAAGTGTCCAATAAATGGGACATTTTCCCCCTAAGGGAAAGCTCCCGATACTGGTGACACACTCTACTCGCTGCTGTGAACAATAATCGTAGTGTGACTTATTTCCATGGTAGCCATCAAAAACACTCCACGCATGAGGAAAATACTTCGCTTTGGTCCAATATCAGTCAGGATTTCTAATGGTGAAATAATCAGACCCATGGACTGGTTTGTTGGCATTTTCACAAGCCATCTGCACTACACACTTCAGTGATTGGGTCCTTTCATCCGATAATGCACATCCCTTGATTTTGTTTCAAGAGCCTCCTGAAAATCACCGTCACCGACAGTACGATGTTGGACAAACGTGGTTGGTGTGTACACACGTCGACTTTTCCGAGAGAGTCTGCAGTTGCTTCAGCAGATGTTTAGGAGCGATGATAATGATGAGGACCTCAGATCGGCTGGTAAATTGGTAGTGTGTACACGTTGATCTGCATTCTCATTGGGACTTGCATTCTGCAGTGAAATTGTTAAAGCCCTTGCATCTCGCGTAATGACACAGGCGTATATCGCTTTTAACAAGCATTAATACTGCTGTGATATGGTTGAAAAGGAGCAATTTAGGACAAACTGGCTGAACAACAAGGTTATAAAAAAAAAAAAAAAAAAAAAAAAAACAAGGGATAAAAAAAAAAAAAAAAAAAAATAACAGTGGTCCAGAATTCAGTTATGTAGTTTTCATCTTACGTACGTTGTTTTAAGAATTGAGTTACTACGCATGCGTAGCTTCTTTACGCTATCTATGTACCATTTCTGTACGCGCGTAAAGACTAAGGACCACCAAACAGAGAAGCCTTGTAAGTGGCTGGTGGCTTATCATGTATCTGCAGATGTTTGTAACTAATTCTATGACTTATTTTAACGATAGAAGATTATGGTTAGTCGCTGGATAATGGCTGGAGTGCCAGGCCGTGTTTTGTTTTTGTGCAAACTCCCCTTGCTTTGTGCACCTGCTGTATAATTACCTTATAGATGGATTTGAGCAACCTCCATCTTGGATGTGTGTTTTAAAGCGTGTCTGGGATAGTGTCACGGATATTCGCAGCAGACGCCGCACTTAGCCGCTCCACAGTCTGCCTGCACCTGTCTCCTCCCGGCGGTCCCGCATCCTCGGCCGTCGGAGGCTGTCATCAGTACAGTGACAGCCTCTATACTCACCACCTGCAGGCACGGTACCCCCGTCGGCGTCCCACGTGGAGTTCTGGCGTCAAGCGCCGTGGAGCTCCGGACCATGGGCGCCGCCATTTTGAATTACCATGTAACGCTGAGCCACCAATGATTACTTACCTGCTCTGGTCCTCCAGCCAATCAGTGCGCAGGGTGCACTATTTAAACGCTGCAGCACTTACCATCCTCACCAGAACAACTTGGTCTTCCAAGGTGCCTGGTTGCCTGTTTTCCTGGAGTTCCTGGTTAATCCTAATCCTGATCTAGTTCCTGGTTAATCCTGATCCTGGTAAAGCCTGATCCAGTCCTGGTAAAGCCTGATCCTGATCCAGTCCTGGTAAAGCCTGATCCTGATCCAGTCCTGGTAAAGCCTGATCCTGATCCAGTCCTGGTAAAGCCTGATCCTGATCCAGTCCTGGTAAAGCCTGATCCTGATCCAGTCCTGGTAAAGCCTGATCCTGATCCAGTCCTGGTAAAGCCTGATCCTGATCCAGTCCTGGTAAAGCCTGATCCTGATCCAGTCCTGGTAAAGCCTGATCCTGATCCAGTCCTGGTAAAGCCTGATCCTGATCCAGTCCTGGTAAAGCCTGATCCTGATCCAGTCCTGGTAAAGCCTGATCCTGATCCAGTCCTGGTAAAGCCTGATCCTGATCCAGTCCTGGTAAAGCCTGATCCTGATCCAGTCCTGGTAAAGCCTGATCCTGATCCAGTCCTGGTAAAGCCTGATCCTGATCCAGTCCTGGTAAAGCCTGATCCTGATCCAGTCCTGGTAAAGCCTGATCCTGATCCAGTCCTGGTAAAGCCTGATCCTGATCCAGTCCTGGTAAAGCCTGATCCTGATCCAGTCCTGGTAAAGCCTGATCCTGATCCAGTCCTGGTAAAGCCTGATCCTGATCCAGTCCTGGTAAAGCCTGATCCTGATCCAGTCCTGGTAAAGCCTGATCCTGATCCAGTCCTGGTAAAGCCTGATCCTGATCCAGTCCTGGTAAAGCCTGATCCTGATCCAGTCCTGGTAAAGCCTGATCCTGATCCAGTCCTGGTAAA
>WWET01000388.1:92142-111480 GCA_011038615.1 Limnodynastes dumerilii
ATACACACACACACACACACACACACACACACACACGCACACACACACAAACATATTTGAGGAGAGCTCATTGTGATATTAATTATGGTTTTCAAAAAGTCCACATAGGACACTGATAGCATGGTAATGGCTGGTTGATTAATTAATTAGTATGCAATAGATAATTTCTGCATTTCTCCCAGTAATGGCAATTACATGAAGGATTCCAGTGGCAAACATATAATTTTAAAACTTGTTTTCCAAATCTTTTGGACAAGGATTTTACCCAGAGGGGGAGTGGGATCTGGAAAGCCAGAAGCCCCCATGGATATTATAAACACAGGAAATAAAGATGCAGCGAATACAGTTAAGAAGGCATTAGAGATTCTTAACCCTTTTAATGAATAAAAAAGTTTATGAAAAAAGAAGACGACATTGGAATAATTATAACGTCTTCCTAAGTGTTATAGCTGCAGTCAGGATTTCTCTTTTGTACTGGAGGTTTCTGGGCAGCCAGATTCCCTTTCTGCTCTAACACAGGAGGAACTGCTGCACAGTGGGCCAGGTCAGAGCGGATTTTATGTGCTACTGGAACCCTTTCCCCTGTTACCCCTCTGTGCACCCAGCACAAGGAATCTTGTGACACAGGTGCGGAATGTGCAGTTTTACGATTGCAGCTGAACCATTGGAAAGATGACTACATATGTTCAATACTCTAAAGCGCAGGTGCATGAGGATGCGAGAATGCATAGTGGAACATACCTCTCACTCATGGGTCCCTGAGGAGGAAGAGTCTGATGGGGTGAGTATGAGGGATTACTGTATAAACTGTAATCTAGAAGAAAAAAAAAAAAAAGACATAACATTTTAATTCCTACTAAAGATACATAATATACCTACACAAAAAGCTTTTAAAGCCATCATACCATAGAGAGAGGTGTGTGCACTAAGCCCAGTGATCTATGGCACATCTTATGCCGTGTACAAGGATTGTAGCGATAAAGAGGAAATTATTATTCAAATGCAAAGCTGTGCAGAAACCTGCTGACACACAGGCCCCTACACTAGGCCCCTATACATATATCCTATATAGCCTATATCTAGTTCTGCTGTGTGTGTGTTCGTATGTAGCTCCAGTGACTGATGTGAAATATTCTCTGTAAAGCGCTACGTAATATGATAGCGCTATGTAAAAAAAAACCTGTTAATAAATAAATAACTGGAAAAGGGGAAATTTATTGTACTCTTGTTAAATTGCTCTCCTCCAAATCCATCGCGGGACGCTGGAAGACTTGGCGGGAGACGGCTAATCACGCAGCCCTACCTCCAGTAGCGGTGGAAATAATCTTATCTAACTAAACAAACTGTCAAGATATAAGCGCAAACTGCAGAGACTTTTTTTAGTAGGATACGACCTCTAATTCCAGAACCATATGATATATAGAGGTGATACTTCCAGAAGAAACGGGTGCTGGCGTCTGGTCCCAATGGACGATGGAAAAACCATCTCAAATAACAACACGTGGCTCAAAAAAAAAACCCTGAGACCTGAGCGCAGCGTCAGCAGGGATCCAGCCTTCTGTTCGAGTGGATAGGGGCTACTACAATTGCTTGCCCGAATAGGGAAGTTAGGATAGTCAGGATAGGATGACACACGTAGGTAATGCCTATACCATAGACATGTACCAGTCCCGCCTTCAGAAGCCAATCGGAACAACAAAAGGTACGGAAGACAACCTTGCAGATCCAGATGTATAAAAAAAACCCGTAGCACGCATCCTTGCGGCTGGAAGACACGCCATATTTGTATGTGTGTATCCGGTTCTATGTATCAGTTCTAAGCCAAAGGATAGATATCGATGCATGTTTGGGAAGCCTGGGGGTTTTCAAATATTCCATTTTACTAAGAAAAATACCTTGAAGGATAGGGTGAAATAAACGTGATCATTAACCAGAGAGCAACAGTGGGTGCTAATCATTAAAGGTAAAGTATGAGGGCAAGCATTGTTTACTGATCCCTTCGTGTCTTCAGGCAGACAGCGTGAGGAGAGACACCGGAAGTCCGAGTAGACTAAATTTTTGTTGTGGTGCCTCATTTCTGCAGATATTTGTTGAGCTCTGCTTTATATATTACTGCAACCCACTAGATCAGAATACAAATTACTTAGTATAAAAAGGCAAATCGATAGCCAATACTTATTCAGGCTCTGCGTGGGTCTGCTTGCATTCATTACTCAATAAACAAACCCACCAGTAATGCTGGATTTGGTAGCCGCACCTTGGGGTGCCAGTGCCTGCAACATAGGGCCTGGTGGCTGGTACAAGGTCTTGGAGGTGCGGGAGATGGCACCAAATCGGGAAACCGTGGGCCGGTCACCAAACGGAATGAGATCGTCCTCTCCGGCATCCGTGGCTCTCCGCTGGAGGTCATGGCGCTGATCCCTTAGGGTTTTGCTTTCAACGTTCTGTGAAATAAGCACAAGGTGACATGTAGCAGAACAGCAGACTCAGGATTCCTCATCCAAGACTGTCCATACAGGTCAGTATACATAATACCAGAGTGTTCTACAACGGATGAAAGCTTGGTATTTATTATGAGGGGGGATAAAAATTATAAAATCAGGAAATTATTATATTTTTTTTTAAAAAGCAGATTTTAGGTCTGAATCACAGCTGCACTTACACTTTTTCTTTCCTGTACCAGTGCAGCCATAGATAGAACCGCACATGTGCACAGAAACAACCTAATATCATGTGCAACATCGAAACCCATTAGCACACACAAATTCCTACTTACTGCTACCTCCACATTGCCTCCAGCAGAAACGTCTTTGGGCTTGGCGTCTTTGGTTCCAATGTAGGAACCGATTGTGTCACAGGACCATGGAGAGTACTGGCTGTAATCGTTGCCTTTATACTTCCCAGATACCTTCAGTTCCTCATCAAGATACTAAGAATTGGAAAAGAGCAAATGACAATATGGAAGGCATATTAGACAGCAACATATCATCATTCTTCTGTTGTTCTGTGCAGAATCCACCAAAGCTGGCGTCTAAGTGGACGCAATGCTCATAGATACACACCTCGTCTGGGTGAAAAGGGTGCGTCAGTGTGGGCGAAGGAGCAAAAGGGGGCGGGGAGATGACTTTCCTTTCCTCTAGCTGAGCCATGATCTCCTTACGGCGGCGGTGAAGGTCATCAAGGCTGGGGTGGGGCTGCGACTGATGCTGGGGTGGCAAACGGCTGTAGGTCTCCTGGATTATAGAAGAACAAGCAATTAAATACTCGCCGGTAAAATCACAGCAAAGTACAGACTTTATTACCTGTATTAGACAAAAGTAAGAACGACAAATCCTGACTACATTCTGCATTACAGTATATTGGGTCGGATCCAGAAATCCGCAGCCACTGCCATCAGAACTTTGGGCTGGATCTAGACTTAGTTAAGTGCTTGAAATGAGTTACTCCTGGGCTAAACTATGTTGATTGCAGGGGGAGTCAAGTTAATTGTATTCTTTGCATGCAGGGATATATCTTTGAATTGCTTACTGCACACAGATACTGACCAGCTTTACTATCACACTGTTATTTAGACTTGGGATAGGAAACATCACCTCTCAACTCTAACACTGTTTGCAACAGATGAAATATGAATCCCCTGCAATCAGCATGGTTTAGCCCAGGAGTAACTAAGTTTAAGCACTTACTTAAGTCTGGATCCAGCCCTTTGTCTCCAGTTGCAGCGTAATTCTGCTAACAGAACACTGGGCGATCCTTAGTCCCATACGTTCAAGTGGAACCACTCCCCCCACATGTACTGGACTTCCGAACCCAGCACCCTAGCCTACAGTAAATAGGGATGGAGCGTAAATGAGAATCGTACATAAGGGCTTAATTAGCCCTTATTGTACGATTAAACACCCCACATCACCATGTATGTATGTATGCATGGCGGCTTGTCCCGCCACACCATCAGAAAGGCTTTTAGCACAGAAGCCTGGATCCTGAAGATACAGTTCCCTGCTGGAAGCCTTATGGTGCGCATGCACTGGATTGAAATGTTGACCTTTCTGCTTGCCGTGAGTAGCACTTGTGCTTCACAGCACTGAGGTCATGAGTTCAATTCCCAGATCAGGCCTTATGTGCTGAAAATTTATGGTGCTATCTAAATAAGCGATAATGATAAAATGATAATGCAAGAACAACTAAAAAAATATAATAAAATAAAGATAAACAAACAAGTGAGGAGATAGGAATACCCTGTTATAAGGTGGTCTTATGTGTCCTGGGTGGGGAGACACTGGATAATAGCCTTCGACTTGCTGGAATCGTTCTCTGGATTCGGGCACATAAGGAGAACCACTATTGGGCGGCATGTCCAGTGGCACAGGACTGGCACGCACCATCTCTTCTCTCTGGTAAGACTGTGGAGCAGGGGGATAGACACGACGGCCATCGTAGTGTGTCGTGTACATAGGCTGACTCATGGCGGAGTACTGCTGAGTGGGTGTGCCGTACTGTGTGCTGACAACCCTGTCTTGTAAATAGGGAGAATAGTGGTCGAGGTAGGTAGGGGTGGACTCTGGGGCTGATGACTGAGGTCTCACAAAGCGTGACACTGGCTGAGGCGGGTAATAAACATCTGGAAGGAGAGAAGAAAAAAAACAAGGAGGTATAAATTGTGTTAGTTGCAGGAGTGAAGCTTCTCTTACAGACCAATGGACAAATAGATGTAACGTAACAGGGTTTTCAATGTGTATAATGAGTCATTATACGAGTCATTAAAACAGAACATGTCCACGATATATCTCCTATTATACAGGCTTAAAGGCCAAGAGAAGAGCGAGTCTCATCATTACTTTCCACTGGTGATCTACGGTATCAGAAAATAAAGGGACTTACTTGGTGGATAGGTTATGGGATCAAATGGATGGCCTCCTCCCCTGGGGTCTCCATAAAACATATCAGTCTGGGGTGGAGCATATATTTGGGAGCCCCGTGCTACCATATGGATCTGCTTAGATACAGGTAACGGGGGAAGATCACCAGAAACGCGCTGGGAGGACTGGTGCGAGCTGACGGGTAAGGCAGGAATGGACGTCTTGGGGACGGAGTCCAGCCTGATGGAACCAAACACACACAACTTTTACTAAGCGAAGAACACAAAGTACTCAGAGCACACAAGCAATCTGCCCCAAAGCAAGACCAGACTGCAAGCATTGAAAGGAAGCGGCGTACGTACAATTCCGGAGGAGAGCCTGGGCTGCTGTTACTAAGATGATCCAGTTTCACAGGCTTCAGACCAGACTCGTAACTAGAGTCTGTACCCCGGGAGAGTAGCTGCGTCACAGAGCTACCAGACACGATGCCGTTGGGAAGGCCACCCTGCTTTCGGTTTGGTAAATCCATAGCTCCCTCATCTGAGTGGATTGCCCCGGTGGGTAAACCTACTTCATTCAGCTGACCAAGTGATGCACTCAGTGGCCGCCGGGGAACCAAGCGCTTATTCATTTTCCTAAACCTGGTACCCAAAATATAACAAATAAAACAAATTAAAATGCCATTTGCTTTCATTCTAGCTTGACAAATGAGGATGAATAATGTATATAGAACAGATCATTATAAACTAGTTAAAACATGAACTAAAAAGGACTGTTTTGTGCAGAAACAAAGAGAACGATTGTGGTTATAAAAGTGTCCATTAAAGGTCAGATTTGGAAATATCTGTTGGCTGACCTCCATCTGTAGCCTCAAGACCTGCCCAGGAGATGTGAAGTATGTCAGGATCACAATACAAGCCTGCTCCACACACGGCTCAGAGCAGTGGAATCTCTCTACCTTCCCTTTCTAATTCTTTCCTTCACCCAATGATTTGATGATGTACATTGGGATGGTGTACACACACACACACACACACACACACACACACACCCCTGCTTCTATACATTACTGTATTAGGACACTCTTGTCATTTGAACAGTGTGCAGCGACCATATTGGGGAGGGGTCAGGCTCCCAAAATAAACTAGTAACAAAGTAAACACACAAGGCCGCGCTTTAATTCAAATATACAGAATTTGTGTCATTTATATACACTTGCACACATTTCATATATTTGAATTGAAGCGCGGCCTTCTGTTTTCTTTGTGTTACCTTTAGTATACTTTGGGAGTCTGACCCCTACCCAATATGGCCGCTGCACACTGTTCAAATGACAAGAGTGTCTTAATACAGACGTCCTGAGTACACATATAGCAAACGCACAGGGACTCACCTACAGGAGGTGCCTTGACGCTGGGCAGGTGAGCTTAACCCAATACAGCTATATTGTGAACTAAACCTCCTTTTCACGTACAGTATGTGCTGACACATAGTGTTATATAATGTTTGTATGGAGTGACGGACATGTCTTGTTTCGCACAAGTATAAAACGGCTCTATATTAAATTATTTAATATACAGAGGTCTGGATTAGGCCCTATGTATGTATTTTATTATATGTCTTATTATAGGTCTGTCTTTTATTCTTGTCTTGTTAAAACTAAATGTGTGTGTGGGGACATCAGCAATGGCTCCACACAAGAGAATGTTTTGCTTTAAAATCTAACACATTTAAGACTATAGGTTTATGGGTAACCTGTGGCCATATGGATGGGTAGAGGGCAGACTCTGAAGTGTAGAAGAATGGGTCATGTAAATAGTGAAATATATCAAAATAAGTTTGTCCCTCCCCTCACCCCCTGCAACTGACACGTCAAGACTTACTTCTCCAACTCCTCTTGCGAGTGAGCAAAGGTGCAGCTTGCCCCACGGGGGCAACCTCCCCTCTGCTTCATATCCCTGCACATGTAGGTCTTGTATTTGCTGTGCTGCGGAGGCTGTTCAACAAGATAAGGAGAACATTATTACACCGTGCTACATCACAATTATCAAACAGCAATGAAATCAACTTCAAATGGACCACCTCCTGCACTACTTGTCAAAATCACCATGCCATGACTGTATACAGAGAAAAAAAAAAACATATACACATACATATATACTACACACACACACACACACAGATAGATATACATACACACATACAAATACACAAAAAGACACCCCAGCACTCTTGCAGCTACCCAGCCACAAACCATAACTTTCCATTTTTAAAATAAAAGTCAAAGTCAGAGAATTTGTTATGTACATCTGCAGATATATGATAAGCCACCAGCCTTGGGGACCTCTGCTGGGGGTGAGCTCTCAATTTAAAAATACATGATATATGACCCAAAGTTGGGACTCTGATACTTTAAGAGATAGGACCACCAAAACAGAGAAGCCTTGTAAGTGGCTGGTGGCTTATCATATATCTGTACATGTATGTAACAAATTCTCAGACTTTTATTTTAAAGATAGAGGGGTGTGTGTGTGTGTGTGTGTGTGTGTGTGTGTGTGTGTGTGTGTGTGTGTGTATGTGTGTATGTATGTATATATATACACACACACACACACATACATACATACATACATACATACATATATATATAATTATACGCACATACCACCAACTTCCAACAAATGCTTACATTTAAAATTGCAATTTTTACTAACTATCCAAGTAATTCTCCTATAGGACTATGTTTTCTCATTTGCCATCAATTTCTAGAACTGTCTTGCATTGAATAAATATTATGAAAGCACAGTTGATTTGATAAAGGATCATCAATTAAATATTTACAGGTTCAAAATTGTAAGCATTTGCCAGGACTAGAGAGTGTATTCGAGAAATGATATTAAGTTATAACGGAGACACTTCAGTGGCCAGAAGCAATATTTGGCAGTGGATTCCTAGAAGGATGTATTAGGGATAATCATTTAGCAAGGGACACACACGTCACTTTTTCTTTGTAATGTTTGTACTCAGGAGCCGTTGTCTGAATCTGAATATTTGCCAAGTTGTTAACATTCTCTAATATTTTTTTACGAATGTATGATCATGATAAGCCAGTGAGGATAAATACTGCAAGAAGCCATGATTATAAAGAATATAAATACAATTAGTCTGCAGGGGTCTATAAAGACATTTAAGTCAGCAGCAAAACACACACTACATCGCCTTTTAATCCCAGCTGTAGGTGGCTCAATAAACGGCAAGATTTTCCACTAGGGAAAGGTCACGATATCAGCCCTACACTTCTCTGCTGTGACCGATAAATCTGGCAAAAGCCCATCCAGCAGGCCTAATAGCTGCATTCAGTCTCTGCTCTGATTGGCTGGGCCTCCTGTCAATCTCCCTAACCTATTGGCTGGCTACACATTACAAAGGAAGTTTAAAACAATAAACTGGTCTTAAAATGCAAGTATCACATTTCCTCCTTTCCTAAACACATCCACTGCACCCTCAACCTCATTTACACCCATGATACACCATGACACCCCAACAATTTGCTCCTAATCTGTACTTAACAGTTATTTGGATTCTCATTCACGCACGCTTGTTGACAAGATTTAATTAATGGCTGTTTCCCAACACCACTCATCATGTAAATAAAACTCAAGCAGGCTGTGACTTTGATCCTGCGGCAAGCCATAGATTCACTAGCCTTTCCAAGACATCAACTTCTTTGAGAGAAATTTTGTGGCTCATGCCGTGGTACCTGAATTACGTGGTAGCTCCGTGCCTCGCTCACCTGCTGCTGGTCAGTCCCCTTCTTGCTGTGGTTCTGGATGTAGTCAACCAGCCCATGTACAACAGTCTTCACGGCCACCAGACCGTTTTCCAGTTGCTCCCACGTTGGAGGTGGAGCATCTGGAAAGATTTAAAGAATAAATATAAAACGTGTCTAATGTCTACCGAGCTATGGTGCATACAATGCCCAAACCTAACACAGGGGGGAGCCCTCCGCATTCTGCTGCAGTATGGATGACAAGCCAATAAGCACAAGGTAGGAGTGTCTCACGCCGTTGTCAGTCCCTGGTTAGAAAGTCTTCTTTCCAAAATTGGAACATTCGAAAGTAATTTTTCGGATGTCCCTAATTTGAATAGTTCCCACTTCAGAATTTTTTTTTGTTTTTTTAAGAATCGGCATACTCATCCATTCTTATTCGGAAATACCGCCGCCGCCAACATCCCGACACCGCTGCTACCGCTGGACCGCAGAAAAAGGTGAGTAACCTCTCTAGGGTGCGGGGAAGGGAGGGTTAGGGTCAGGCTGCCGGGAAAGGGAGGGTTAGGGTCAGGGTGCCGGGGAAGGGGGGGGTGGGGGCAGGCTGGGAAAGGGAGGGTTAGGGTCAGGCTGCCGGGAAAGGGAGGGTTAGGGTCAGGCTGCCGGGAAAGGGAGGGTTAGGGTCAGGCTGCCGGGAAAGGGAGGGTTAGGGTCAGGCTGCCGGGAAAGGGAGGGTTAGGGTCAGGCTGCCGGGAAAGGGAGCGTTAGGGTCAGGCTGCCAGGAAAGGGAGCGTTAGGGTCAGGCTGCCAGGAAAGGGAGCGTTAGGGTCAGGCTGCCGGAGAGGGAGGGTTAGGGTCAGGCTGCCGGAGAGGGAAGGTTAGGGTAATAAGAGGGAAGAGTTAGGGTTAGAATAAGGGAAAGGAGTGGGGGAATTTTTTCCCTTACCTTTCGGAGCACTGAAAGCTCAGTGCTCTGTGGATCAATTGCTAGGCCTCATCGAGGCATATGCAATCAAAATCCCAGCCAGTTCGAACCCTATAGAAATAGGGTCGTTCTAAGCGGGGACCCACACCCGTCTCATGCTGACTGGCCTGACAGTAGTAGCATCTCAGTTGGCTAGCAACAGTGATGACAGCACCTGCTCTCTACACCACTGTACTGCCAGGAGTTCTTGTGAACACCCAAAAGGAGCAAGGAAGAAGTAAAGCTGCGTGTGTGGCTTGTAAGTGGGTGGTCGGAGAGATGGGAATTCAGGAACTGTAATAGGACTGAAATAACCTGCTACAACTTTACTAATCACTCCTTCTATAGGAAACACCGGTCTTTAAATACGGTACTGACCACAATTAGGTTCATTAGCTACCAACATTGCTATAAACAACCATTATTTAAGTTTCAATAAGGTGCATTTATGACATTAATAGGGCATTATTATTATTATTTTGGAATAGAGTTCCGCTTACAATTTTCAGATATGGAGTCCGCAAACTATTTATAGTTAAATACATTGCAACGTCCCAGTACGTTTCTGTGATAAGAGTTTTCCAGTATTTCCTGATTTCTTATGCGTTACGTAGACAGCAACCTACCAGGGCTTGGATCTATGTTCGCCAGCAGCTCCAAGTGAGGTCTTAATCTGTTGAGATTGGCAGGGTCTCCAGTCCTTTGCAGAGCAATGGTCAGTTCCTGGACACTCTGAGCAAACGATGCTGGGGTCTGCAACTTAACAAAACCTTTCTTGTAATAAATTAACTAGTAACTTACACGGACATTAGAAGACAGTCAGTGGTTTTGTTGTTCGACCAAAATTCAAACAACGAAACCTATAAACTGTAACTGAGAAAGTAAAATAAAAACTAAATATATAAAAAAAAGAGAAACAAAAAACAAAAAAAAACAAAACAAAAACAATAAATGTTCCGAGGTAAACAGAAAGGCAAAAGCAGAAATGAGGCGGTTACCTTGTCAATTATAGACTGCATATGGGATTTGTGAGACTGATCCCCATAGAGCAGAGACGACCACTGATCGGGAGCAATGCGCAGGCCGGCCTCCATAGCAATCTGCACAATCTGAGAATCATGCTCTCTGCGCAGCGCTTCATAAGTGCGAAACTCCTCCTTCAACTGCATCAAAGAGGAGTCCTCGTCACGCTTTGTGACCTGAAAAGGTAAAATACCTGAGCTTACATCGTACGGATATACACGCACACCTTATCCCAGGTGGAAACGTATAAACGCTTGCTTACGTCATGATTTCCCGTCACACCTCCTCCCACCTCTGTAGCAACAGAAGATCATCACATGGTTGACTGATGTTGAATCCAATCAAATTCATACCTTAAAGCAAGAGGCTCTGTACAACAGCTGGACAACATGCCCAATGCTAGTTTTCGAGGCTTGTGGGAAGCGCGGTTCCAGTCTTTGGACCACAAACAAAACCAGGACTTTCCGGGAGAGTGCAGATCCATCTTCCAGAGCCAGGAGGACAAGCTTTAGGGCTTCTTCCTGCATGGCTAAAAGGCAGATGGTTTCAATTATTCTTCAATGTCCGCACAACAAAGAGAGTTAAGAGGGATAGTGCTTTTATTAAGTTCTTGTGCTATAGAAGATTTACACTGGCATACCTGGTCCCAGGAACTGGCAACCACGGGCACGAACAGCTGCCCACAAGTTGGAGGAGAGTTGTTGGGGGTTCTGGTGTTGCAGTATAAGTTCAGTGACTGTTCTCTCTCCCAGGGAGCGGGCTGCTCTCATTGCTCGAATACGTCCTTCCTCTTCCACCAGCTGGCAATGCACAAGCGTCACCAGTTTCCTCTGCATGGGACGGCTCAGCACACTCTGTGTGGTGCTGTTTAGACCGACACCTGGTAGAGTGGAAGGAAACATAACAATGCAGTAAATAAACCGCCATCCAATACTCAATGAAGGGCATAAAAACTAAGGACTGTGTTCACAGATACGTGGAGGTGCGTGCGTATTTTTAGGTACGGTATAACTGCGCATGCGTAGTAACTTTATTTAAGTAAGTTACATAGAATATACACATGTAAGTGCTTTAGGCACAGACATGTGAATCGCGCTTGGGGACATACGTACGGAGGAGCGGGGTAAAAATAAGTGCTTGTAAATTAACATGAAAGAGGGTGGGGGGGGGCATTGAAATGAACGCATGGAGGCTATAAAGAATCGCACGCACGGAAGTCATACTTGTAAATACACACGTAAAGATCAGACTGGTCTATGGAGTCTATATGTGCATGGCCGGGAGAGGGGAGTGTCGTGGGTGTTGGTGGGTGTGGCCTCGCTACGTCCGTGCCTATAATTGCGTACTTTTAAAAAACGGATATGTGAATGTTTAAGAATCGACAAATCAAATCTAAGAATATAGCAGAAATTATTTACAGAAAGTCCTAAAAATAAGAATTGTATTCTTTGACCTGTATAACGCCCAGATTGCTAAATTCCTAAGGTCATGAAACTCACTGCTAATTTGTATTCCTTACAGACTAATTGAAGGGGCTGGAGAAAAGGGAACATTTTGGTGTGTGCGCGCACACACATACTCACACAGTAAGAGGTAGAATGGAGTGGTTACCAATAGCAACTACATTTTGGCATAAAAAGTTTGTAGAAGTTATCCAGCTTATTCGGTAGAAAGCTTTATGGATGACATTCTTAATAAATGGCGTACTATATAAAAAGACCCTTACAACCAACACAGTACCTGACACTTAAACACAATAAACTGGATCCAGAGAAAGGAGTTACTCCTGGGCTAAACCATGGTGATTTCAGGGGGAGTCAAGTTAATTGTATTCTTAAAGACCGCGTATACGCAATCTACGTTGCAAGAAAGAACGTAGATTACGTTACAAAATTACTGCGCATGCGCAGTCGCACATTTCTCAAAACTCCGGCCTCAATTGCATTGTGACCGGAGCTCTGAATATGGCCCACTGTTTGCAACAGATGAAATATGACCCTCCTGCAATCAATATGGTTTAGCCCAGGAGTAACTTATTTCAAGCACTCACTTAAGTCTGGATCCAGCCCAACATGATCTGTGATATTAGGTGGATAGCACATATACATATAGTTTGCTGTAATAAACAGCAATACTTTGATGCAAACCCATTAACAATGTAATAAGTTAAGGTACTGTGCGGTTCTGGCTCTAGATAGCCCACTTTTGCTCCTCTACGCATGGATCACTGGAACTGAAACTTATGCAGCATATAGAAAATAAGACTTCATAGCTGCGGTGTGTTTGGCTGTCAGTGAGATGCTGGGAGACTTCTCTTACCTCTAGCTGTACTGAGGGGCTTCAGGTATAATGCCAGCTCTTCCACACACTTTCTGGCCTCCTCATAGTGCTTGGTGTCTTCCGCTCCACTGCACAGAGTTACTGGCTGCTGCTCAGGTACCTGCAACACACAAATAAAAGTGTTTATATTATTTAATTCGATCTTTTATTCTTAAACCTTGGTTCAAAGTACCAGCTGACAAAAGTTGTCTCACTCGCTAAACCTTGAACCTAAACAATTATGAGAGAGCCAAATCGCCCGGTATGACCATTCACTGCAACTAAAATACTGGGGGCTCATCCGGTTATATGCAATATTGAAGACATTCCACAGGAGTGAAATAACTAAGAGGGCAGAACTTAGCGCTCATGGTTAACACAAAAAACACCCAAAACTAAAAAACTTTTAAGAATTATTCACGGCCCTTATACTAACATGCAAGTAAGAGACATATTGTACACATATTGTACACTAGATCAGAGATATTCCTCCACATGTTTTACAGGAATACAATCATGACCAGCGTGAGAGTAAACCACCAGCTGCATATAAACTGAATCTAAAACTTCAAGGAAAGGAGCATAGAATTGATTGATGACGCTTTTATTTCTAATGGGAAGACAGACCTAAGAGGACAGTAGAAAGAACATAAAAGGAAAAAAAAAGGAACACAATGAACCCAAGTTAAAAAAGAAAAGATCACAGATTTCAAGGAAGTATAGAATATGCTGGTCATGAGGATAACACACTATATTATATAGGGAAATGGGTGAGAAGTGGGGACCTCCAGCTGTAATCTGACAGAGTAGTTAAAAATACATGCTGAATACAGGTAACGTGTTAGTAATTGGTTATTGCCTTACTTTATTGTTAAATCATTGTCAGTGCATTTCCCATCTTATCACACGTTTGTTTTGCTCTGCTCCATACATGGTTTTAGTCAAACTATATTACTAGATATAATGGTGCTTGTTCATTGTTATTTAAAGTGGAGTGTGAACACTTTTCCGTAACGAACTGGTATTCAATCTCTGCAACCCAACCCAGACGCACTCATCCAGACGCAAGGGCAATGGACCAGATTCAGAGTTTGAACATGAGAGGAAAGTTACTCCTGGGCTAAACCATGTTGATTGCAGAGGGAGTCATACTTCATCTGGTGCAAACAGTATTAGAAATGAGAGGTGACGTTTCCTATCCCAAGTCTAAATAACAGTGTGATAGTAACACTGGTCAGTGTTTGTGTGCAGTAAGCAATTCAAAGATATCTCCCTGCATGCAAAGAATACAATTACCTTGACTCCCCCTGCAATCAACATGGTTTAGCCCAGGAGTAAATGTCCTATCTTATTTTCAAACTCTGAATCTGGTCCAATGTCCGACAAAGGGACAAGGCAGACCTTGCAAATGGACGATCCCCCCTTTATAGAATGTTCTCCCTCTTAATGTAAACCCATCCATCATACTTTAGGCAGAAGAAGCAAAATAAACTCTCGTGGTCGATTTGTGCGAGAGGGGGGTGGGGCTGGATACGACCCAATACATGTGCTCAGAACACCCTACAAATACTGACAACCCCTTAATATAACAAACAATGTACTTATTAATACTTTATAATAAGACAACAAACATTCAGGACAGGAATTGAAAGAATCGCAAGAGTTACACTTGACACTACACCTATAGCAAATCTAGTAATAAGAGGCTTGTGTAGGGCTTGTTCAATAGACTGATATTTGATGAAATGTTGAGGATAAGTGTTCTTAAAATCCTAAACTTTATATATTTTTATGTATCGCAATAATTAGTAAAAAAAAAATTAAGCGATATAAGGGAAGTAAAAAACGTCTAAATTTAAAATAAAGTTACAGACACTTTGGTAGATCCAGACCTAAGTGCTTGTTACGTTTCATCACGTAGCGTATTTACGCTATCGTATTTTCTAGGCGCTTCCCTCGCTCTTATGTACTTTGGCCATTTTACGCTTCCCAAAATCTTCCTTAACTTTTCCAAGCGTAACTACTGACATACGTAAAGGCTTCACGTAGGTAAGTGTCTAAGCACGCCCATACTGTACGATTTAAATGCCTCACCCCGCCTCCGAAGCGTAATTACGGGTGTTGTATGGATGTCATGTCCCTTCGTTCTTAGTTACGCTGTTGATACGTGGCTGGTATGTACGTTCAGAGTTACATGGCGTCACATCTGCCGTGCGTATGCGCAGTAAATGCTAATGAGCGATTTTATGTCAGCGGCTATCTCGCGTGCGTAGTTTAGGATCTTACCCACTATGATGAGAGAGAATGGAAATAAATATTCATCTTTTGTATAATGGTGTCTAAGGTGTGTATTGTGCCTAAATAAATATAAAAAATGAAGCGTTAATCAAGCAAAAGCCACCAGTGACAATATAGTCTGCTACGGAATCGAATAAACCAAAATTACATATTTTGCTAACTAATTGAATGATCAGACAGTATAGAGGTCACAGACCACAGTCTGTCCACAAACTATATAATAGGAGGCTAAAATACAACACAGGGCAGGCCACTAACCATTGTGTCCCTTTGTAATGGAACAACTACGTAACATACACAAACAGCAATACACCCACAAATGTGCATGAGTCAAATAATTGTATAGATAACCTATGAACAATGGAACATTTCCATAATAAAATACAAGAGTTCATGAGAGGACAATTTGCTTTAAACTTGCAAACAAGATTACATAAAAGGCAACTGTAATCAGGACTATTCCCTTACATAAAACCAGCAGAGTTTCATAACCTAATTAAGCGTGCAGAGACTGTAAATGGCGATCCTTATTGCAGATATTACAAAATATTTCATAGAATGCAAGATAGGCATTTTAGCAGAAGCCACTTATCCATTATCTCAATGCACCCTTGAGTAACAGTCTAAGACTAAAATGTACTGGATGAACCATATATTAAAAGATTTATCTTAAGCTGAGTACATACCTATGGGATTATCAGACTGACAATACTATTACAGACCAATAGGAATAATATTGTAAGATGTGTATGCTCCCACAATCTTTATTTGTAGTTATAAAAAAAATGGTCACTTTGGGTGATTTGGTTTTATATTGTTCTAATAACGACAATTGGTACAGTGCCAGGCAAATGTGGGTAGTGGGTAACGCAGGTACAGCCGTCTCTCCAACTTTTCTGACAGCCTTCTGTGAAGCATAGGCAGATATCAGGACAGTGTGTATGGAGTCACAATTGTTTCAGCAGATGTTAGGAGAGATGATGATGATCTCAGATCTGCTGGTAAATCGCTATAGTGTGCACACTTGAATTGGAATGCTCATCAGGACTTGCAATCATCAGGGAAATGGTAAGCGCCAATGCATCTCATGTATGATGGCACAGGTGTGCATGCAGCTGTACAATCTGTAGTTGTTATTTACACTGACCATTAAAAATACCATAAAATTATCCTACAAGACAGCGGGTTGTCAACCAGTGGTACCTGTAGCACAGTTGGTACATGAGCCACTGTTTGGTGGTTTATGGGGCAACTAGGAAGGTTTATAGAGAGTTACAGCATCCAAAACTATTTGTATCTTAACCATAACAATACCAGATTGCAGAAGAGTGTACGTAATAAAATGCATTGGTGACTGAATTGGCATATGTAAGAAACATATCTAAAAATCATTAGATATGCAATAAATTGATATAAATACATGAGGGTCTGAGAAAATATGTAAAAGAAATAAGGAGTTGATGTGCTAAAAGCAGGACCATAGCAAAGGTAGAGAGAAGGATATAAGTGACAAAAGGACTGAAGGAGACAGTAACCACAGTAGGTAAAAATAATATAACAAAAAAGGTTGAAAATCACTATGACTCATTCTTCAATAAAGAACACACACAAAAACCCAAAACTAGCATTTTTTTTTTAGCACATTATGCTAATCAGACTAATGTTGAATATACAAGTGGCAATATATAGCCCCAAATCAATGTCAATACTCAATAAAATCCCCAAAGAGGAGAGAGACCAAGGTTGATCACTGGGAAGTGGCTGAGGGTCACATTAGAATTTGGCTGTAGCTTCCATTTTTTTTCCCCAGTTACTGATCTTTTTTTTTTTTTTATCTACAATGCACATTTTAAATCAGGAAAGTCCTTGGGCCATACGGACAAGTTCATTTGAAAAGAGCTGTAATTTCTAGGACTTTAAGCACAGCACAATTAGTTGTTTTTAAGTGTTACATCAAGAAATGTTTCTGGTTCTTAAATAAATGCCAAAAATTCCAACAGAACATTTCATAACGTGCCAAGCCCCAACCGTTAATATAGTCGATGATCACCAGATAAAACACGGTAATATCCCAAAAATAGTCCAATCACATCAATAGTGGGCATGTCTAGGGGTTCCCATGGAATTCACCGTCATCCATTCTGGGTACAGATGTTTGGTCTTTGTATCAGCGTTTCTGCCAAGCTCAAAAAGGACTAAGGAATATTATACACCATTAACTTGTTTGGGGTCCATCATTTATTGTCCCCACATATGATAGGCATAAACAACATATCTACCATAGTAAAACTTCATCCATACACAGAATCCCACTTTGGACACCTACAGTTGTAACAAATAAATTCATGTCACAAAGAAGATCATTGGAGGGCCTGACTACAACACAAGTGGACAAAACTATCAAAGAGCAACCTAGTGATGCTCCCCCAGAAGGCTCCTGAAGGAACGCTGTGTTAGGAGGAAAGACCAACCTTTGGGAGTTCTGCCAGAACAAAATCAGAACAGGATCCAAGTAAGACGGAAGCACTCACCTGAGCTCCCACCAGCTGTAACAAGGCAGAGTTAACAGGCAGCAATTCAATGTCGGTGTTTATGGTGGTCTGGTCGAACGGGCAAGCCTTGCGGTGAAGCTTGTTCAGGCACATCTTGCAAACGGTGTGCCCGCAGCCCAGGCTGATGGGCTTCCGGATGGTTTCGTCGAAGGTCTGCGTGCAAATGGGGCAGGACAAGAAATCGGTCCATTGTGGAGCTTGTACAGGCATGTTGTCCCGCTTGAAAATAGGAGCTTGCAAAGCAAAGGGGTAGAGCACTTAAGCACAGATTCCACTGGAATCAAAAAACCTTTCCAAAATAAAGTTTGTCTTTCTTATATATCTTCTGTAAATACAGACAGTCAGCACATAGTGAAAGATGTGACCTAGAACGGGGGAGAGAACAAAAAAATAAAAAATTAATAGACAGACACGGCAAATAACTGCAAATATTTATCATGCTTAATGATATCATATACTTAATATTACTATACTTAAAACGTATCATTTATTATACTTATTTATCATAAAAACCAATACCTGTGATTACACAGTTCGTAATGAACAACTAATCGGATCCACAGGTCTGTAAGAGGGCACACTAATGCACACAAAGGGCTGGATCCAGACTTAAGTGCTTGAAATGAGTTACTCCTGGGCTAAACCATGTTGATTGCAGGGGGAGTCAAGGTAATTGTATTCTTTGCATGCAGGGATATATCTTTGAATTGGTTACTGCACACAGATACTGACCAGCTTTACTATCACACTGTTATTTAGACTTGGGATAGGAAACATCACCTCTCAACTCTAATACTGTTTGCAACAGATGAAATATGACTCCCCTGCAATCAACATGGTTTAGCCCAGGAGTAACTCATTTCAAGCACTTACTTAAGTCTGGATCCAGCCCAAAGTGCATAAGTGGATAGGAGAGAGCATGCGCCCTCTAGATACTGCATTAGGCTTACTAACATTACTAGGATGTGATGGGGCTGTGATTCTCGTCCGCCTGCAAAGGTGAGCGGGCATTTCAATCGTACAGCGCAAGGTATCGCACCTATGCCCTGATCAGCGGTCAGCCAGCCCACTGATTCGCAAGTGTGACTTAAGGTTGCCTTATGGCAGCATACGTCACACTCAAACACTGGGGGAGTTCCCTCCTCGCTCATGCCGGGTTGTACATCCAGTACAATGTGTCATTTGCTTGACTATTAATAATTTCATATTAAATTGGTATGAAATTGGTCACCTGTATTTACATACAAATATGAAATCATGGGTTAGAACGGCGGTGACATTTGAACACATGAAACATTTAAAAAGTCGCTTTTCTACATTCCAAAGTTTGCTCGTTTCAGACACAATATATAACATACATTGCTGTAAAATAGAACATCTACTGTAACGTGTAAGGCAAGAGAACCTTTATTTTGGTTATCCACGAGTATACAACTATACATTTTTCTAAATGATAAATCTTATATGCAACACTTGGGGGGAGGGGGTTGCTATTTGTAGCCTAAACAAGTTCATATGATCTGAGAAAGAATAGTCCAGTTTATCTTTCACTAT
>WWET01000388.1:118131-131638 GCA_011038615.1 Limnodynastes dumerilii
CACACACACACACACACAGGGTTGCACCGTGGGAAATTTGTGTACACACTTGCGGTGGTTTCTTGCTTTTTAACAAATACCCAAATCTCAAATAGTTTTTTAGAAATTGAAATATCTAGTGGTTATTGTTTGGCAACCTCCTACTTAAAGAGGGTGAAACACAATAAATGTAAAATTAAACATTCAGTTCATAAATTCAACAACATTTGGGTCAAAAAGCGGTTTCAGCAACACATGTAAGTTGACGAATGCTTAGAGGCAAAGTGACCGTCCCACTTCATTATCCACGTTCAGCCCGCCCACATACAGTAGAAAGAGCGGAACAATAGTTTCCAAGGAATAGCTTGTCAAGCCTTTGTCTGTGTGGCACACATACAGCAAGCTCCAGGTTTCTATCTATAGTTAGAAAACAACATACACCTATTGATTTTGGTAACCGCGAGTGGTGTGAACAGACACTTCCCACCAAGGTATAACAATAGCCGTCAATAGGACAGAGAAACTCCTAGGTTACCAAAACAGGAAACCTAACACCTGACTAACACACAGGCTTCTCTACCAACCGAACTCCATCCATCAGTCCGCTACCAGATAAGGACAATGCATTACATGTTACTACCAACGGATGTAACCACATCAGTTGTAAAAGTACCCTGGGAATGCGGAAGGATTTATATCAGAAATGTTATTTTATGGCAATGAAGTGCAAAAGTTATATAACATTTTAATAAATGCTTTTACTGTTGTTAACCACACAGAGCAGTTGAACAACCAAGCATGGTGTGTATTGCAGACATTAACTAATGCTGCAATAATTCTGGATACTTGCCAGTCTAAGCTGGGTATGCACTGGCGTGACTTCCCTGGCTCCTGACAAAACAGTCAGACAGGGAAATTGTGCAGCTGCCCAAATGTCAGGCAGATCTTCGGTCCGTGCTGTGTCATCCTTTATATAGGATGGGCTAAAGCTGGCTATACACTAGAGCGATTATCGGCCTAAACACACAATTATCATGGAATTTTTTTTTTTTGCAGCCAACCAATAAGCTGGCTGCATGGTCCTCCTGTAAAGACTGACAGGAGACACAGCCAATCAGAGAAAGACTGCAGACAGCCAATAGGCTCTCTAGCAGAGATTATCACCCCCAGCCTCTGCTGTGTGTGTGTGTGGGGCAGATATCAGGACCCTTCCCTAGGGGGAAATCGTCCCGTTTATCGGCAGCCACATGCTGGGAGTGATAATCGCTCTAGTGTGTGGCCAGCTTAAAGCAGTGGTCAATTCTGCTGTGCAAATCAACCCATGATATTTATGTTGCCAACATTGCTGGAGTGTATTGTGGTCATTCTGATTAAAAAAAAACAAAAAAAAAAACATTCATAGTATCCACAATATACAATTATTAGGCCGATCAAAAAAATCAGAGGCTGATTGGCCCAAGAATTGTATAACATATAACTGGCTTATCATGGAGGCACAGTCTGAAGGTGTCACATGTAATAGATTCTTTATCAGTGTGTTACCTTAGTGTTCTGAAAAAGAATAAATCCAATCAGCTAATTGGCCAGATTATTGTATAGTGTGTAGCCAATTTAAGTCTTTAAGAGATATAGGCAGATAAAGGCTTCCTACATAGACTACCATCCAAAGCAACAATGTCAGAATTTTTAACCATCGTAGCCTACAAGTAGCATTAATCGTGAAAGAACCGTCCACCTTTATCAGATATGAAGAGAAAAAATTCTGGTCAGATAAAAGGCTCTCGGTTCAGGCAGTTGGTTCTATACAGGGAACAAAAGAGGTCCGGCGCTCCAAACAAGCATTATATAACACTATGTGTCAGCACATACATAAAAAGGAGGTTTAGGTCACAACATAGCTATATCGGGTTAAGCTCACCTGCCCATCGTCAAGACACCTCCTGTAGGTGAGTCCCTATCCATCTACTATATGTGTACTCAGGAGGTCTATGTTAAGACACTCCTACCATTTGAACGGTGTGCAAGCAGCCATTTTGTGGGAGGGGTCAGACTCCCAAAGTGAAACTAGCAAAGTAACAACAAAAACAAACACAGGCCGCGCTTTTGATTCATGATATATGAAATGTGTGCAAGTGTATATATAAATGGAGAGGTGCAGCCATGGACCAAAGTGACCACAAGGAACAAAAGAGAGGTCTGGCGCTCCAAACAAGCATTATATAACACTATGTGTCAGCACAGACATAAAAAGGAGGTTTAGTTCACAATATAGCTAAAGTTGGTTGTATACAATCTGGTTGTCAGAGTACATGGCCATTCTGTGCTGTACATTAAAGTATATGAGTGGCACTTCATTTTATTTTGTTTCAATAGAAAATTAAATTGATTTAGCATTGATGGATGGTGACGTCTATAATCTACTACACTAGTATGACACAATGGTTAGTATGATGCTTAAATATTACTCACTTGTAACACACGCAATTTACATCTTCAAACAACCATCATGAGCTAATATATTATAGATACATAACCATAATATTTAAAGCTCTCCACCCAAACCTAAAATGACAGGTCTACTCCTTCATTTCCAAGCAAGTCTACAAAAATGACTTCAAATGCGCAAAAATAAATCCCACTGGAAGACCCGTGTGAAGTAGGATTAATAGTCATCCTACTCCAGCAGTGAGAGCCAAGGAGATAAAGTTTAGCTTAAGGGGAAATTGATGAACTCAGAACAGTTTTGTATGATGGGAAAAGTTATCGTTTATTATACTGAGAATTTGTTCTGGTGCCGGTACTTGTTATTTATCCTGAATAAATAAACCATCAAAATAATGGAAATGACATTACCAGGAAATGCATTGTCAAATGTGTACAATAATGATAAACGAACCACATGCAACATTGTGATCGTGTGCGGCATACACGTAACGTGACGAACGCTCTGTCGTATGAAAGAAGATATAGAGAAACTATTGTATCTAGTGTACACATAAGCCTCGAGGAGATGTTGTGAGGACAAGAATGAAAGATCGCTTCAAATGGGTAAGCTAGATATAATATTGTATATAGAAGTGGCGGTATGGACCTTTAGAAGTGGCGGTATGGAAATATAGAAATTATAGAAGTGAATGGAGATTAATAGCTTCTTAATTAAAGTAAAGTGGGAGAAGCGACTGTACGGCATAAACCCGTATAACCCCTCTCTTGAAGCCCTGGTTTATAGACACTGTGTACGCTGAAAAACTATTTTATAATTAAGCGGACGGTGCGTATGGGCATCACACATGCAAAAGGAAAGTTAGAGCTAAAGTCTGTATGGTTACTACAGGCAGCATAAGATTTTCTACAGCTACATAGACTGCCTATTCTATTGTGCCTGAGGATCACTTAAGATCCACTTGAAGAAACAGAAGCCACAATTTGTCAGTTGATACTTTTAGCTTGTAATACATTTGCATAACAGTGGAACAGAGCCAAACTTAAGGGCAGATGCTAACGTACGGAATTTGCCATCCTAAATTCCTCACGCAGGAACGTGTATACTCCTCTACATGTGGAATACTGGATTATACGGAAGAGGGAATTCAGCATTACTGGTCACTGACTGGATGCAAACCTGGTTATTCTCTTCTTTGACATACATTACATCAAGTGACCCAAAATTCTAAGCATAGCATGCACCAAATTGGTGAAATACCATTGACCAAGTTAAGACGGGTACACACATTTATAGCTGGATAATTGCATAGTATGGATGCTGGAAAGATCTGTTGGACTGCTGACAACATAGGCCATTACACAGCAGAATCGACCACGGCTGTGCCGATCCTATGAAGAGGTTGAAAGGGGAATCCTGTAAGTATTAATGTGATCGGAGAGAGGCCATTGCTGGAGAGGGCGTCTGTTATCAGCACTGTATTTTTTCCATCCACTTGGTATGAATCAGATATGATTTTTATTGTAAAGATGTTTTACGTGGAATTATTAAACTAAACTATTTTAATTGCCACTTATTTTTTATGGGCAATTTGCTGTTTTAAATATCAACAAGTGATTTATGAAAGTGGAAACCCATAGAGAGCACCAATGCTGTGAAATTAGTTTGGACCATCCTCCATGTACAGCGGGACACTAATTAAACTGCAACGAAGTAAGCACTATTTTAAGACTTCAATATACAGTTGTCTACGATCCTATAAACAGGTTTGGGGACTGTGTAAGTGCTGCACCATTGCTAAGGAGATCAAACCGTTTTATAAGGAGGCGAGGAAATCGTGAAAGCGTGTACCCAGCATAATACCCCTTTCACATCACCGCCCCGGCAATATCCCGGGAGCAGCCGTCAGCGCAAGTAGGGAGATCCCCTAACGCCCATGATTGACAGGCAGGGAACGAGGGACGCGTGCACGCTGGCTGCAGCGTCTGAACCACGTGTCATTGTTTACATGCTGGAGTCAGCATGTTGGCAGGAGCAGGACGCGGGGAGAACCCGCGGCGGGACTCGGCACCGAGAGACAGACACGGGAGAGGTAAGATACCACCCACCGTGACACCCGGGATATTGCAGGGGCAGCAGAGAATCCCAGGGTCACAGACCCCGTTTCACACTGCAGGGCAGACCCGGGAAATTCAGACACCCGGATCTGCCGTATCGTCATCAGACAACGTAATTTGTTTGCCGTTGCCAGGGCAACAGTAAAAAAAAATTGCACCAATCAACCCGGGTAGCACCTTTCACACTGCACCCCTACCCGTGTCGGACCCTTCTTTTTACCCGGATTGAATTCCCGGGTCTTCTGACACGGGTCCACCGGAAGTACCCCTTTCACATCTCCACAAAATACCCGGGATTTTGCCGAGACCCGGGTTTTCCTGGTGATGTGAAAGGGGTATTAGACTCATATCTGGAGGTGCTGCTCATCATAACGTAAGCTCGCCAAATTGTAAACATCTGTCAAGATGGCTTCTAAACCCAATTTGTTTGCATATGGCAAACTTAACCGTAGTTTGCAAGTGATCCTTAACACCAGCATGCTCTTGTAAACATTAATATATAGCAGCAAAGTTGTCCAGTACAAAATGTTACACACACGCAGCAGAAACACAATAGACGTAAGATTTAATAAACTAATTACGAACTACAGTCTGTTACTACATCCAAATCCCAGCTTGTGAACATCAGTCTATAAACACAACTTAATAAACCATTTAAAAAAAAGGTGAATAGTAGCTGTCAAATACTCAGTAAAGCATTTTACATGCTCCATCTCATTTAAATGCTGTGCTTAATAAAACTATTAGCAAGTCTTACTATGACCGATACCTCTGGTGAGTAGAGATGACCAATCCATCATTCATACAGAAAAATAGATCACTATTATTAACATGTCATCCCTTAACACCGAACACACAAAATATTGGCTAACATCAAGTTAACATTATTAAATCACACAACTGCATTCATTCTATATATAACACAGGGCAGCAACTTATTTTTTTTTAAATCTGAGCACCAGTCCAAAAACGTAGACCCCTGTTATTAGACAGAATTTTATATGGACAGTCGTATGTACAAACATTACAGCACATGCACACAACGGACACAACGTCTATTGCAGGCAGTAATACAGGTAAGAATCAGCCAAAGCCAAGCTTCACACAACTCGTTTTCGGCTGGTCCCTGTCTGTACTACTCCAGCAATAGCCGCTGCTGTGTGTCTATGTACTATGCTGCTCTGACAGCTGTAAAGTATACCTTCAAAACTGTCAGAGCAGCTTTGTACATAGATATAAAGCAGCAGTTTATTTGGCGTTTCAAAAATTGATCTGGACCATACACTAGAGCGATTATGTGGCCGATCAACCAATAATTGGTTGTTTGGGTCGATAATCGCTCTAGTGTATGGCCAGCTTAAGACTTACACCACTGGTGAGTAGAGATGACCAATCCATTATTCATATTCTTAAACACTGATAATTATTTACAGTTAATTAACAGTATTAAATCACACAACTGTATTCATTCTATACTTGCACACTGATTAACGCAGGGCAGCAACTTATTTTTTTTAAATCTAAGCACCAGTCCAAATATGTAGACCCCTTTTATTAGACGGACCATTTTATATGTCTGTTGTGTGCATGTGCTGCAATGTTTGTACATACGACTGTCCATATAAAATTCTGTCTAATAACAGGGGTCTACGTTTTTGGACTGGTGCTTAGATTTAAAAAAAATAAGTTGCTACCGATATTCCTACAAGTGTATGGCCAGCTTAAGTCTTAGTTTGTCAAAAGATTGCCACCTGTAAAAAACAAAAACAAAAAAAAACCACCCCGTATGCTAACAATTTACTTACGTTTTTACTGACTTCATGCCCTGAAACTGGAGCAGCAATCACAGCTGGAGGTGGTCACCCTACGGCCACGAATCCCTCAACCACTAAAACAGCAGGGGGGGACGTTCCCAGCAGAGTGATGCTGAAAGCTTCTCTCCCAGCAGTTTCAACACACGAGCAGTGGAGAAAGAGATCACAAGGTGGCCTCCCCAGTCACCCCATTGCTAAATCTGCTGTACTTCCTCAATGTGAATTCGGTCGCCATGGCGCCAGGTATTTGTCGAGCCCTCAATTTAGCATTCAATTAAATATAATATACTGTTAACAACAAAAGCTGCGATCCATCAGTTAAATATCATATCTGCACAAACTAGTCTAAACTATTAAACTAGATCTAACAATCAAGCCACTCAATCAAAAGCAAGTGGCCCACTTCTTAGGAAGTAAAAACTCTTTCATAGACACTTCTAGCTTTAAACACTGCCAAGAATTAATTGCAGCGTCAGCTTTTATTCATCAATGTGTCTGGGCTATAAATGAATCTCAGCATGTCAGAGCAGATAAGACTGGTCAAGATTAGAATATTTCAAAGACCAAAGTAGGCGTAGATGGTGTAATGGATTCTGATCCCTCTCCCTCCTCTACAGCTGTAAACATAAGCCCTGATTCACACCTAAGAAGCTTCTGCTTCTTAGGTGTGGAGATTTAAGAAAATAACCTACTACGCATGTGTTGTAGGTCATTTGTGCCATCTACGTACCAGTCAGGAGTACAGAGTAGTTTAAGGAGAAAGAGGCAGCGTAATGCCGCCTTGGGGAGTGATTCGGCAAAAGTGGGAGGGATTTAGATTAGTCGGAGGGGGCGGGAGGGAGAGGAAAGGTCCGTGCGTAGTTCCCTTCTTAAACTATGCACGGTTAGATAAGGTAGCCCTGAATACGGTCCATAAAATACAGTAGTTACCCACCCACTTACAATGAATCTATCGGACTTCAATTTGCCACATTTATTACTTTGTCATTCAATAAATAAAAGTAGGCATAAAACAGCCATAGTTATATTCCATAGACAAAAAAACATAGTAGTTTAAAATGGTTGATTAACAGACACAAAAAAAATCAGAGATCTCTGAAACTGTCCAATTTAAACTCCAATGGAATTATGACATCAAGACCAGACCAGTAATAGATGTGTTCCTTAAGTCTCACAACTGTGCCTGTCTCTCTGTCTCTATCTAGTAGTAGTGTTCAAGACATAAGAAATGAATTCACCTGACAAAAGCAGAAAAACATGAGAATATCAATTTTGCCATGAAGATGGCCCATGTAGTAACAGTGGAAGAGAAAGTGAAGGATTTCAGGGAGACTTTTGTCCCTAAACTCATGTTTGAGACATGAAGCAAAAATCTAGTGTTGCACTGTTGTCTGATCTTCAATGTTCTGTTTCAATAGTGCTGTCAAAAGTGCATTACAATAGTCATATGTTCAGATTTTATCTACTGGGAACTATACTGAAGGTTCCAACAATCAAAGGATTAAAGTGTTTAGACATTGGCTAGGCAGTTAAATAATACAAGACATCAAAAATTTTGAAATGTCATAAGGATGTATGGATATACTAGATGCCGCATGCAGTCTTTAANNNAAATATATATATATATATATATATATATATACACACACACAAATACATACATACACACATGCGCACATCAAGCCTGACTGACTTGATTATCTAATTCACGTGCCATATGAAGTAACGTAAAGGCACAGCCTCGCTATTGGGAACATACAGACAATATTTTCCTGTGTTGTTTAGAAATCAAAAAGGAAAGGAGAAAAAAAAAAGGCTATATTGCTAAATGAAGAAATCCCCTATTCAAGGAGAGCAGTGTGAGAAAACATCCCTAATCAGAACATCTTTACATGACTCAGATCACAAAAAGGAAATCAATGAACATTCACCATTTACATAAATACAGTATAAATTCCCCTAATACAGGTGAAAACTCAGACATGTCAGTGTAAAGCCCGTGTATGAACATGTTTTTCCATAAGCAGATACCTTTTTACTGTCATTTTTGTACAGAAAAAAATGCTGCGGTGATTTCACTACTCTGCGCTCATGATATAATCCACAATGGAAACGAATGGTTTCTAACATACCTTAGAACAGAACCATCATCTGTGTCTAATTTAGAAGAGGATTATGTACACCCCCCCTTGCAGGGTATTTGTACATGTAGCCATATCAATAACAAATGCATGTATGTGTATGTGAAATAGGGGACACACACTAAGTTTTAATGAAACAAGGAAAGATGGGCCAGATCCAGGCCTACGTTCCCTAAATACCATGCAATACTATGCCTAGATATTCCCCTCGCTCGTATGTATTTTTGCAGTTTTACGCTTTCCAAACCCTATCTTAACTTTTCCAAGTGTAACTGCCGTCGGCCGTGATGGCTGAACGTACTTACGAGTCCGTACTGTACGATTTAAATGCCTCACCCCGCCTCAGAAGCGTAATTTGGGTATCGTATGTCTGGCACACCCCTTTGTCTGTAATTACGCTGGCGATCGTATGCTCGTAAGTACGTTCAGAGTTACGAGTCGTAACATCTGCCATGCACAGAACATGCAAAATAGCGTTTTTACAACTCGCGTTCGTAGCTCTGAATCTGGCCCGATGTGAATAACTACTCTCTGGAGGAGGAAGCACCAGTTTTATCCACTAATAACCCTTTCATACCAAAGACCCAGGTCAATAAACCCAGCTTCTAGCCGTGCTGCATCTGTTCAGACTTCAGCTAATACTCAGGTATAACCTGGGTTGTAGCTTTTCACACTGGGCCTGTGTCTGCAGAGGCAGACAGTGCTCTCCATCTCCCCCTTACACACCACAGCACGGGTTAGGCTGCCCCGGGAATAACCCTGGTATCTACCAGGGTCATAAACCCAGGGCAACAGACGCGGGTTGACCCTTTCACACCGACACCAGACCAGGGTTATTCCCAGGTCGACAGCTTAGTGTGAAAGGGGTATAAGTGCCTGGGAGGATCAGTGGCCTCTTTCTACCATGCTCTGAAACTGCAAAACAAGTTAATATTCTTTAGTAGGAAAAGTTTTTTTTATTGTCCAAAGATCTGGTACCTGATCCTGACCTCCGCATGCATTCCTTATGGACGTCTGTAAGTCCACACAGGAGAGGGGAGGGAACTGCCATCCCTCCCTTATCATGTGCTGAGTTCTGGACACTTACGTGGCCAGAATCCTTCCTTCCGCCACCCTCTTACCTTCATCCGTATGCCTCTCCCTACCTCTCTCCTATAGGAGTTCTGAGGAGAACATCGGGCAAGAGAATAACATGACTTCTCCAAGCAGATTTGAGAAGTCGGGTGACTGCCTTAGTCTGGATCCAGCCCCTGCTGCTTAAATTCAGAAGGCGGTTAGAGACTGCTCTATATCATCTGTTTGTTAAAAAAAAAAATATATTCAATTATTTAAATTTACTTCTTCTCTCTGATTAGATTGGGGCATACAGCAGCTAACCTGATGGTCATCATTAATGCTGTTAATTAGCATTTGGGTCATCCCAGGTAACCATGAAACTAAATACCTCCAACTTCTATTATACAAGTTTGATTCCAAAGGATCAAGTAAACAGATCAGCAGCACCTGACCAGAGGTAAACATCAAATCTATTTTGTTTAGACCCTAGCCACTCAGAATGTAAACTCTGAAAGAAAAGGTACTTTACACTGAATTATACAGCTGATAAAAAGGAAGGAAAACCCCTAATACCTCTCAATGATGTTTACATGTAGACAATGTAATGCAGTAAACTAAAAACCTAGTATACAAAGAATGGTGTCAAACCACCAACACAGCGGTAATAAATAGCGCTTAGAACAGACATATCAGAAAAAGCATCTATTTTTAATCTATATCTAAAGCATGATATTAATATAAATATATTAAACTGTAAGTAAATTTACAATTATTCTTCGTTATTTTCTGCAGGAACTATGTCTGCTCACCCAGTGTTTTACCCCCAAAATACATACCCTCCCAACTGTATCACTATAGCAGAGCTGCGGGGACAGCCTCCTACAGCTCTGCTACAGTGACAGGACCCTCTCCTGTGAGTTCTTAGCTAATATGATAAGGTGTAAAATGAAATATTACACCTTATCATACATACAATTAGAGCAGATTAAAACCATGCCCCCCCCCCAGGTGTACCCATTTTCCATGAAAAAATATTGGAGGGTATGACAATATGCTTTTGACATTTCTATAGGTATAGCTTCTGAGTAGGGCAATCTTACATACACAGGTGTAACGCTTATGATAAGGATACAACAGAGAGCACGCACATGACCAGTGTACACGCACGGGTTTTATTGCACAGAATATAGGGAGATGAAAAGAAGAAAGACCACCAAATAAGACATTGCACCAATATCGCACCGGACAGGGACCCTGTGTGAAGCAATATACAGGCACAATGCCATATGCAAAGTACATACCGTACAGGTGTGTATGGGGCATTACTCACCCAATCTATTTGATTCTTCCTTGTCTTGTTTTGTGTTTGTTTAAAATTGTAAAAGATGCATAATATGCTGGCTACTGGCTTTTACAACAAGTCATTCTAAATTACTTATGCAGTAACAAAGTATCACAGTGCTGCAGGAACACTGATATTCAGCAGTCACTGCTCTGTCTCATATGCTGGGTGCACACTCTTTTTTTTAATATGATTCAATGCATTCAAATGATTTCACTCACAATATGACCCCTCAGTAAGTCAAATTGTTGCTGAATCTGTGAAAAGTGTTTTCATAGCACTGCTGCAACAATCATGAATCCACTGACATTGTAATATAGTGGACTGCAAAAATCTGAAGCTCTCAAAAAACCAATCACACAACACAATGCCACTTCACACATTTCTACAGCATCAGTGTACATCTACAGCATCAGTGTACATCTACAGCATCAGTGTACATCTACAGCACTGTACACACCAGTAAGATGTTTGAGCTGTTGGCGATCGTGTGATCACCATAATCATATAGGAAAAAAAACGCTTCAGCGTGTACCCAGCTTTAGTTAGTCTCTTAAAGATAATTTTGGATTATTTTGACAATTAGAACACACACATTTTACAAACACTGTAATCTGCTATCCAAGCACTGTGCTGCAGAACGGATTCAAGAGTCTCACTTACACGTCATCTTAATCCAGTTGGTAAAAAATGTAATAATGATTATGATTTTACATACCATTTGCTATGTGATTGAAAATGGTCATTCTGCAGCACTGACAGGGCATTAAAAGTGTTACAAATGTCTATCCACTATTTATGTCCAAACTCCAGAAAAACTAAAAACCTTTCTTATCTTATTATGGAGCACGAACACGCTGATGATGAACACTTGATTAACTGAATGGTAGGAACACAATAAGGTGTTCATGTGTTATTTACATGATGTGATTTCCCGGACAACTACTGGTAAACAAAAGGAAGCATTGGTGGTAAAGAGACTGTGACAGTGTATGGGAACTGAATCCTGGGAGAACATTTTCATAACCTCATGGTAAGAACGGACGTTTTGGCACAAATTCCAAACTTGTACAAACATTAATGGCGAGTCTTCAATTACACTTAAAGGACAACGTGTGTGGCATAAAAATAATAACAATGGTTTCAAATGACCATATGTTTCACGTACAATGAAAAGTACAAAATGTACACTGTGGAAATAAATGGATAATAAAGAAACAGGATAATGTGCTGCTTCGACGAGGACAGCTTTTTTTTTTTACAAGCATTATGGGATTTATTGCTGCAAGAAACCATAATCTGATTGGGCAATACCTACACTTATCTAACCAAGCCATTGTTCTGAGGTTTAGCTCATTTTCAGTTCCTTGTCTTTCAAGTGTTTTGGTGGATTAAATATGCATTTAAATAACACAATCAAATATTTTTTTGTCAGCAATACTAGAGAAAATAATTTAAGAAAAACCCATAACCACTGGTTCATGTAGCTGAATATCTACTATATATATAAATCAGTTATATATCAGTTACATAAAGCAAAAGGTAATAAACTCATTTTGGTCCAGAACCAGAATGAAGAAAATCAGCAGCACAAATAATTCCTCATCGGAATGCAGCGTTCCGGCGATACTGCTTTCTGTGCGTAATTCAGTCTCCGCACTGGGGGCTGGTCTACTCACCATGCGTACAATACGTATGGTAGTTGGGATTAGGTATTTAAATTTTACAGTAAAGGTTTGGTTAAGCCCTTAAGTATGATTCAGTATTATGCACAGACAGCTTTATATGTGAAATACTTAAGGTAGGGTCCTAAACACGGAAATGCAGGGGAAGTGCGCAATCTGTACGGTAGCCTCTGCAACAAAGGTTAACAAGAGCAATATGCCCCTAAGTCTGGATCAGGTCCCCTGTGTTTATCTGAGAAGAGGAGCATACAGTGGTACCATAATTCTATTTCATTTACTCTGGCAAAGTAAAGCATAACATCAAATAATACAGAAAGGTTAACAAAGAAGTGGCCATCATTCATTCAGGGTTAGATGCTACAAAAGACCCATTCCGTGGTAATAAAAATAAGCAACATTTTTTACTGTCATTATCAATGATAATAGCAGACCCAAATAAAAATCTTTTTAAAACATGTACATTAAGGGGTTGGACTAACATTAGAAATGATAAACACTATGCTTTTCTTATGAATATTGTTCAGGTCTTTTGGTTTTACTTTAAAAAGTCCTAATTTAACCGATCAACAATAGTGTAACGTCTTTCCTAATGTGAAGGGTGTTTGGAATCCTCAAAATCCAACAATTTTTATTTCTCTTCCTGACCAAGGGTAGAAATTGTGGGCCCGCATATTAAAATGTATTTCAGCAAAGGATTATGGGAACAAAATAAGACGGATCCACTGGTAAATTGTGTCAATGTATACGGATGAATAGTCATGCTCATTGGGACTTAAAATCATTGGTTATATCACATCATATATCGCATTGTGTGCATATCTGCATCTGACAAATCATGAGGACAAATGTGAGGGGTGTAAGCTAATCACACATTTTTAGCATGCAATGAAAATACGGGATCATTTTACTTATTGCACAAAAATACTGAAC
>WWET01000388.1:134343-144818 GCA_011038615.1 Limnodynastes dumerilii
ATCTATCTAACTAACTATACCATATCTATCTAACCATCAATCTGCTGCAAATTATTAGAAAAATTTATGTAAAAAAAAAAAATTATAAAAAATGTGTGTGTGTACACGTTAATTGTGTGTATTGTTGCAGATTGATCTATCTATTTTTTGTGTGGCTTCTCAAGGGTCCTCAGTATCGCCACCAGGTGTCCAGGCAAGTGATTACTAGGGGCAAGAACTTAACTCTGATCTAACACAGCACTTTTGAAGTGAAAACTGGCACTATCACATAAAAATGAAGTTTTTCATATTTTGAAAGCATGCATCGACATTGAAAACTTCAGTTTCCATGGCAATGCATGTAAATATCACATCCTTTCGTTGACCCATTCTTTTCAGAGCGTGCCGGGCACTTCATTACAAAATGCCGGAGCGGATTTTGCACTCCATTCCTGGCGTAAAAATAACGCCAGCTCAGGCTGGCGTTATGGGTAAGTATTCCAGCAATGTCCCCATATACCCCTCTTTTCCTCTCCCTAATAGCTGTTATTAGGGGCTTGCGCAGTGTTTTTTATGCCAGGACATGTCCCCAAAAGGAGTTACTGCACATGGGCAGGACTTTATTTATATGAAGTATGAATGAAAGGTCCTGCGATGACCTGGCAGATCATCGCGGGACCTCACAGGAGGGGTAAGTCTATGTAAATACTGTGAACGAAGCAGCCAGGCTCAGAGTGAAGATAAGCCAGCCTGATGCAGCTTCATTCACAGGGAAACAAAGCTATCTTTAAATAGAGCCCATAATGACTGTGGGGTAGATCCAGAACTAGGCACATTAGTGTATTTACGCTAGCAGGAGACACTATTTTGTATGTACTGCGCATGCGGTAGATGTTACGCCGCATAACTCTGAACGTACGTACCAGCCACTTATCAACAGCGTAACTACGAACTAAGGGGCGTGACAACCATACAACCCCCGTAATTGCGCTTCAGAGGTGGGATGAGGCATTTAAATCCTGCAGTATGGGTGTGCTTAGGAGCGGAACTACGTGAAGCCTGTACATACGTCAATAGTTACGCTTTGAAAAGTTAAGGTAGGGTTCGGCAAGCGTAAAATGGCCAAAGTACGTATGAGGGGGGTGCATAAAAAATACGCTACACGATGAAACGTAATGGGAACATATAAAGATACAAAGAAACAAGTGGCGCTAAACACAATGTAGCAGCTGTACAGAGGAGTATGTCACTTCCTCCAAACGCAAAATTTGAATCAAAGGGAAAACAAGGGTACAGCGCTCTAAAAATATATTTTCTATATGGGAAAATATTTAATATGTGGTTATGGTTGTATTTTTATAGTATATACTATATACTATATGTTTCAAAGTTGGCTTCAATAATTTGTAGGAGAACGGCACTTTTGCTATAAAATTAATATCAATTTATTCCACGATTCAATTAAAAAATCATAAAAAATGTATACAATATACAATGTATTTGTAGACACAATAACCGTGGTTATAAGTCCCCAATTTGGATAAGGAGATTCCTTGGTTTGAAAATATAAATTTTGCTATTTATTTTGCACTTTAAATTGTAATCATTCCTCCGGGTGGCCAGGACCGGGGATTTAAAAAAATATAGTCAATTGCGTACCAAGGCGGCACTTGGTGGGATATAGACTGTTAGTTGGTTGAGCAATTTATTTCAGTAATAGACTAGTCATTCAGTATGTGCACATCGTTGTGCTATTAAACAATGTGAAGATTCGATTCCAGTTAAGAAGCAGGGGAAGGCACATACCACCGGTTGATGTGCATGGAGTTTTTAAGAAGTTTATTATTCTGATAGATTACTGCAATCAAAGCTCTAGCTGTGAGAACGGACTTTCAGAATATATATGAGAGCCTCTTTTAGTTCATCCACCACGCCCCCTGACGAAGTCTACACGACAAAACGCGTAGTAATATATGCCTCAGGGGGCCCTCCTAGCACTTTTTATAGTTCTAGATGCCCCCCATCCCCATGCTTTTTGTTATATTGCTGTACACTGCTGTATTGCCATATATTGAGCGTCAGTGAATGGGAAACAAATATAATTGCAAATGAAATTTTAGTGGGCACTTGTCATGTGTCATTTTTCAGATGCTTCTCATGGCTCCTGTTGCCCTCTTGTGATCAAAATAAATATAGCAGCATATTAGATATGTTCCTATGACCCTTACAGCAGGTTTCCTGTTATCTGGAAGTGTTCCTGTTTCCTCAGTCTTCAACATGGGACCAAGTTATGTGTACTAATAAGTGATAGTAAACAGTCTAAAATAAAATTCTAATTTAAAAATATATTTTAACAAAAGGCTGTGGATGAAGTTATTATAAACTATTAATAATCTCATTATCAAAAAAAACAATGAATTCAGAGTACTGGACGTATAACATATACGTCCGGTGTTTAGCGATTTTTACTACTGCGCATGCGTAGTCATTTTTTAACAAAATCTACGTATCTTCTTCTTACGTAGATTGCGTAAGTGCAGTCTTTCAGACCACATTTACACAATCTACATAAGAAAAAGATACGTAGATTACGTTAAAAAATTACTACGCATGCGTAGTAGAAAAAAATCGCTAAACACCGGACGTATATGTTATACGTCCGGTACTCTGAATACGGGCCAATAAGAGGAGTAATAGAACTCTCTGCTTTAATAAGCTCACACTCTGATACCCATTCCAGATCACCCGGGTTTTTGGTGGTGATCTGAAAGGTACCGGGTCCTGATTCCGGGTCTAATAAAGAAGGGTTATTGGACCGAGTAAGCGGCAATGTGAAAGGTGCTGACCTGGGTTTTTTCAAGCCGGGTCTGTCCTAATACACCTGATTGGAGGCAACAGTAAACAAGTCCCTCCCAGGGAGTCACGTGCAGCCCTTTCACAATGTCAGGGCAAAACCGGGACCCAGAATTTCCCGGATCTACCCTGGAGTGTTTTAGGGACCGACCGGGGTATTTACATTTTTTTTTTACCGTAAAGCCCCGGCAATAACCTGGGTTGAAAAACCCAGATTATTGTTGGGCTGGCGATCTGAAAGTGGTATAAGAGATATGAAGGATACTGATAGAAGAAATACCTCCTTCCACTGGGCTCAATTCAGAGGTGAGCGTACGCCAGCTGATGTGATGTTTCTACATGTTGATGGAGGAAATGTGGAGGGGTGTATTCAATATACAACAATGGCACTCGATCCAGAGCCATACGCATGTAAAAAATGGATCTGCACCAGCCCCAAATTCTGTCTAAGTCCAGCGGTTTCACCTTCCACAACCAATTTCTTCCTTGCGTTAAAATGTGACACAGATCAGAAATTGGTGAAGTATTGTATTGTGTTTGCATTAAATCATTTCTACTTACAGTAAGAAAAAAATATATATTTTCATGTTTTTATAAAAAAATTACAAATATTGGGGCAGATCCAGAACAACGTTTCCATGCGTATTTACGCCTGGTGGAGACGTAAAGAGGCGATTTGCGTAAGGGCTTTTCACGTTGCAGTAGCATAAATTCGTTCGAGGGGTGTGCCAATTTTACGTTAGCTGAAAGTACGCTTAAATTACGCAATGTAGACGGGGGTTTGCATTTAAATCGTACAGTATGGGCGTGCTTAGCAGCGTAACTATGCGCTGCCTATACAGACGTGTGCGGACATGAGCGGTTACGCTGCCTAAAGTTAAGGTAGGGTTTAGAAAGCGTAAAGGGGCCAAAGTACGTACATGCAGGGGAGTGCCTAGGGGAGTGTATAGAAGGTACATGCAGGGGGAGTGTATAGAAGGTACATGCAGGGGGAGTGCCTGGGGGGGTGTATAGAGGGTACATGCAGGGAGTGTCTGGGGGAGTGTATATAAGGTACATGCAAGGGGGGTGCCTGGGGAAGTGTATAGAAGGTACATGCAGGGGGAGTGCCTGGGGGAGTGTATAGAAGGTACATGCAGGGGAAGTGTCTGGGGGAGTGTATAGATGGTACATGCAGGGGGAGTGTCTGGGGGAGTGTATAGATGGTACATGCAGGGGGAGTGTCTAGGGGAGTGTATAGATGGTACGCTCACGTAAATACGGTACGCTAGTAAACGGATTGCAAGCGAAGTTCTGGATCTACCCCAATGTTTGCAATTATTTTCAGACATTTACATTCTGACACTCGCAATAATCTCCATTTGCAGTCAGCATTACACTGCTACCCTACTCATTTGGATCATATTTGGGCTCGTGGCTGCAATGCGCTTAGCTGCTGTGTACCCAAAATTGTTTGCAATCCAGTGCCACTGTTTACAAACACATCTGGGAACGCACAAATGCAATAAGATCTCTGTGCGCCTCTGGATCGGGTCCATTGTGTGCTATTTAAATATGTGACTTATAACACAATGAAAGTTTACCCAAATTAGCTTGTACCTTTACCAGATAAAATGGACTTTGCTATATCAATAGTTCCAAGACATGCCTCTGATGAAAACTCAGTAGAGATGAAACGCATCAACCATGTTTGGGATCCAGATGAACTACTAATCTCAGCACAGCAAACAGATTACATTCAGTGGATTGAGGTGTTTTATATAACTCTATATCAGCGGGTGGGTGCACACACTGTCGATTGAAAAGAGACTTGCACTTATCATTTGCAAACCACAGCACAAAGCCACCTTTATTTGCTTTGCATTGCAGTCTAGCCCTTGTTTTTGGGCTGACAACCGGGGCTACTTACATCTACCAGCCCCTAAATTGGCTGTAAACAACCGGAGCTAATTTTGCTCACTTGATCCATGATATTACTACATCTAAGTGGAATTACCAAAAACCACCATCATAGCAGATCCTCTGAGACCCCGGGGGAGTGCTTATATCAATCTATGGGCTGGATTCACAACCCCGTAATTTTTAACATACGTGCCTAATTTAATGATTCTAGCTACTATGCATGCGTGGTAACTATTTTACGCTATCTGCATAGCGTTTCGTTACGTAGATTGCATACATGCCATCTTTAAATGTATTTCAAATGTACGCAAGATACATTTGTTAATCTATTATCATTTATTGCGTATCAGTATCTCATTTTTTTACATTGTCCAGTTAATTATCCCCTGGTGACTAAATAAACAGGAAAGATATATGAATAAGAATAATAAAATGAATATTTTAAATTATTTGTATATTTAATGGAGCATGGGACAAGTATTTGTTCAGTATTTATGTTTGACTTGCACCGGAAACGTTGTTTTTTTTTTTAGCTTTGCATTTTATCTTATCCAGACTGCAATCTAAGAACCTTTTTAATAATAGTTTAATTCAATTTTTTTTTTCATTATTTCAATTATTTGAATCATTCTTTATAGTGGCTTTCGTTCTATCCCAAGCGCCTGCTCTAATTTATTTATTTATTTTTAAACATCAATATTTTTTTAATAATAGCCCATATGAAATGTTGGGACGTCACTTGACCATGTGACATAACTGTAATAGTGTATTCCAAAATCTTTTACTTTATTAAATATATCGTTGTCTTGGTTTAAAAAGTGTAAAACTAAATATAAAAATTTTGAGCGGTCATGTACATTTCCAGAATGGACGGCTTTGTTACCTTGTCACACCTCTCTTGTCCTATATTTGGCAGCTAGAATTTGATGGTCAGTTGGCATTCTGAGCCCGCAAATCAGTAAAATAGAAGGGAACTGCTGCCAGTTCCAGCCAAGGTCTGCCAAGGAAAGCCGGGAAAGGAAATGTTACATCACAACAAACTATTTATATTCTCTTTCACCCGTGAGTCAGGAGAGACGTCTGATGAGGTCTACCACTTCCAAACACATAACCTTGGCACATATGTGGCAAAAAAAGCACAGGAGCCAGCCCTGTGGACACCTTGGATAATTGAGTACCCCTTACAATTGTGCATGACATTTCTATTTATGGAGGAGTGGGAGTAATGAGAGTGCCCTATTTATTTAAAGTTTGCTAAGATGTATGGGCCAGATCCTGAGCTTAGAACGCTAGCGTATTTACGCTTGCCGATGACGTCAAATCAGGTATTTGTATTTACTGCGAATGTGCGTGGCAGATGTTACGCCACATAGCGCTGAATGTACATAACATCAGCATAAGTACAAACAAAGTGGCGGGGCATCAATATGACACACGTAATTACGCTTTGTAGGCGGAGGGAGGCATTTAAGTCGTACAGTATTGGCCGGGTTAGGCCGTCACATACGTAAATCCATTACGTACGTCAGTACTGACGCTATGAAAAGTTATGGTAGGGTTTTGGCTGAGTAAAACGGGCAAAGTACATACGAGAGAGGGGAGTGCATAGAAAATACGTAAATACGCTACACGTTCTAACATAACTGGCTCTGGATTTACCCCATTTTCTCTGTAATTGTCTACATCAGTGTGTTCCATATATATATATATATATATATATATATATACAAAGAGATAATGGGCGCTCACTGGTCCTTGTTATAGATTGTTTTTCCCCAGAACACTACCTTTAGCTCACAGATCTGTGTCTGTTCGGATGTAAGTCCTTGAGGAAGTGCCTGTACCGTACCCCGGGGACAGTACCGTTGCCACTATCTGTATTCACATATATGTTTCTGCTTATAGGCTGTTACGTGGAGTATATTGGAGTCTCTCTTATAATTAATTATTATTGTGAATTTGGGTCCTTTATTTCAATGTTAAATCTGCTAATATTTTGTCTATATGGAGTAGATAACCGGGGTCTATGCAATATAAATGTCATATTAGAGACTTCACAGTAATTAGAGGGGAATTAATTGTTATTATTATTTTTTAATATGAGCTAAAATTTTGGATTTCTTATCCTGGAACACCTGGTCTTTTAATAGTATCATTATTTGATGTAATTGTAGCTACTAACCTTTTTGTATTGTTTGCTGTTTGTCTTTGATAAATACATTTTGTACTTATTTTTCTCTATTATGGTGTTGATATATGTGCACTTTGAATAAGATGGTCCTTTTTCTCTTTTGCTTATCGTGATAACTATTACTGTTAAAGTTGCACCCTCACATTTTTCTAAATTGAATTTTCAGATAATATAGGCGAGGTTATTATATCCTTGCACACAGTGCGGGATTTTCTTTTGTAATAATGAGTTAGGGGAGTGTCATGGGTGTTTCCTTGCGGCATGCCTGTGTACAATTGCGTACCTGAATCAGTTCCTAACTGTGTACCTTTTACCTCTGGTGCTAATTATTATTGAATGTTGTTTAATAAATTGTTAGTTTTTAAACAGAACCAGTGTATCTAATCAGCCTATGCAGTACATATTTTCCTTTATAAAATCAGACTTTTTGGTCTAATTCAGCACTTTCTTTCCTTTTGCTAATGTGTTTCTGTGCAGGAGTAGGCTCCTGATTGTGACAGCTGCGCTTAGACTAGGTGAAGCGCCGGTGTTCCATTGTATATATAAGGAGGAAACCCACAGTGGAGGTGTGATAACACTGGTTAGGCAAAATGGAGAGAGCCTGGAAGAGACAAACAACATTAAACAGAGGGGCTGGATCCAAACTTAAGTGCTTGAAATTAGTTGCTCTTGAGCTAAACCATGTTGATTGCAGTGGGAGTCAAGTTACTTGTATTCTTTGCATGCAGGGATATATCTTTGAATTGCTTACTGCACACAGATACTGACCAGCTTTACTATCACACTGTTATTTAGACTTGGGATAGGAAACATCACCTCTCAACTCTAATACTGTTTGCAGCAGATGAAATATGACTCCCCTGCAATCAACATGGTTTAGCCCAGGTGTAACTAAGTTCATGCACTTAACAAGGTCTGGATCCAGCCCTAGGACACTGCCTGTGTTGTACAGTGGTCACTATGAGTTACTTTCTTTTATTGTGGTTTATTGTGGGGAGGGATCGGTCCGCCTAGGGCCCTGCAAACCCTAGGGTCGCCCCTGTGTGGCGTGTGTCCGTCGAAGATCCCGAGGGTGAGCAGACACCGCACCAACGCGTTTCGTCACACAGACTTTGTCAGGAATATATATATATATACATACATACAGTATATATATATATTTATAGCTATATGTTAATATATATAGAGAGAGAGATAAGCTGCTATAAAGCCCGCACGAGAGAGGGGAGTGACAGGAGATGTTAACCCCTCCCCTGTCTCTCTAGGCCCTATCCTTCATCTTTGCACTATACTATCTCTACACCTCCAATCACTCCTCCTCAATCTCTCCAGGCCACTTTTGCCATCTCTCAAGGTCGCTCATCCATCTCTCCATACCTGAGCCTGATCTTTTTCCACTTATCTTTTTGCAATTTCTTACTTATCTTATCTTCTGGCTCTATTTTCCAGCTCCTTATAGTACACTGGCTTCCTGGGTAACATGACCATAGCTTGTGCACTGGCTATAGATTTGTACCACCCCTGTAAGTGTTTGGAGCACCCTAGGGTGGAGTGAAGCACAATCTGGGAACCTCTGGTCTACATTCTAAGTATAATTCTATAAAATGTTCCTAGAACATTACACATAGAGCTACACATGAAAACATTTCTAAAACAATAAAACTAATTTTAATGGAAAGTATTATGTACTAAGGAATATTTTCCACTTTCTGTTCCACTGAGTATAAATAGAGAGATTTCTGCACCTAACTCACTCTCAATTGTGAATCCAGTCCAATAATTCTATTTTATGTTTCCAGCTAACTCCTGTTATCTTCCCTCTACCCTATCCTCATCACTTCCCACCTTTATCTCTCTACTGCCTATCTCTCTCCTTATTCATCTGCTCCTACACACATTTCCAGCATCTTTACTTTCCTTATATATTGTTCTGCTATTTTTGTACTGTATTTTAATTTTGCTTTGTCCATGTATTGTATTCCTTATTCATATTTTTATACCCTCTATTAAACATTGTATTGTATATGTAACTATTGTCTTTGCTATTGCCTCTGTACGGCTCCGTGGATACAGTGTGCCGCCTTATAAATAAACGTTAATAATAATAATAACTATGGACCAGAACCAGACCCCCCCCCGCACGCACATAGTTACGCCCGCTGCACTCCCCGCTGTCGGTAGTAAATCTGTACACTTACGTGTCCAGATTTCTAACTTAACTCTTACAACAAGGTCTGCGGCCATAAGGCCTAGTCAGAACGGGGCTGTATGGCCTATGTAAGTGAAGGGTCAGCCCCCTCTGCGTAAGTACTGACGTACGTAACTTTGTTATGACCGTTAGTACTTACGCTGCCTGAACAGCTGGCGTGCGCATGCGCAGATGTTTCGCAAGTGACTTACGCAAGTTCCCCGTCATACTTAGGTCGGGGTCTAACCTTATTGGCTTTAGTGTTAAATGTTTTGGGTGAAACTCTTGAAATGAACAAATTATTATTAATATATTTTAAGGTATTTCACGTTGTTTGAAAATGACTTTAGCATCAGAGGAGTGAACTTGTGTTATAAAGGAACAATACAAAACAAGATTATATAAAATTGTGGCAGAGCTGCAACAAACATACAGACAGCTACATAACCACAGATACTTAAAGAAAGAGGTCATAAGGGGAAGCTGCTTTAAAGCAGTTTGAAGCATGTTCTCTGTGTATGATATATTAGTGTCACATGGAGTAACGAAAATAAAATCCTGATTATATTGGCTTCAAAAAGAATTAAAGATGTGGTGTTGGAGCATAGCACTGCACAACCACATTGGTGTAATGGTGATACGAGGCTATAGATGGGGTGCACGTCAGTGCTGGATTAAACCCTGTGAAAGTCTCTAGGGAAATTTCGGGGCCCCCGTAAAATTACAGACACCGCCTTCCCAGTATGGGTTTGAATCAAGAGCTCTGTACTTCCAGGGCAGAAGCCCTAAGGTAGGACCTGCTTATTAGGATTCCATACAAAGAAGTCTGGATACAGCAGGGGTCAGGGATTGGGTTGTAAGTCTTAATTCAGTCCGGGGTAAGATTAGTACATAATGCACCCTATAGACTGATTGAAGATTGCCTGCCTTAACTGAAGCGCGTGGATCAGTGGTCTATACGACTGCAGATCTGCATAAGTGTTGAAAACCACTCCCACACTGTACAATTACCATGCTTCCCCCGCCCACTTTTCCGGCAAAGGGGAAGCACAGCCCATTTCTTCTGAATTGGCATCATACGGAACTAAGTTCGTAATGTAACACTAGCGTAACATCTGGCTCGCGCCCTCCAGTCAAACAAGGCCACTAACGCACCTTGCGTGTGTAATTGGCCTGGCGTTATCAACTCTGAATTTGGTCATGTATGAGGAAAATAAAGTAATGGAAAGCAAATATACAAAGTTTGTTTGTTTTTTTTGATCCATAATTCAATAAAAACAGGGCTGTCCTGGGTACTATTTATTAACTACTTTTGTTATGGGAGTTCTGTTTCAGAGAACTGATTTTTATGTGTTTGGACCC
>WWET01000388.1:148095-168067 GCA_011038615.1 Limnodynastes dumerilii
GGAAACGCCACCTCTCAACTCTAAGGGTGCACACACACTATACAATTATCTGGCAGACTATCTGAAAGATCTGGCTGTTGGAATGAAAATGTGGTAATGGATGAGAGCAACTGACAATACCATTTGTTCTCAACCATTACCAGATTTTCATTCCAACTGCCAGATCTTTCAGATAATCTGCCACATAATTGTATAGTCTGTGTGCACCTTAATACTGTTTGCAACAGATGAAATATGACTCCCCTGCAATCAGCATGGTTTAGCCCAGGAGTAACTCATTTCAAGCACTACTTAAGTCTGGATCCAGCCCAATCGACGTTGTATGTGAGTGCAATGTTGCAAGTATTGACAATTTGTCAGTCAGAGCATAAGTGTCTTCTAGAGAACAGAGGAGAAAGCCGGGACAGAGTTGAGGAGGCATGGGGGGGGGGCGAGAAGATCAGAAGCTGGGACAAGGTAAGCAAATTAAAAAAAAAATGTTTATTATTATATTAGCTTGAAAGATTTTGGCAATGATATAGCCAACACAGGGGCTGATCTAGAGATGAAATGACACCTTTTTAAAAAAAATTTTTTAAGGGTAAAACAGGAGAGATTGCCATCAAAATAATAGATGCAAGCCCAAATCTGGATCAGCACCATAGTGGTGTGCTTAACACTTAAATGTAAGCATGGGGTGTTGGTCTGGGGGCAGTAAGCCTACCTTAAAGCGGTCTTGCGGATCAGCAGTCCATACAACCGCTTATCCGACAAGTGTGGGAACCCCCTCCGACACTGTACATTTTACATACTTCCCCCGCCCACTTTAGCGGGCAAAGGCGAAGCACAGCCCATTTGTACGCAAATGGGTCGTATGGAACAATAGTTTCGTACGAATGTAGCTATACTAGGGTTACTATCGTAACCCATGCGTAACATCTGGAGGGCGTAAGTGACCTGTGGGGCGTAAGTGACCTGTGGGGCGCAGGTCTGGATCCTGCCTTTTAGTCAAATCACATTTATTACCAACTTCAGGTCACAAACATGACAATTATTTTTACGTTTATTATTAAAGGATGAGAGTCCTATGCCAGCTGTATAATCACAGGCACGGTGGTGGGCACTATCTATGCCCCCTTTGTGAACTTCCTTCATTAAATCACGGGATCCTTCCCTGACTGACTGACTGACTGACTGGAGTACCATGGGCCGGCCATGCGCGTCCCCGTCACCACCCACTGCGCGTGCTCGACTGCTTCCTTCGCTGACGTCTGTGGGACGCGCGCGCGATCCGTGCCCGCGCAAACGGGAAGAACGAGAAAAGGAGTAGTGGGAGGGGGGAGACATATAGTAACTGATAACGTGCCGGGGGAGAAAGTGTACCGGGACCGTACGAAGAAGGAAAGACCCGGGCACAGAAGGTGTGGCTCTGAGGCGGACCTAAGAGCTCCCCGTGGACGTGAGAGCACTGCCGCCTGCCCTTCTTGGTAAGGGGATAGAAGGGGAGTTAGGGGGGGCTCCGGGATAACGGGGAGGAAGGGTTGTACCATCAGTACACCATCAGTGCCAGGGGGATGCAGTATATGGCTGTCCTGGCACGTTTCCCTCTGGTTGCACCAGCCGACCTGGGATAGGTGCCCCCCTCCCTCTCTCTTCCTCCTGTCATTGCCCTAGCATCTGTGCCAGGCTGATGAGAAAATCAGTGCCACCCTGGCAGCAAGAGTTGGGCTGGTTCTGTGAGACTAGAGTACAGAGAGGACAGAGGCACTTTATACACTGCTGGGCAAGAGCAGAGACCCACATTACTTCTCCTCTGACAACAAAGGTTTTAGTAATATGCCACATGTCCCCCCTGGCAAGAACACAGCAGAACATGCCTGTAGCAGATACTGCACTTGCCACAACAGCACTGATTGTGTCCCTTAGATCATGCAGAGGTTTATCTAATTATCTATAATCTACCACTGTGATTACTTGCTGATAGTAGAATTGCTGAATCTGTATTACATTGTGCTGTCTGATTACTGCCTATAAGACTATGGTCACAGAGTATTTGGAGAACTTGGTTCAAGAATTGGGATCTTTAATCTGTCAATGCCTCCCCCCTCCTTGTAAAATAGGTTGCCTAGGATAAAATGTAGCAAATATCCCTCCTTAATCATATTTATTTCGTTTTTTATCTTGGTTTTATATTTTTTTTTGTTCATTGTGTATTCTTAGCCATGTTAGTGTCACTATTCTTGTTTATGAGTAGAATAACTCCAATATGACTTGTCACAAAGTTATTGGACATGTGATCATTTTCAATAAACTTTTATCACTTTGTTCAGGCATCCTGCCTAGCAATCTGGTGCCTGATGCTGTGGACAGTGTCATAATATTTGTAATACAGAATAAAAGTATGCATGTCTGTGAGTTAACCTTTACCAATTTAAGGAGCAGCGAAGCATTTGCTACAGATTGCCTTGTTCTAGTGGAAGTCACAAGGGACAAAATGATCCTATAAAGGGTGCCGAACTGTGTGTTGCTGCAGAAGGGTAGTATGCCTGAGGACCAGTCTGATATCTAGGCCTTTGAGCCACTCCTCCTCTTCATTATTTGTACTTGTTATGTTCCTATATTTAATATTTATGACTTGTAATGCTGGGTGTTGTGGCATTTGTGACACCTTTATAAATAAAACATTTTAAGGATAAGTGATCATGCAACTTTAAATATGTTGTATAAAGGTCATAACAAAAGCTATTTAGGATGTTAAATATTTATCCTAGACCAATATTTATCTGTTTTCCTGGAACATCTATACTTTGGCCATTGCATGGCAGATGTATGTAATAGTTGAAAAGTCAACTAAGATATGGCATAATGCTAGTTTGTTACTTATTTGGACTTTTGCTGTTGAAAATACCATATGCCTACTATTAAAGTTGGGCATCTTTGTTTCGTGTCCATTATACAGAAATATTCTCATTTCTCGAATCTTTGTGTTTTGCATCTTATTGCAAATGGCCTACAGCGGAAATTTTTTTAATGTATGGTGGCCCATAGTATTGTCACAAGCCGTGTTGTATAATCAAAATTATAGCAAATAGGAGTGCTAGACACTGGATGAAAAAATACAATTTTATTAAATATAATAAAATATGGTAAAACAACCAATCTTAAGGTTGCCTTTATTTGAGACCCAAAAATTTATAAATATAGTATTTGGGTCTCAAATAAAGGCAACCTTAAGATTGGTTGTTTTACCATATTTTATTATATTTAATAAAATTGTATTTTTTTATTCCAGTGTCTAGTGCTCCTATTTGCTATAATTTTGATTTCTCCTTATAGAGATGGGTCCTCTATTTATGGTAGCAGCTGGGACACTGCATTAATTGAATAGGATTTAGCTAGCGCCATAGACACTTTTTTTCTCCTCCTTTTTTCTGTGTTGTATAATCAAATGCTGAGTGGTCGGGAAGAAGAGTGGTGCTTTAGAACTCATTATGCTAGATTTATTTATTAACAGGTTTTTATATAGCGCACGGTCTTTATCTCCTTAAAAAGAAGGCTTTACCATTTACAAAGCTATGATCACCATGGAAACCATGGCGATCAATAGCAGCAGCGCACACGATTGCCGGCCTGCTCTGATGAATGCGGGCCGGCTGATCGTTGAAACTTCCAAAGTATCGGCGCAGATTTTAACAATCCGTGCTGATACTCTATATAACGCCATCTTCAGATGGCGTTAGTGTAAGTATTCCTGCGGTCTCCCCATATTATTCCCCTTTTCCTCCCCCTAATAGCTAGGGGGAAGAAAGGGGGGTATGTATAGGAAGACCGCAGGAATACACATATTCAGTGTGGTTCTTAAAAAAAGAATGGTCTTTTTAAAATTATTATTATTGTAATTAATTAAAAATAAAGAAATATTAACATTAAAATAAAATCAAGTAAAGACAGTTCACCTTACCTGTCTGGCATCTTTCTCTGCAGTCCCAGAGATGAAGTCCCAGCAGGTGCAGTGTATTTAACTTTTGGGACTTGAAGAATTTCAAGCCCCAAAAGTTAGCCATTGCACATGCACCGGGACTTCATCTACAAGCGCAGCCGAACCTCTCCGGTTACAGTCCCGCAGACCATCACCGGAGCTCGCCAGAGGGGTAAGTATTAGTAAATATTACCCACAGTCCTGCCAGGCTCAGTGAGCTTGTCTGCTATCGTTAGTCCTCGATGTGCTAATGATAGAGGAAGGACCCCTATGTCTTGTTGTGCAATACTATCACTATCATTAAGGGGAACAGTGAAGTGTCCAGTGCTGCATGTGTATTTAAAGAGGTTAGAAAGCCATACCCATTGTATGCTTCTCATGCACCCTGGTTGCTTGATGTGTAAAACCCTCTTTATAAATCCTGCATTTGCTTTTTGACAGTACAGCTCAGTTATCCACTTATTGAGAGTATTTCGACTTTTTTCAATTACAATCTGTGATGGATGACCTCATCATTTTCAGATAATGAATGGGTTCAACTGGCCTTGTGGGTACATTTTAGTTTGATCCCTAGGCTAGGCCTTATTGGTGTGGAGCTTGTATGTTCTCTCCTTTCCTGTGTGGGTTACCTCTGGGTGCTCCCATTTTACTACATTTCAAAAACATTATCGTGGGTTCATTAAAAATGAACCTGAGTCCTTGATTCTGTGCTGGAAGCCTTACCAACGTTGTGACTGTCCATATCTGGCATACTGAATTTAGGATTGCACTAATTTTGCTTACGCTGCGGTAAAGTTCGCACAGTGTACTTAAATCTGAACGCGGTCCTTAGACTGTAAACTCCTGCGTGGTAGAGGCTGATGTAAATGATTGTTTAAAAAATGATGAAGCGCTTTGTAAAATAATGGTGTGCAATAAAAACCTATTACTAAATAAAAAACATGTATTGTGTACTATATGTACAACACATTTTATAAATAATTAGCTCTCGTGTATAACTGCACTAGAGGGAAGTTTTGTTAGTGGCTATTGGTTAATACTCTGGTTTCCTTGGTGAATCTACAAATAAGCCTCTTTTGTGAGTTGTGTAATTGTTTGTATAGCTAAAGTATGTAAATAAGCTGAACACTGGGCTATTTATTTGTTTATGTTTAATAATTAGGTAATATATCGTTGCGTTTGCTTTTCATTGTTTACATCCATGCTCTGCCTTCATGGGGGTAAAATGCTTTTGGTTACATTGCATATTCCTCTGCATAAATGGCTATATTCGCATATTATCTGTACTGTATCTTGGTGCTTATTTTATGGTGTCTCGAAGATGGTTTTAGTTTAATGTTTTTCAGTGTTTTTTTCTTTTTCTTCGGTGATCCTGATTCAGGGTTGGATCTAGATTTAGGGCCTGGATGCACAACCCCGTATTTTTTTTTTTATACGTCCCTAAATTTCAAAATGTAGCTACTATGCATGCGTAGTAACGATTTTACGCTATCTACGTAGCATTTCATTACATAGATTGCGTACATGCATTCTTAAAGACCGCATGTACGCAATCAACGTAACGAAACACTATGTAGATAGCGTAAAATAGTTACCACGCATGCGTAGTAGCTAGATTCGGAGAATTAGGGACGTATGTAAAAAAAAATACGGGGTTGTGAATCCAGCCCTTAATAAAGATAGCCCCAGCGTGTGTAACGCAAGGTGACTCACTGCAGAATTTTGATGACATAAGAACCAGTCAGTGCCAGAACATCCAGTATTCCGATATCGTGCCATTGGATTGTGTTTGTATAGTAGTTGCTTTTTGGTACATCCGTGCTACGTGATTAGAAAGTATTGTGAGCTATCCAAACCTGGGATGAATGTACTGTGCTTGACGTGTACCAATCTGGCTATGTCGGCGCAAAGGGTGTGGCTAATTTGCAAACACACTGATCAGTGGCTAGCAGGACCCTGCGATTTGGAATAACTCCACTTCCTCTGTTACAGCGATTTAATTGAAGTGCCGTCTTTGCAATTGCTGAAAAAAATAGTGTTCTGGAAGCCAAGTGTTCTGGAAGTGTTCTGGAAGCCAAGTGTGGCCGGTGGCAGAGATCCTGGGGAGAGATTTCAGGGATCTCATTCAAAGCTTAAATACACAGTTTTACTCTCAACAGGGTTCTAAACCTATACAATTTTTTTTGTTTGTATTTTTCTTGTGTCTGTATAAATGGATAAATATGTGAACATGTTGTTTGGGGATAATGGGTTTGATCCAGACTTAAGTAAGTGCTTGAACTTAGTTACTCCTGGGCTAAACCATTTGTTGATTTCAGGGGGAGTCAAGGTAATTGTATTCTTTGCATGCAGGGATATATCTTTGAATTGCTTACTGCACACAGGTACTGACCCAACTCACTGCGAATGTTTTTAACAATGGTGTCTTTCCTGGCCAGACCACTGAATACATAGTCCCACTGCCCTTAGTGGGCCATGCTGGCGCCTAGCAGGCTAGTCTATATGCATACACTAAATCCCTGTATACAAACGAGAGATAAACATTTAGGACAGGATTCACAACAATGCATTTATATACTTACGTGCCTAGATTTCCGTGCAGAGATACTACGCATGCTTAGTAACTTTTTAACGCTATCTATGTCTTTAAAGACCGCATGTATGCATTCTATGTAACAAAACGCTACGTAGATAGCGTAAAAAAGTTACTACGCATGCGTAGCATCTCTGCACGGAAATCTAGGCACGTAAGTGTATAAATGCATTGTGAATCCGGTCCGATAACCTGATGCCTGATCTATAGTGATGGTGGATAAGTGACACCTGCTCGACACTTTAGAACTCGAGGACACCTGCTGGACAATTCTGGACTTGACGTGACATGGACAGGTGAGTATTATACTAAATGTTCATTTATGAGGGAACGGTTAGGTTTAGGCTGTGTTGAGGGGGCGGTTAGTGTAAATGTTAGTGTTTTTGTCGGAGATTTAACTATTGACAATACTGTCGACTAATAATGTCGACTGGTCAGAATGTCGACAGTTGAGTATTATGTTAGTGTTTGTTTAGTTTAACTTTGTGTAATGCAGGCAGTTTGTAAAACAACTCTGGAATATATATATATATCTCTCAAACATAATACTTAAATGTAAACAATTTTACAATTTTAACCTGTCAACATAACAATCGTCAAGGCTGAGGCTGATGTGATAATATTGTTGACCTTAGTGTGCAATCTACATAACTAAATGTTATGTAGATAGTGTAAAATAGTTACTATGTATGCGTTGTACCTATACACGTGTAACTATGCTCGGAAGCAGAAGAAATACTAAGGTGAGAATCCGGTCCATTCATACACTGTCAGACTAATGTTTTTGAGTCTATATATGTCGCAGAAATGACATAACTTGTGTACTACACTATTTATTTATTTACTTATTTGGGCATCATTTTATTTGTAGTTTGGTGACTGACTTCAATTTTTACACAAAGCCTATTGGTTAGACCGTAACTAGAACAACAAAATTAAAAACATGTAATGACCAGAAAAAAGGATCTTTATTGTTTTAGTTCTCTAAGGACCAGATCCAGAGCTTTGATTGTGTCTTAGATTGGTTCACAGAACCATCCGTACTGGGCAATCGTAGCAATTGCGACCTATTCAGACTCAAGAGGAAGGACACTTTGACAGAGGGACTGAGTCAGGCAGACTAGGGCTCCAAATCAAGGAGGCTGGATATGGGTGGGTTGGATTTGCACCATGTACCCCCTGTATCTGGCACAGGCAACTGTCAGAGGCTGACAGCATGAGACAGCGCTCATCTCTCTCTCTGTGAGCGCCGAACACTGTTTATAAATAAAGTTGCAGCTGCTGGCAATGTATTATTAATGGCGCTCACACCTCTGGCATGAAGCTGCCGAATCCTATGCTCCCACGTTACTTATGCCACTGGACTGAGTTGCGAGTGGGCGGGGCCTTGGTATTACAATGTGCAGTAAAGGCGCTCATCCTATCCGCGTACCGGATAGCCAAGAAGGTTAAGCTAGGATATTGGCGGTCTGTCCGTGTGTGGGGAGAGCTTAGTCGTTTAAGCACAGTAGAATTTTAACACAGGATCCGGACCAATAAGAAGCTATACTTTCTTGTCCCCTTTTTGGATTGGATCCAGGCGCTTCTCTGTCGTTTCTGCATTAACAGGACCCTGCTTTAAGTTTACTGCACACATCTCTGATTTAAACACCCACGATGTGTATCTCGATTGAATGCGCCATTGGGTAGGTGCGTTCCGACAGAGCCGTAGCTAGATATTTTGGCGCCAGGGGCAAAAAGGAAAAATGGCGCCCCCTGACCCTGAATTCCAAAACAATTTAACCTTAAATTTTATGGGCTGGATCCAAGCTCCTCAAGCTCTCAAGAAGGAGCTTGCAATTAGGAGAGGAAAGTTACTCCTGGGCTAAACCATGTTGATTGCAGGGGAGTCATATTTCATCTGTTGCAAACAGTATTAGAGTTGAGAGGTGATGTTTCCTATCCCAATTCTAAATAACAGTGTGATAGTAAAGCTGGTCAGTATCTGTGTGCAGAAAGCAATTAAAAAATATATTCCTGCAGGAAAAGAATACAATTAACACGACTCCTCCTGCAATCAACATGGTTTTGCCCAGAAGTAACTTTCCCCCAGGATAACTTACCTCTCTTAATTTCAAGCTCCTACTTAAGTCTGGATCCAGGCCTATGTTACTGACTAGGCTTTGTGCCCTTGGCGGCCGCCCCTATGGCACAGCCCTAGTTATGGCCCTGCGTTCCGATGCAGAATTCTTACTACTGCACATGCAATATGTTACGTACATTACTCAGCTGTTTTTTTGCGCCCAGCCCATTAGGGTTAGTTCCCTAACATTACTGTACTGTAACATGTGTCACCCCTTGTGCTGGTGACCTGGATATGCTTTGTAAAACTTCGGTCTTCAGTGTTCCTATTTGTGCAGTGTGAGGTGTGGTCCTTTCTTCTTACCCTGAGTATCAAGAACTGTTCCAGTGGAATAAGTGATAATATAACAGACGCGGCTTCCTCGGCTGTTCCCGGAATGTCTTTCTCAGTGCTACAGTTTGTTTTGTCCACTTCCTGATGGTGCACCCTGATTCCTGACACAAAGCCAAGGCTGCATCATAGCTGAGATTTCCAGACAAGGACAATTTCAGAGCTTTCCTACAGCTCATAAACAGGCATTTGAAGCATTTAAATTTAAAAAAAATATATGCTTAAAGCTTCAAACGCGTCAGTCCAAAACAAATGCGAAAAGCCAGTGCGAAACGCCTGTTGGAAATCATCGCTGATTGTAGCTGTTCCAAGTGCACAGGGATGCAAATTACCAGCATCCCTGTCTGTTTCTTAAGGACATTCATTCCCTGTTCAGGCTCCTGTATTGAAGGCCTAGAATAGCGAGGGTCAGATACCAGCCTAGGAGTGGGCAATGTACAGTTGTGAGAACGTTAGATTCACGACAAGGACAGCCCCTCTCTGGATAGAGTAGGCTGGTGTGCAGATAAAAGGACAGGGAGTCGTGTTGAACCCATGATGGACACTAGGTGGATGAGTAAATATTTCTCATTTGTCAAATACTGTTTAAAATTGTTGCATTACCAATCGGATGTTTGATGCATATGTTGGATATAAAAACAACAGGGATGTTGAATATTTCACACAAAGTGTAATTTTTTAACTAAGATGATTTTAAAATGTTTGAATAAAAATATGGTGTTTTAAAAGCACTTCTATAATCTCTCTGCCACTTTAAACTACAAAGTGGTATATTGTATGCAGGTGTTGGTCCCCAGATAGAAAGTCCCAATTTGCGAAAAACCCGATTCCTCCCAGCCAGTTGCGAACTTGCTGGGACTTTCGATTGCATATGCCTCAAAGAGGCATTGCCATCGATCCACGGAGCACCGAAAGCTCCGTGGTACTAAAAGTTGGCCAAAAGGAGGTCTGCTCTTAAAAATAGAAACAGCCAAAAGTTTCTTTTCTGCTCTCTCTATTTCGAATGGCAGCCATTTTAGATAATTTTTTATGAATGGGTGAGCGTGCTGATCAGCATACTCATAATAAAATGGGTGACTACCACTTTAAAAGCACTATAATGCACTGCTGCAGCCTCCAAATATAAAAATGGTCTCAATCCTTTATGTAAAATATGTAGTTAAAATAAATTATAATATTTGGGGAAAGCGCTGTGCAATTAAAAAATAAAAATTAAATTATGGGAGCTGCTATCTGAACATATAAACCTAAATAAAGTACATAGTAAACATCTCTAAAGGAATGTATAAATAATATAAGCGGCATACAGGTTGGAAAACTTAGGAAGTTCATAAGTTCATATATTGTGGTCCTTTATGAGTTTCTTATGCGTGATGTAAGAGAAAAAACTCTCATGGATGACACAACATGAAAGAGAAGAAAAAAGGATAATTAATCCTAAATATCCAGTTAAAATCTCTTAGAATCCGGAAGCAATATATAAGCACCAGCCTGATTCGTTAATAAATATACTTTACTAGAAGTTAAAAAAACATACTTTACTGAGAATTCAGATAAAATAAATTATGTACAGGCAATCAATGACATATAAAGATGATCAGCACAAGGCGAGTGTCCATACCCCTATTGTGGGATGTATTCCGGAAACTGACCCGTTCCGTCCATTGCGGCAGGGAAAACAGATGGTAACAGTCCAGGAGTGAGTCACTTTACGCGTCTCTGGTAGATCCCTTTCTCAAAAGTCTTTTGAGAAAGGGATCTACCCGAAACGCGTAAAGTGACTCACTCCAGAAACGCCAGGCAGAGATCTCCTTCCCCCGTTTGTGTTGTGCTGCACTCCTGGACTGTTACCATCTGTTTTCCCTGCCGCAGTGGATGTCCCGACGGGTCAGTTTTCCGGAACTGGTTGGGAGAGAACGAACCTATCGAAATGGGGCCATGGTAAGCGGGTATCAACACCTGATGTAGGACAGGTGCAATTAACCCTTAATGTTTTGCAGAAAGAATTGTATGAAAATGCATTAACTAACACAGAACCAGATCCAGAGTTTTAATTTACACCTGGGTAAAACCATGTTGAATTGCATTCAAGGCAGACTTCATCTATTGTGCAGTCATTAAGTTATTGGTGGCACCAGTTATCGCTCTAGTGTGTGGGCAGGACTGATTTCTAAAACGCCCAATAATTGGTCCAGAAATGCAATGGTGTGATAATTTTATCACCAAACTGTTATCGATGGCAAGCTCCCAATATTGATCAATCAGACCTGCACCTTCACCTCCTGGCTGGTGTTTCCTTACCTGTCTGACACCGTAATTATCGGCAAGTACAGAAGCAATATAATAAAGCTGCGAATTCTGCAAGAGATACAGAGCCTCCATTACTATATTACTGCTATACTTTCTGGTAATTAAGGAGTATACAGATGGGAAAACTGACCAGGAGGTGGGGGTGTCACACTACTGACTGGAGTTTCTCTGACAGCCAACATATTAACTAGCTGCCTGGACCTTCTTCAAGGATCAACAAGAAACCCCTCTGTCTTCAGCCTGGATTATTGGTCCCAGCAGGAGAGTTGTGTGGTGCTGATATTGGGACGGTTCTTTAGGGAAATATCGTCCAAATTATTGGGCACCGTTTGCTGGGAGCGATTATCACTCTGTTGTATGGCCAGCTTGAGAGTTGAGAAATGCTGGACTGTGTTCACAGATCTGTTTTCACATTGAGTTGCGTGCGTATTTTTAGGTTTGTTTTAATTGCGCATGCGTAGTAACTTTATTTACGTAAGTCTGAAAGACCGCATTTATGCAATCTACGTAAGAAAAAGATGCGTAGATTACGTAATAAAAATGACTATGCATGCGCAGTAGTAAAAATCACTCTGTTATACGTCCGGTACTCTGAATACGGGCCTTGGTCTATAAGGACTGGAAGAATTAAGAAGGTGCTTAAAATAAGAGAGGAAAGTCACTCCTGGGCTAAACCATATTGATTGCAGGGGAGTCATATTTCATCTGTTGCAAACAGTATTAGTATTGAGAGATGATGTTTCCTATCCCAAGTCTAAATAACAGTGTGATAGTAAAGCTGGTCAGTATCTGTGTGCAGTAAGCAATTCAAAGATATATCTCTGCATGCAAAGAATACAATTAACTTGACTCCCCCTGCAATCAACATGGTTTAGCCCAGGAGTTACTTTCCTCTCTTATTTTAAGCACCTTCTTAATTCTGAATCAGGCCCAGTGTCTTTATTGAGCATTTTTATATGGCATATTGCTTATAAGCTTAGCAAATAATCAGTGGCCTCCCTCCACTTCCTTGTTCACGCTCTATGGATATTCATCATTTTTTGCATAATGAATACCCTATAAAAACACCATGAAAATGAATGAATGTAATAAGTCTTAATGTATAATTATAGCTGTCTGCAGAATAGGTCTCCACTAGTTTCTATAGTTATACAAAATTTATGGTTCTGGAAAAACAACACATGTTTAATGCTAGTGGTGTTCTATGAAAGTTCCACATAGCAATATAGCTGGGTATTATGGAATATGTCATCCGATGCGATTCCTGTAACGATATTAGTGAAAGTCCCGATGAGTGTGTCCAATCATTTGTACACACCTGCAGATATTATCATCAGATCTGTGATTTTCACACCATAGTTTTCAATATTTCAGTCGTTGGACAGACTGTTATGTATGCACACACTTCCGAATTTGCATGATGTTGTTCCATTGTGAATTAAGAACCTGATTCACACTTAAGAACGCGATAGGTTCTTAAATATACGCAACTAGAAGCAAGGCGACTCCCTCGGCACACCCCCCGGTTTTCAGGTTCTTAATAGACTTATGAGTGCCATAGGACTTCCTTAACTGTAGATTCGCATTTGTGTGTGTAGGGCGTCTAATTACGAACGTGTCTGCATAACCGCGCCTCCTTTTGGCCAATTAAATGCTTCCCTCCACCCAATCTTCGTATCTGCCTTGTTAATTATTCATGGCACGCCCCTTTCGGAGTTAGTTACTGCGTACCTAGCGACTTTAGGTGCGTGCTGTTGAATCACGGCATTTGCGTTCCCAAATCCAACGCAAATAGCGTATAAAAGTTACTACGCATGCGCAATATATCCCTTCTTAAAAATACGCACCTAAAAACACAAAAATTTTTAACTGTGGATCAAGCCCTTAGGTGCGATAAAACATGCTTGTGGGAGTGTGCACAATAATGTAATATGTTATCAGTTGTGTATCGTATGATCAGCTCAATAATTGCATGAAAATACTGTCAGATGCGATTCCTGTAACGATATTAATGAAAGTCCCGATGAGTGTCTCCAATCATTTGTACACACCTGCAAATCTTATCAGATCTGTGATTTTCACACCATAGTTTTCAATATTTCAGTCGTTGGACAGACGGTTATGTATGCACACACTTTCGAATTTGCATGATGTTGTTCCATTGTGAATTAAGAACCTGATTCACACTTAAGAACGCAATAGGTTCTTAAATATACGCATCTAGAAACAAGGAAACTCCCTCGGCACACCCCCCGGTTTTCAGGTTCTTAATAGACTTATTAGTGCCATAGAGCTCCCTTAACTGTAGATTCGCATTTGTGTGTGTAGGGCGTCTAATTACGAACGTGTCTGCATAACCGTGCCTCCTTTTGGCCAATTAAATGCCTAAATTCCACCCAATCTTCGTATCTGCCTTGTTAATTATTCATGGCACGCCCATTTCGGCATTAGTTACTGCGTGCCTAGCGACTTTAGGTGCGTGCTGTTGAATCATGGCATTTGCGTTCCCAAATCCAACGTAATAGCGTATAAAAGTTACTACGCATGCGCAATATATCCCTTCTTAAAAATACGCACCTAAAAACACAAACATTTTTAACTGTGGATCAAGCCCTTAGGTGCGATAAAACATGCTTGTGGGAATGTGCACAATAATGTGATATGTTATCAGTTGTGTATCGTATGATCAGCTCAATAATTGCATGAAAATACTGTAGGATGTGCCCAGCTTAAATAGTATTCAAGCAATGTTAAAAGAAAATCGTCCCTGGAAGTTACTTGGCAAAATTCATGTCCTGTAATATGTCTGGTTTATATCTCGGATTCTTGCATAGTGTTTGCATTTTGGAGAGCTGTTTTTTTTAAAACTAAAAGCATAAGTTGTGTGTTATAAAGGCAGAGATGACAGCCAGCGCTTATTTTCCAAATGAAGATGACGCCTAGTCTAAATTACGTGAGATAAAGACGAACTGTATATGTAACGATGTGAGTCACGGATGAGTGGACAGAAAGCCATCACAGAGGAGATTTTAGACAATCAATCACTCAGTGAAGATAATTATATTGCGGTGAAGGAACCAAGCTTGGGTAGCTAGGGATTATTGAATGCACTCATTATAATAAATCAATCCTTAAAGTAAGTTACAAATATTATCTAATAAAGGGGTTCTAAATATCTGGATGTAACTCATTTAAATATCCATCGTTGTTCAAAATCTGTATACCATCCAACCATTTTTATTTAAATATATATGTTTAAAAAAAAAAAAAAATAATGTAAAACAAACAGGAGGCGCCTATAGTGTAGTATATTAGTAATTGGTTTATCACCCAAGTGTGATCCACCACCTAAAATGTATAATCAAAGATGTATTAGTACCGGATATCACTGGTATAGAGGCTTTAAAGTAGAGTTCTTTTACTGCTTCATGCGTATTCTTCCTAATCCTCATGGATAATTTCTCATAGAAAAGAACACATAAAAGAGCAGCTTTCTGATGTAATATACGAAATAAACAATTCACATGTATTAATCAAGATAAAATGCGTACAATAAAAAAGACAAAAGTCAAGTCTGAAATGATCAGAACCACACAGCATAGGTCAACAATAACCCCAACGCGTTTCGTCCTTAGTTCATCAGGGAGCTATGTTTTTTATTTAAACCTTTTTTAAACCACAATGCACTCAAACATGTTCAGATGGGACATCCAAGAAAAAAAAGGGGGGAGAAAGCATAGATTGTATCATCATAATAGTCAGCAGTATTGCTATATACAAGTTGTACATTTAACAGTACATTGCAGTTGTATACAGTATGTGAAGTTCATGAAAAGGAATGACAGAAAGAAGAGAGGGGGGTGAGCTGATCTCCTTCAGATTACGTTTTAGATTCCTGCAGAAAAAGGTCAACCAGTATTTTTATCTTTACAGATAAAGCAAAAAATGTACAGTATTCAGCATCAAGTTGGTTCATAGGGAAGAAAACGCATTAAAGTTCTCATGATAGTTCATGACTTCATTTTCTTAATATGGGTTGTGTTTATCAACCTATAAATTGTGTTTAGAACTTCCTTTTACTTGATGGAATCTTCTGCAATGTAAGCAGACACAAATGGATTCATTTTCCCTCTTGTGGAACCTCCCACTGGCTGATTCTTTTCAGATTAATAGCTTTTCTGTTTACATCATGAACCAAGAACCTTGTGAAGCATCTCGGGGATATGATTGATAATGGATCTATAGGTGCGGATTCACAGTTGCGTAATATATGAAAACCGCTTAACTGAATGGGGACCATAGTGAATGGAGACTTCTGCTTTTTTATTCCCTAATAAGTTGTATTGACTCCAGGGGGAAAAAAAAAAATCTTTTTAAATCATGAATATTTCTGTATATATTTCTCATATTTTGCAAGTTCAAGTAACGATCCGACATCGTTACTGTTTTAATAAAGACTATGGGGTATATTCACAAAATGCGATTTTGTAAAAATCGCCTCCATTCGCGTGAATTTGCTGTGAATATGAAATCACCATATTCACTAAAGGCAAATTCATGTGAGTTTTGCCTTTAGCAAATCAAACTCGCCAAACATCGCGGGACAAAATTCGTCCAGATGTTTGTCATTGAAATCATACAGCTCACCGGATTCACTAAAGGTGATTAGTCTAAATCGCCTTCAGCTCGCCGGCAGCTCACTGAAAAACAACTCGCAGACTGTGCTGGGCGTTTTCAAACAAATTGCCTCACACAGAGCCTGAAAAACACATGTCAATGTATTTGACACGTGTTTTTGTGTGTGTAAAAATGCAAGCGCAGCATGCTTGAAAGCCTTAGCCATGCTGTACTGATAGAACTACAAGGCTAAGCATTTCTTAGCCTTGTAGTAATATCAGCGTGAGCATGGTAAGAATTCTAACCATGCTGCGCTGTGTGTGGTGTGTGTACAAAAAATACAGTTTGCACAAAACATATATTAAGACATAATCTAAGTGTGAATGTAAAAAATAAATTTTCCCTGACTAATAATGTCCCCTAATGTTTGCACTTACCTCCGGTGGCCACCATGTCCTCTACTAACTGTGTATGAATGCAGTGTGTGGTGGATAAAAAGAATAAGAGATTTTGTCACTCACCGTTTGCTGTCATCATTCTTGGGAAGATTTGCTTGATGAGTTGCATGTTGTCCAGTTGCTTGTCCTCCGGATGATTGCAGTGGCATCCCCGGTGTTCTGGTCCGCTCCTCGGCCTTTTCGGTACTTGACACGGCGGGGACAGGCTCCTTCTTCATTTTCCTTGCTGCTCCTAATGGCTATTCGATCGCTAGGGGGCAGTCTTTTATATTAATGATGACGTCAGAAACGCTAGAGCACCAGTGTAACTGACGTCATCCGTGTAAGCGACTGTTTATACGCTGGGGCAAGGGGGAGGGAAACAATGGTACACTGAGCGGTAAACTGCTCAGCGTACCATCGTAGGTCTGGATACGACCCACGGTCTTTAAAGATTGCATGTACACAATCTACGTAGCTCAACACTACGTCGATAGCGAAAACTGCATTAGCACTGAACTTATAAATAGGCACGTAAATTTAAAAAAGCGGAGTTGTGAATCCAGTCCACTGTGCGCAACTGGTAGGTTGTCTCGCCCATTGTCGCAAAGACTCTCATCATGGAAGCCTGCGTCATAAGGATCCATATCCTTACCAGAAACCTGTTGAGCGCATAAACATGCGGAAAATGGCATTATTGCTTCATTATAGATCTGACTCTTAAACCTTCCAAACCACGTCTCTCATCCAGTTTATTTCAAACTATTTAAATAGCATGTGTGCTTTTTTTTAGGTATTCTAATTGGTTGCATTTATTGGTTACTTGTTGCAGAGTCTCCAGTGGCTTTATTTTCTGTCTGTTGTTTTCTTTGCTGTGCTTTAATTCAGAAATGTAGGTTGTATAGTTACATAAATGGCATTCTTTCATGGCGCTTTTAGGAGGGGGGGAAAATGAAACAACTGGAAATGATTCGTCATTCTCAGAGCGGTTTCTGTTTCATCATGTGCATTATTGGACTTACGTATAGTTATTTGAGATTGTTAAGGTGACTTCCTGTTATTAATTATAGAATTTCCTGGAATTACCCCTGAACTTAGATGAGTGATTTAGGTTCTGAAACTACTTACATATGTAGGCAAATGTTATTTCTCATTTCTCCACGGAATGCATCAGTACACAATGTTGGTTTTTTTTTTCTGGCAGTGAAGCATGAAGAGAGCTCAGAGTAGTGTTCCAAAGCCTCTCTGGTCACAATATAAAGTGCCAAGTGACTGTGGTTGTTATGTCAGTCACATGACAGCGCACACCCTCTGCTGAATTCTACACAGGGACAATGCCATAGGTTCTAAATTCAACATGGTGCCTGTTACACTTCCCGGTACTCTATGCTCTGCTGTCATTCCTTGGTTGCGGGTTAGGTTTAGGAATTAAGGTTAACGGGCCGTATTCACAGATCCGTTTTTTTTTAAAAGTATGCCATTATACGCACGCACGTAACAAGACAACACCCACCAACACCCATGACACTCCCCTCTCCCGGCCGTGCAATCGTAGACTTACACCTCCATAGACCACTCTGTTCTTTATGGGTGTACTTACGTGCGTATATGTCTTCTGTGAGTGCGATTATTTATAGCCGTGCCCTCACGAGTTTATTTAAATGCCCCCCCCCACCCACTTTAATGTAAATTTTCAAGTACGTATTTCAACCCCGCCCATCCGTATGTATGTCCCCAAGTGCGATTCACATGCCTAAAGCACTTGCGTGCGTATATTCAGCGTAACTTACGTAAATCAAGTTGCTACGCATGCGCAGTTAAAACGTACCTAAAAATCTGCATGCAACGCCACGTGAAAACGGTTCTGTGATTACGGTCCAGCGTCAGGAATTTTGTGATGCCAAACAAAGTCCGCCAGGTGTCGCAGTAACAACTCTGTCTGATAGGGAAATGCTGATCAGTATGGCTGGTGGCATTTTATTGCCGGCATGTTAATTGCCAGCGTTTAGACCAGGGCTCGTCAGTTTTTTTTCAGGAGTTAGGAACCCAAACAAAAACTTAGGGCCGGATCCAGAACTACGTCCGTCTTCCATAGACGGACGTAATTCAGTGAACAATAGCTACTGCGCATGCGTAGTAGCTATTGTACGTAATCTGCGTATCGTTTCGATACGTAGATTGCGTATATGGGAAAAACCACCTGCATTTTCTTCAGAGGAGAGCTCTCCTGCACCCACTAATCCCTCGCCTGTTTAAACTACAGGGACTGACAGCATTGCGAATCTGTCCCAGTGGTTTCAGTGGGTGAGCAGAAGGAGGCCGTGGGTGACCTCACTAGTCATCCCGCTGATAAACTGGCGCTTTTCTCTTTACACAGAACTTTAGACCATCAGAACGACAAACTATACCCAAGTCATGTACACCCTATAGAGATATCAGGCCTGATCCAGACCTACACTCCTGTGCGTAGCGTATTAACGCTGAACGTACCACTGATGCACGGCAATAGGCACTCCCCTTGCTCGTACCTAGTTTAACTTCCATACGCCCTAACTTTTGTGTTCGTATCTGCTGCCGTCCGTACGTTCATTGCGTATTAACGACGCTTAGCACGCACATACTGTACAATTTAAATGCCTCACCCCGCCCTCGGTGCGTGATTACGGCTTTCATATGGCAGACACGCCCCCATGATCGGTAATACAAAGCGGTTACGATTAAGGCCCATACGCAAAGATTTTCAGACCGTAACATGAGCGTATCCTCTGCCCCACGCATGCGCAGTAATCACAAATGGCCATTTTTACGCTTACGATCAGCGTAAAACCGCATCCAAGCGTAGGTCTGGATTAGTCCCATCGTACCATCAGACAAGGATTAGGCAGTGTTACTATATATTTTATCATGAACCGGGCGATCAAACCTTTCCTCCTTGTGTGGAATGTATATATTTAGATGAACGCGGCTTGTGTTCTTATGTTCTTGTGTTCTTATGTTCTTGTGTTCTTATGTTCTTGTGTTCTGATTTTTTTTTTCACTTCACAATCTAAAACAATACTGACTTTCTGCTCACTCAGTCGTAAAAGGCTTTGTCTGGTAACAGCTGCATCTTGGGAAAGACTTGGCATTTAGCATCCATCACAGTAGATTCTTTTACAGACTTTTTCTGATCATTGTGTTCACAGTGATTCTGGTAAAGATGCGACAGTTATAGTTTTTGTGGTCGGAGCATTCGTGTATGGGTTTGAGATGCAGTAGCATGCATGGAGATAGATCAGTAATGGACAACAGATGTCCCTCTGACATGTTTGTTACGGGGGTGGGTCCCCGCTTAGAATGGCCCTATATCGATAGGGTCGTTTTCTCCCAGCTGGCTGGGATATCGATTGCTTATGCCTCTGAGGCATAGCAATCGATCTCCGGAGCACTGAACTCGGTGCTCTAATAGGGAAGACTAAATACTAACCCCATCCCTTCTCCTAATTCTGACCCTAACCCTCCCCTTTCATTACCCTAACCCTCCCTTCCCTGCAGCCTGACCCTAACCCTCCCTCCCCTGCAGCCTGACCCTAACCCTCCCTTCCCTACAGCCTGACCCTACCCCT
>WWET01000388.1:195779-205939 GCA_011038615.1 Limnodynastes dumerilii
CCAATGTGGAAAGTTATTTGGGTAATTGATGGATTTCTATCTTTTAGTGAACGATTATCAGACACAACAGGAAGCGAACCAATAAACAGGATGATTTTTCGCTAGGAAAGGGTACTGATATTGGTGCCACTCACCTTTCCTGCTGTGACCGATAATCGAGGCTGATGAGGATGACCTGCTGAGATTGACAGGAGGCCTATGCAGCTGATTGGCTGGCTGTCATGCCAACAGAGACCTGCAGCAGTTCTAAAGTAATGGAAGTTCTGCATCTCTGACTGCAGCCTTGTAGAAATACAGATTTTTCATTAAATTATTACTGCTGTACCTGCCGATTAATTATGTTGTCGTTGAGATGGGGAAACTCTGGCCAGGCTCCGATTAATTGAAAATGCCCGCACACTATGGACCTGATTCACAGTTAAGAGTCCTGCTCCTAACCCGCCCTCCGTTTTTAGGTACTTTATGGCCATAGGGCTACTTTATCTAACCATGCAATGTCCGTACGGACATTGCCTCTCCCTGCCTCCTCCCGGCTAATCTAAATCCCCCACCCCCCATTGCTTCCTAAGCACGCCCTGAGGCGGCATAATGCCACTTCTTTCTACGCAAAGTACACCATGCGGTCTTTAAAGACTGCTTGGACGCAATCTATGTACCGACCTGGTACGTAGATAGCATAAATGACCTATTACACATGCATAGTCGGCCATTTCAGCCAAATACGCACTTAAGAAGCACATTCTTCTTAAGTGTGAATCAGGTTATGGCTATGGTACCTCGGGTCAGGAAGGACAAAAGATAAAATGATCGGACCCAAGCTATTTTTATTTTACAAGTAATAATTGTATTCTCTTTACAATACAAGATAATTGGGTGATCGGACCAATAATTCTAATGTATGGCCAGCATTAGAGCCATTAAAAGTGAAGCATCCAGTGGATTAAGTGTCTGAAGTGTTGATAAGTGTGGCCTTTCCCTTACTCTGAGCAGAAGTTCTGAATTCTGGTACTGAATGCCGTGAAATTTCTTTTACGTAGAGATTGACTTATTGGAAGCTCATGGAGGCTGACGTCTGCTTTGTGTAATATTTCACATCTGGCTTTCATGCTCTATAAAGCACAAGCATATTAATTAACCTTCCAGCAGGTGGTGGTCTTGTCTAGTGAATAACATGGATATGGTAATTACACGTCTAGTAAGGGGAGCCCTGACGTACATGTTATATTTTTATTTGATTTGATTTACTTGATGTTTTTATTTTCTTTAATGTTAGCAATAGTTTATCATTTGTATATCATGAATGTTTAAAACCAACAAAAATTTATAAATTGGGTTTCAATTAAAGAATGTAGATCCACCCTAAATTTGCTTTCTAACTTTTTCAATAATTGTTTTTTATTGATTTATTTTTGTTTATTTTAATTTATTTGTTGTTTGTTATAATACACAGAGTGTTAAAGTTTATGCGCTCAAATATTGTTATGCATTATTCCCCATCCCAAAACAGTCCACCAATGTAGATCGTCCGTCGTGAATCCCTTGCTGCATAAATACTGTGTATGCCGTCTAGTGCAGAGCCCTCTTCAGCTGGGTAACCAAGCCTGAATGGCAGCCTATGGATAGTCCTCATAGTTATCATCATAGAATGTGACAGCAGATAAGAACAACTTGGTGTGTGTGTCTGCCCTTTCAAACCACCCTCCTTGAAACCAGAGGCGGCCCTATGATTATAGGCCGCATAGGTGTCTGCCTTGGGTCCCTGACCGGACACTGCAAGTAACCTCTTACCTGGTCGCTAGCTATAGCCTGGGGGCAGGACTCTGTAAGAGGGAAGTGAGAGTGGCTGACTGGTTGCCACGGTAACACTGAACACAGTGGCATAGATCTCTGCAGAGACATTTATTAAAGTTATTTTATTTTAACATGAAATTATTTGATAGGGTCCCTTCTAATTTTTTACCTAGGGCCTGCAAAACCTAGGGCTGTCTCTGCATGAAAAAACCCTTCCTCAAAGTTCCCCTGAACCCACCACCCTCTAGTTATTATACAGAAAACACTTATCACTCAGCCACACTCCCTACAACACACACACTAGGGTTAATTTTCTTTGCAACCAATTAAGATACCATATTTTTGGGCATGTGGGAGGAAACCCATGCAGACACAGGGAGAACTACAAACTCCACACTGATAAGGCTTTGTCCGGGAATCAAATTTTTGACCTCAGCATTGTGAGGCACAGGTGCTACTCACTGAGCCACCATGCTGTCCCTCCTCCTACTGATTTTTTAAAAATGTTTCCTTCATGAAAAGTACTAGCGAGTCACTACATAATGTGGGTGATAGAAGAGCAAAAACTATAAAACCAGCTTTAGATAGGTAAGAAACCAAGTCCTATTTAGAAGTTGTCTTCCAACCAGAGGGTTCAGTGAATGAGTTCTCTACAACTATATCCTCTGAAAGTAAATATCAAATAACTGTCTGATTATATCACTGTTGTTTACTTTTCAATCACCAGAGGGCGCCTTCAGTTCTTATTTCTGTCTACATACTTTTAACATATTAAGGAACAGTGTTTTTGGTTGTCTAATATTCTATAATCTGCGTGAAAGGGAATATAATTATGAACTTCTATGAATATTTATAATTATATTTTAAGGTGTGTGTGTAATATATACCTAAAGGTTACAATCAATTGAACATGTTTCAGTTCAACACAAGATATATTGAAGCTCTTTGGTGTGTCCCAGAAGCACAACTGGGGCCAGATTTACTAAGCTGCAGGTTTGGAAAAATGGAGATGTTGCCCATAGCAACCAGTCAGATTCTAGCTAATATTGTCTAGCATGTAAAAGTGAGAGCTAGAATCTGATTGGTTTCTATGGGCACCATCAACACTTTTCCAAAACCGCAGCTTAGTAAATCTGGTCTCTGGACACGCTACCAAAGCAAAGTACCCATTAAACAGAAGGAAAGAGAACAAAGTACACTGTTTTGTGTAGTAACTCTTGGTTCCTTTACCTTTCTCATACTTGCATACAATTACTTTTAAACTCCATTCAGAGTGGGTCTAAAGGAACCAGACTGGCCAAAGCCCACACCAGATTTACTAAGCTGCGGTAAAGGAAAAGTGGAGATGTTGCCCATAGCAACCAATCAGATTCTAGATGACATTTACTAGTATGTAATAGTAATAGGAAAGTAAGAGTAAAGCTGGCCATACACTAGGCGATTATAGGCCCGATCACCCAGTTATCAGGTGATTGGGCAAATAATTGCTCTAGTGTATGGTACAGATCAATTTTTGAAACGCCAAATAAACGCACCACAAACGCTCTGTATGATTATTTGATCTTTCGACATGTTTGATTTAAATCGGGAGAAAGCTCCCGATATTTTAAGGGAGCCAATCATCAAGCGGAATGACTCCCTATTGTTCAGAGCTGCTACTGCTTTAAATCCATGTACAAAGCTGCTCTGACAGCTTTGCAGGTATTCTTTATAGCTGTCAGAGCAGCATAGTACATAAATATACAGCAGCGGCTATTGCAGGCAGTAATACAGATAACAATCTGCCGAAGCTGCGCTTCACACAGTGCGGTTTCGGGTGATCCCTGTCTGTACTACTCCCTGCAATAGCCGCTACTGTATATCTATGTACTATGCTGCTCTGACAGCTTTAAAGTATACCTTCACAGCCGTAAGAGCAGTTTTGTACATAGATATAAAGCAGCAGCAACATAGAGAGTGCTCTCCCCCTCCCCTCTTCTGCTAGGAATTATCGGTCCCAGCAGGAGAGGTATATGGTGCCGATAATGGGACATTTCCCTAGCGGGAAATCGTCCCGTTTATTGGTCCACCCCCTGCTGGGACCGATAATAGTACTAGTGTATGGCCAGCTTTAGAATCTCATAAGAGATTTTAAGGCAAAACAGGTGCAAGAACTCAGCTCAGCTGACCCATTTTTGCAAAGTGAGGGGAGCTAATTAATTTTAATTCTTTTACATAAAGGGAAAATACTTCACTTTTACACATAGAGCTCACAAGCTGCACAGCTTTATGTTTAAGTGGAGATAAGAAACTTCACCTCTCGATTCTAATTCTGCTTTCACAGTTCAAGTTTGCCTCCCCTTGCAGTTCAAAATGGTATTGCTCAAGTCTATACTTGGGAACTGATTCAGAGTTTTATGCACAAGCATTGAATGTCCTTTTCAGAGTTGTGTAAGTTCTATGGGCAGAGGCTGTGGCTTGTATAGCCGCGTGCTCTGCTGGTTGGAATTTGCAGCATTCAAAACCCCATTTAAATGATTTTTTGATATACATTAATGCCAGAGCATAATAGCGGTATTTCCGCTGCTATTCCGACAAATTAAAAAACGAAAGAAAAATTTAAAATGTTTAATATATTTTAAGCACAGATTTAATTTTATTTTACCACTAGCAAAGACAGGCAGATGGGTAGCCTTGCATCTATTTTCTTGTGCGCGCTCCCGTTCTGGCCGTGCACAGGGCGAATTCTCGCTGTGCTTCGACATGAAAAACATACGGAAGTGCAACTCTGAATCAGGTCCTTGCACCTATTACAAAAGGTGTAAGTTCAGCTTTGAATTAGCCCCCTGATTCAGAGCCGCACTTACACCATTTTATTTTAGGTGCAAGTGTAGACCTGAGCAATACCATGTTGGATGGCTAGGGGGTGCAATTTTAAAATGTGAAAGCAAAATTATCTTTAAGAGATGAAGTTTCTTAGTTTAGCTCTATTTTATACATTAATCATAAAGCTAAGCAGTATTTGAGTTATATGTGGAAAAGTAAATTATTTGACCTGCATGCTAAAAAAAAAAAAGAAAATAAATTAGCCCCCTCTTACTTTAAAAAATCGTTTAGCCAAGTTGTATTCTTGCTCCTGTTTTGCCCCCTACTCCCAAACTCTGAATCAGCCCCCATGTGAGAATCCTTTATTACAAACTGAAAGTTGTTGCCTTTTATCGTTGCAGAGAAGGATTAGCAATAAAAAGACGAGTAAGATCCATGCAAAATGCATTTTAAATTGGCAGGTGCTACATTTCCCTTCTGCTTGGTGCAGTCACACAACACGTCCATTTGCCATTTAAATTTCAGCTGTGTTAATGTAAAGGCCCTGTTAAACCTTCGTGCGATTGCATGAAAGCCAAGCACAATTGCGTGGGAACAGAATCTACTGGATTAAACTCCTCATTTAACCTCCTCATTTCCTGTGTTTTACTGCCCTCTGTAATCCTCAGCTCTTTAGCCGTTTGAAGTGGGCATCAAGTAGACCCAATATAGTATATTTTTATATAGCTCCTATTTATCCAGGCTTGATTTTTTTTTATTTCTCTGGAAGTATGCTATTTTAGTATTCGTACGGCTCCTTTCTGCATTACAGCAATAAAAAAAATTACTTGTTTTTTTTTTTTGTTTTTTTTTTTATCATTTTCCATTTGGTTTCTGTGCTGAATGAATGTGTCTTTTTTATGGCTTTGACCTATCCATTCAGCATAATGCACTAGTAATGTCATGGTTTCTTAGTGAATTTATAAATTGTATTCTCACGAATATTAATTTAAGCTGGTCCAATCATTGAATTATTGGGTAATCAGACCAAAAATCGCTCTAGTATGTGGATAAGATTTTTTCCCTTATGGCGATGATAAATAAAAAAATAACGCTGGCTAAAATTTATGGGACTCAAGTTACCAATATCGCCAATAGTGTGTGCCATTTTCTAATTACCGGTATATTAACCCTGTAGCTCCACCTCCTGGCTGAAGTTTCTTCATTTCTCTGTCTCCATAATTATAGGCTAGTACAGCAGTCATATACTATATCACTGCTATACTTTCCATTACTTGTGGAGTCAGAGAAATGGAGAAACTCCGGCTAGGAAGAGGGGGTGACTGAGTTACTCTTTTTACAGCCAGCCAATCGGGTAGCTGCATGGGCCTCTTGCTGAGATTGGCTGCACTGGCCTCCAGTCAATCTGGGCACTGATTGGTTGCTTGAACCTCTTGTCAATCAGTACCGAGATTGACAGTAGGCCATTGCAGCCAGTCCCATCAGGAAAGGTGAGTGGCACTTATATTGGGACCTTTCTCTAGTATATCATTTTCCCGTTTATCTTACCCACAAAATAACTGCATCCATTCTACATTTGCATCAAGTATATATAAAGAAGATTTTAATGTACTTTTTAGTTATACTCTTGCAACCTTTGCCATGGAAACTGCATTTTTTTGATATACAGTTCAAAATAAGCTTCTGTGCAGATATCTTGGTAATGTAAATGAACATGAATCTGTATAAAACATTACTCATGTTCCTGGCTAATTGTTCTAAGAATGTGTCACCAATAGATGTCTTAAGCCCCCTCCCCCATCCTCTGCCTACATGAGTGTCAGCCATTATACTGATGTCAGTGTAAGATGGATTGTGGGTGCTCTAGAGAAAAGGTGACCCACAGTGATTGCATTGTTGTATAAAGTTATTTCAGTGTTTCATATGTTATGAGGTGGCTCCTTACATCCTATCTGTATAATAACACTAATTATACTGGTTCTAATAATTCCTTGTGTATACTTTGCTCTGCCTCGCAGGCCTCTGTCACTAGCCATTAATACCTGCTGTCTGTGCTTCTATTCTTTTTATATGAAACCCATGGTATTATTTTAATATCGTTAATTAAATGTTAAGTTTGGAAATGCATATTTTGTTAGCATTGTCTAGGACACGGGAACATATTCTTAATGTTTTCCATATGCAGATCTTTATATTAATGTTATTATGGCTTTTGTATAATTTATTTGAAGTAGTCTACTAATATTTATGGATCGCATTCCGTCATTTTTGCATTCCATCCAGTCTACTTTCTCAGAAAGGAGAGTATTCCAGTTATCAATTACTCTGATGTTTCTGCATATTTCCTCTAAACATAATAGGCTCCAGTTAATAAGCGTGCTCTCATATTCTAATGCCCCTACCGCTTCCTTTGAAAAATACCCCGCTTCTGTACCTGGTTACACCCCTTGATATGTGTGAAAGCTGCTATCATATCCCCCCCGTCCCTTCTCTGCTCCAAGCTATACATGATTACTTCCTCTAGTCTTTCTTTAAATGTTGTGTGACACAGGCCATGGACCATTTTAGTTGTCCTTCTTTGCACAGTCTCTACTATGTGGGTGTGGGTCTGCAGTATGAATGGCCCTAAGACTCCCCTCCCCACAGCCTGACCCTAACCCTCCCTTCCCAGCAGCCAGACCCTAAGACCCCCCCTCCCTGTAGCCTAACCCTAAGACCCCTGTTGTCCTTCACAGTCTCTACTATGTGGGTGTGGGTCTGCAGTATCAATGGCCCTAAGACTCCCCTCCCCACAGCCTGACCCTAACCCTCCCTTCCCAGCAGCCAGACCCTAAGACCCCCCCCCCCTGTAGCCTAACCCTACCCTATGGTCTGTACATGGCACGCTAAACCAGGGGCATTAAATCTAACCACAAGCCTGGTGTTCTCCCGATCCCCTATTGATGGTGTATACTGGCTCCTTAGTTCTAGGTCCTGTCTCCAGCTTGAGACAGTACCTTTAACCAGGGAGCCAAAACAAAAGAGAGGACTACCTGTTGCTCTGACAGTTAGGGGATGTCAGAAGAAGGTTTACATAGAGCAGCTGATGAGAGAACTTGATCAAAGTAATCAGACACACCTGTGCACTAATTTCTGCAGCAAAGAGTAACAACCAGGAAGTGCTGGAAACTGAAAGGTCATGTGATCAACAAAGATAAACAAAAGACATAAAGTGCAAAGAAAAGTACTGTGATCATAACACCCCATAGACTAACCCTCCCTGCAGCCTGACCTTAAAAAACCCCTCCCTGTAGCCTAACCCTAAGACCCCCCTCCCTGCAGACTGAATCTAAGAGCCCCCTACCTATACCCTAACCCTAAGACCCTCCCCTCCCCAAAGCTTCTCTCTAGCTAAAGTGGTTCTTTTTTTTTTATAAGTAAGCTACTTTACTTTTATTTGTCATTTTATTGACTACAAATACTGCTCAGTTGTAAATTTTCAAATAAGTGATTGAGAATATTGGAGAAATTAAAATGATGAATTTTTTTGCTATCTATTTGAGCAACCAGTTGAAGCAACATCATTTGGATTCTGGTTTCATTTTAGCAATGCTTCAGGCCATATCTTAGGCATTTCTTTCATTAGGGCAGAGCTCAGAAATTATTGTGCTCCAATTGTTTTCAAAGCTGGAGGTTAGAGGCTTCTCATATGACTGTAAGATGGAGATCATAGTTGTATTAATGACATTGACAGAACTTATTATAGAATGTCTACTTTAATACTTGCCCTAACAGAAGGGAAGTTGACCATGATGTCATGTATGCCTGGGGATGTCATGCAAAGATACTTGAAGATATTTGTTACTTGATAACGGAATATACCACAGACAATGTACCAACTGCTGTAACTTTAAAATCTGATTCATACATCAATTTTTATTTGTATGTCTATGTAATTATACACTTATATATTATTGTTATGGGTAGAGGACGCAGGCCTAGGATGAGTTCAGAAAGGCTTGTTTATGGCACAGTTAGATATAGATATAAACTTATGCCTCTAAGGTGGCCTTTTATCTGTAGCCATGATATCATTGCCACCTTCTTAGTATTTATTTCTCAGTCACTGAAGAATATTGTTACTTGTGGTAGAACAAGTGAGTGCAGGGCCCCAATGCACCTGTGCTCCACCCTTGTGAGTGAAGGTCTGCAAGATAATTTTCTCATAACCTTTCACTCTAGTTTTGGTGCAAGTGGTGGGCCACCCAGTGACAGCAGAACCCAGTGCAGTGTTCCTTCTACACTGTAAATATGTAAATATATCTGCCCTGATTGTCACATTCCCGCATTTCTGCACTACATGTTTGTTAGGATTATCTTGGCGACAATATGTAGATATGTAACAATGGAATATATTGATACATTGTTTATCGAGCATGGCAGTAGTCATAGTTTCTTCTCTGGCAATCACTCTGCTTTCAGTTGTCATCTGGGCTGAACATGCAAAGAGCAGAGGGAAACTGCTGATAGAGGCACTGATCCAGAGTTGGGGCCAAAAGTTGTAAGTGTGGGCCTGTACAGAACCATGTAAAAGAAATTGAAACTCTAAATAATTATAGTTTCCTAGCTTTATAGCTTAACACTAATTTATAGATAACACATAAAGCTATGCAATATGTGAGTTCTATGTGCAAAAGCAAAGTATTTCCTTTGCATGTTGGAGTCATACCGTGAGCCTGGTGTTCACCAGAGCCCCTGATAGTGGGGATGGTCTTGGCTGCAGGTATAAGCAATGGATATCCCAGTCAGTTAGAAACTAGCTGGGAGAGAATGGCCCTTAGAGGGGACTCACACCCTATGAATTGCAACCAGGTACGGCACATAGCAGCTAAGCTCAATACAGCTACATGCCCATATACACTGCACAAGAGTAGTGTAGTAATGTGTTGTGTACTGTAATAAGAGGTAATAATATGTGTGAACACTTAAATAGAAATGTTTAATATGCACTAAAAGATTTTTATTACTGTATTTTATTTGAAAGAAATGAAAAGAACATAATACTCCAGGACCGTTTTCATAACTATAGAAATTAATTTACTGCTTGAAATTCTAACACAAGGTCCTAAAATAGATCATGGAGTTTGTGCCCCCGGATTTAGACATATGGCAGGTGCAAATGTTTTGATATAAACAGCGCTCATCTATACTGAGATCTGGATCGGGTGCGTTGCTTGGACACACGGGCCCTGATTCAGAGTTTAAAAATAAAAGAGGAAAGTTACACCTGGGCAAAACCATGTTGATTTCAGGGGAGCCAAATTTATTCTATTCTATGCATGCTAATTGCACACAGATACTGACCAGTTTCACTTTTACACTGTTAATTAGACTTGGCAAAGAAACGCCACCTCCCAAATACTGTTTGCAATAGATGAAAGATGACTCCCCCTGAAATCAACATGGTTTTGCCCAGGAGTAACTTTCCTCTTTTATTTTCAATCTTTGAATCTGGTCCACAGTTTTTGCACATTGACTACATGCCTCCTCTTCTACCCCCCCCTGACATCCCCTTCTGAACGCAA
>WWET01000388.1:206335-227802 GCA_011038615.1 Limnodynastes dumerilii
CCAGATTGGAGAGGGTCCAGGATGGAGTGGTCAGCAAGGTAGACAATTAGACGCTTGTAAACAAGCCGTTCAAGCAGCTTGGAGGCGAAGGGCAGAAGAGAGATAGGTCGGTAGTTGGAAGGTGAAGTGGGATCAAGGGTAGGGTTTTTAAGGATAGGGGGGACAAGAGCGTGTTTAAAGAGGGAGGGGAAGATGCCAGAGGAGAGGGATAAGTTGAATAGGTGAGCAAGATGAGAGCAGGTGGAGAGAGAGAGAGACCGGAGAAGATTAGAGGGGATGGGATCAAGTGGACATGTTGACGGAGGGGATGACAAAAGTAGTGAGTGGATTTCTTCGGGTGAGGTACGGATGAAGGTAGACAATGGTGGGTGATTAGGGAGTAGAAGAGAGGGGGGGGATTGAGATGCAGCAGAGGTGATGGTAGAGGAGATGGAGCTCCTAATGGAGTCAATCTTGGAAGTAAAGAAGGTGGCAAAGTCATTGGCAGAAATGGAGAGAGGGAGAGGGGGAGGAGGGGGGGAGAGAAGAGAGTTGAAGGTGGCAAAGAGGCGGCGGGGGTTAGACGATTGGGAGAGGATGAGGGACTTAAAGAAGGATTGCTTGGCGAGTGCAAGGGCAGAGCTAAAAGAGGAGAGTATGAACTTGAAGTGGAGAAAGTCTGCAAGGGAACGGGACTTTCTCCAGAGGCGCTCTGCGGTACGGGAGCATTTCTTTAAGAACCATAGAAAAGTAGCCCCCTTTCCCAGGGATGTGTTTGCCAGTGCAGCCAATTGTAACAATCCACCAGCTGAATGGCGACTGTATCATTGTCAAAAATGAAAAATAGAAAATTGCCATTGGGAATGGGTAACTATTTCTACCCGTTCTCAATAGCCTGCAGCAGGCTCACGTTAGGGTTAGGAATCAAGAAGGGAGGGTTAGGGTTTAAGGGAAAGGTTAGGGTTAGGAGGCACATGCTTGCATGTCAGCGAATCACTCTTCATGACTGGAAGTTGCAACATCGTTGCAATCCAAAATGGAGACTGACGCCAATTGCACTTAAGCCTGCCCCCGTCGCGGGATTAAGGCATGCGCAATGGATGCACTGTCCTGACGAACGAATCTCATTGTACACAGAACAGTTCCATACGCATTGGGATCCGATGCGTAACTTCAATTGCCATTCAACTGCCCCACGATAGTCTGTCACAAAACAGCCCATTTTACCGGCAACCACACTCCTTAACCACCACAAAACATTTGGCGGGGGATGTTTTATCTTCAGTGGTTATTTGTCTATTGGGGGACAGCGTGGGTGTCATCTATTGACTTCCTTAACCTCATTTACCACTGCATGTCGTACATGATTGGATTTGACAGGTCATGTGACGAGCACAATGTCAGCGGGTACAGGCCTTTAAGGGGGTGATATAAATAGTGTTGGGTGGTTTTATAAATCAAGTACGTGGTTATATTATTGCCTTTATATTTTTCGTTCCTCAGTTTGACCTTAAATCTAATACAAGCTTTGAATCATTTGAATCCTGTCTGTTAGGAAAGGTCATACTCAATGCTGTTACACCCATTCAGTCATTTCTGTTTTTTTTTAGCTTTATTATTGTTGGCCAATCAATGTATTCATGTGCTTATCCCTCCGAAACCACAACAGCCTGACTGGTGTGACACTGCTGTTTCCCTCTTTGTTCCGCAGCCTCCGTTCCCAAATATCTGGTTAAAGTTTCTACCAGGGGAGCTGGTGCTATCGTTCTGTCAGCTCGCTTGTCCTTGATCTCCTCCTCACCCCAATTATATTCTGTTCATTTCCTGTTCAACATTGTGCAAAAAAGAAAAAAAAAATAGGAAAAAAAGAATGAAATGCTTTAAAACACTTGTTATCGGCTTTCCGTTTAATATGTGCCTGTGTTGCGGTAAATCTGTGCGTTTGCTCATTATTTTTCCGATCCTCACTTGAAAGCGGTCATATTTTCAGCCTTGGTAGCTTCGTTTTTTTTATTATCCCTGTACCTTTAACCCTCATTTTACCATATTAATATTAATGCTTGACAGAAGCTGTGACTGCAGAGACCGCTAAATCCATGACACTTCATATCCCTTTTCATATAGTACATGTGATGACAATCTCTGACTGATGATCTTATGAAATGGTATATGGTATTTTTAAAGGAGGGATTAAAGGTGTCTTTATATGGCCAGTAGACCAACCATCAGCTGACCCCTTTGTTTGTTCCCTCTCCCCCTGCAAACAACTATTGCAATTACCTGATTTATCTCCTTGCCTTTATGTTCTAATTTAAGTGTCCTCGCGCCCCCCCCCCCTCTCTTCTTTGTCTAGTGTTGCTCAGGAATTGTTCTATGGTACAGGACCTCATACAGAGTCTGCACTGTATGGTGGAAGAGCCAGGAGTGTAGGCAAAGTCACGCAGACATAATTAATCTCCTAAAACGTTTCCAGCTGCTCGGGTCCATGTGATCCCGGCTGACATTCACCTGGTGTTTCGTGTGGTCAATATGATATTGTTAAATAGATCACCCTTTGTAGCCGACCTTCTGTTGTGAGTACGTAGCGAATTTTTTTTTTTGCACTATGCAGGTTTGCAAAACAGGAGCACACAATAGAGAGCGCTATGCTCAGGTGCGCGGCATTATGGGAGAGTTTCTAGATGATTCCCAATGAGAGAGAAAATACAATTGCAACAATTTTAGATCTAGGCGCTGACATTTGCATTACTGAAGATGATACTAGTAATGACTATGTTCCGGATTCGCAGTTACGTAGTTTTCGTCTCATGTACATTGTTTTAAGAATTGAGCTACTACGCATGGCTGCGATTACATTAGATTTACATTTTTAGATCCAGACCTACGCTCGCCCGTGTTTTTACGCTTTTCGGAAGCGTAAAAGCGCCTATTTGTACTTACTACGCATTCGCGGCAGATGTTACGCAAAGAAACGCTGAGCGTATGGGCCTTGAACGTACCAGCTTCGTAACAACACACGAAGGGGCGTTCCAGCCATACGAAACCCGTAATTAAGCTTCATGGGCGGGGGAAGAGGTATTTAAATCGTACAGTATGGGCGTGTTAAGTGTTGTAAATACGCATGGATGCCACAGACGCCCGCGGGTACGCTCAGAAAAGTTAGGGTTTGTGTACCATTAAACGTTGCACTCTTTGCTACTGTTGCCAGTCGCCGTTGCTTCATCTTTCACTTTGTGTCTCCACAAAGACTTCTAGCTATACTATTTCTGGTTGAGCATTCCCTAAGCCTCCACTATGGAGGGAATTTAGCAGGAGAGGCCAGAAGAATCACGGCTCTGGAGTGTAGTATCATCTATTTCACAGTGCAATAAAAAAACATAAAAAAACATACTCAGAATCTCAAATTGACATTCAAAAAATTAATAAAGCATAGGTTATCCATCAAATCCCGGCTGCTCCACAAATCATTATCAGGGGTTTAACAGGGCATCGGCTAGTTCACAGGAAAGGTGCAAGAAAAGAACAAAGTTCTAACGCATTTCGACCCACAGACCTTTCTCAAGCTGCTCAAGATGTTTCTGCTCTGATTTTGTTGTCATGCTGTTGATTTTATAATGTTTCCATGTGTCATATGATAGCCATATATTTAAAATAAATCTATAAATATGATTTATTTTGTAGATATATTTGTAAATGTATTTTGCAGTCCATTGTTATTTATGTATTGATACTTGGCATTTTTTATTTAGTTTTTATTATTTCAAGATCAATAACCTACTTCACAACCATGTTTCTTCTTCACGCAGATGTTTTGGAATGTTGCTCAGTCCAGGAAAAAATGTCAAAAACAGTGATATGCATCTTCTGGATATGGTAATTATTACATTGAACGCGTGGTCTGATGGTTTGGTCAACACACTACTCAAATGGAAATTGTAAAGCTATTATAAGGTAGCCCTCTGGACCTATTCTGTACATTCATAATGTTTAAGAAAGTATAGCTACAGGACTCTTGACTTATTATTCTGGAGATTGCTAAAACATTTAATTGCTTGTTAAATTAATACTAGGGTTCTCAAAATGAGGAACATGTATTATTAGTGCTACTTGGTTCATTGTCTGGTGGTACGCAGGGCTACTTGGAAGCGGTGTAAAGAGGTAGCAGCTGCACCCCGGTTGCAATACCAAAATGGAAAAGAATATATTTAATTAAATATCTATTAGGAATGGTGTATGTAGAAAAAGTATATAAAAATCATAGAAAAAATAATGAAAACAAATGAAATAAAGGTATCGAGAGGGAGACAGAGATAGACATGGAGAGAGAGTGAGAGAGGCATGGAGAGAGAGTGAGAGAGAGGCATGGAGAGAGAGTGAGAGAGAGGCATGGAGAGAGAGTGAGAGAGAGGCATGGAGAGAGAGTGAGAGAGGCGCATGGAGAGAGAGTGAGAGAGACATTGAAAGAGAGCGAGAGATATCGAGGGAGAGAAAGATATCGCGAGAGCGGGGGGAAGAGCGAAAGAGATCGAGAGAGAGGGGGGAATTCAAGAGGGAGAGAGATATCTATATCGAGAGAAAGATATCGAGAGAGTGAGTCTGCATATATGCTGGTCTTCAGTATGTTGTATTGGGATAACAAAATATCACTTTTGTTTTTCTTTTAGTGGGACACATTAAATATTCTATGTTCCTGCTCTGTATCTTCCTAGGAATCCATGGGGAAAAGCAGCGATGAAAAAGCGTATGTGATCACTGGAATGTGGAATCCAAATGTACCAGCGTTTCAGGCACTCAACGAGGAAACTCCTAAAGGTACAAGATATTGTGTTACACTATAAGAAGACTCTAAATGGAGATTTTGCACATTTCACTAAAGCTAAACAGCTTGTACAATGATCCATAGAAAAACGGCAGATAAAGTCATATGTGTGACATAGGAGAAAGAAATCCTCCCAAGTATGTCGCCGTTATGTTTTTTTAATCAGTGTGCTCGATTTTCATTTGTTTTAAACAATGGAAATGTTTTTCTGTCACCAATGCCCCTCACACGGCCGTTTTGACAGGGACTTCTGCCTCCATAGGGCAACCTTAACTGTACATGTGCATTTACATGCGTATATTACTTCCGTACGTGTGTATCTAACTAAACGCGCCCTCAAATGGTAATTTAAATGCCCCCCCACTTTCACCTAACTTTTACCGTACGGATTTGAACCACGCCCCTCTGCACGTGTGTTCCCAAGTGTGATCCACAAGTACGTGCCTAATGGACTTCCGTGCGTAAAGACTTTTGGTACTTGCGTAAATAAAGTTACTATGCATGCGCAGTTACTCCGACCCTAAAAATACGCACGCAACTCCACGCAAAAACGTATCTGTGAAGCCTACTTCTGCCTCTGGTGTGGCGAGTGTTGTGGGGGTGTTACCATCAACCTAGAGGTGTGACCAGTGACAAGGTTGCATGGAGTGCATACCTAACACACACTTCACACTGTATCCTAGTGGCTGCCACTCAACACGCACTGCATCATAGTGACAGCCACTCAACACGCACTGCATCATAGTGACAGCCACTCAATACGCACTGCATCCTGTTGACCGCCACACGAGTCATACTGTATCCTAGCGACTGCAAAAGATGCACTGCATCCTGGTGACCATGGCCTGATCCAGACCTATGCCGATGCGCTGTGCTTAGTAAAGCACAGCGTATCGGTGTGCACTCTCCCCGACACTCCCCCTGTGCGCAGGGCTTCTGTGCATGGGCTGTGTTCATGGTGTGCAGGGCTTCTGTGCATGGGCTGTGTTCATGGTGTGCAGGGCTTCTGTGCATGGGCTGTGTTCATGGTGTGCAGGGCTTCTGTGCATGGGCTGTGTTCATGGTGTGCAGGGCTTCTGTGCATGGGCTGTGTTCATGGTGTGCAGGGCTTCTGTGCATGGGCTGTGTTCATGGTGTGCAGGGCTTCTGTGCATGGGCTGTGTTCATGGTGTGCAGGGCTTCTGTGCATGGGCTGTGTTCATGGTGTGCAGGGCTTCTGTGCATGGGCTGTGTTCATGGTGTGCAGGGCTTCTGTGCATGGGCTGTGTTCATGGTGTGCAGGGCTTCTGTGCATGGGCTGTGTTCATGGTGTGCAGGGCTTCTGTGCATGGGCTGTGTTCATGGTGTGCAGGGCTTCTGTGCATGGGCTGTGTTCATGGTGTGCAGGGCTTCTGTGCATGGGCTGTGTTCATGGTGTGCAGGGCTTCTGTGCATGGGCTGTGTTCATGGTGTGCAGGGCTTCTGTGCATGGGCTGTGTTCATGGTGTGCAGGGCTTCTGTGCATGGGCTGTGTTCATGGTGTGCAGGGCTTCTGTGCATGGGCTGTGTTCATGGTGTGCAGGGCTTCTGTGCATGGGCTGTGTTCATGGTGTGCAGGGCTTCTGTGCATGGGCTGTGTTCATGGTGTGCAGGGCTTCTGTGCATGGGCTGTGTTCATGGTGTGCAGGGCTTCTGTGCATGGGCTGTGTTCATGGTGTGCAGGGCTTCTGTGCATGGGCTGTGTTCATGGTGTGCAGGGCTTCTGTGCATGGGCTGTGTTCATGGTGTGCAGGGCTTCTGTGCATGGGCTGTGTTCATGGTGTGCAGGGCTTCTGTGCATGGGCTGTGTTCATGGTGTGCAGGGCTTCTGTGCATGGGCTGTGTTCATGGTGTGCAGGGCTTCTGTGCATGGGCTGTGTTCATGGTGTGCAGGGCTTCTGTGCATGGGCTGTGTTCATGGTGTGCAGGGCTTCTGTGCATGGGCTGTGTTCATGGTGTGCAGGGCTTCTGTGCATGGGCTGTGTTCATGGTGTGCAGGGCTTCTGTGCATGGGCTGTGTTCATGGTGTGCAGGGCTTCTGTGCATGGGCTGTGTTCATGGTGTGCAGGGCTTCTGTGCATGGGCTGTGTTCATGGTGTGCAGGGCTTCTGTGCATGGGCTGTGTTCATGGTGTGCAGGGCTTCTGTGCATGGGCTGTGTTCATGGTGTGCAGGGCTTCTGTGCATGGGCTGTGTTCATGGTGTGCAGGGCTTCTGTGCATGGGCTGTGTTCATGGTGTGCAGGGCTTCTGTGCATGGGCTGTGTTCATGGTGTGCAGGGCTTCTGTGCATGGGCTGTGTTCATGGTGTGCAGGGCTTCTGTGCATGGGCTGTGTTCATGGTGTGCAGGGCTTCTGTGCATGGGCTGTGTTCATGGTGTGCAGGGCTTCTGTGCATGGGCTGTGTTCATGGTGTGCAGGGCTTCTGTGCATGGGCTGTGTTCATGGTGTGCAGGGCTTCTGTGCATGGGCTGTGTTCATGGTGTGCAGGGCTTCTGTGCATGGGCTGTGTTCATGGTGTGCAGGGCTTCTGTGCATGGGCTGTGTTCATGGTGTGCAGGGCTTCTGTGCATGGGCTGTGTTCATGGTGTGCAGGGCTTCTGTGCATGGGCTGTGTTCATGGTGTGCAGGGCTTCTGTGCATGGGCTGTGTTCATGGTGTGCAGGGCTTCTGTGCATGGGCTGTGTTCATGGTGTGCAGGGCTTCTGTGCATGGGCTGTGTTCATGGTGTGCAGGGCTTCTGTGCATGGGCTGTGTTCATGGTGTGCAGGGCTTCTGTGCATGGGCTGTGTTCATGGTGTGCAGGGCTTCTGTGCATGGGCTGTGTTCATGGTGTGCAGGGCTTCTGTGCATGGGCTGTGTTCATGGTGTGCAGGGCTTCTGTGCATGGGCTGTGTTCATGGTGTGCAGGGCTTCTGTGCATGGGCTGTGTTCATGGTGTGCAGGGCTTCTGTGCATGGGCTGTGTTCATGGTGTGCAGGGCTTCTGTGCATGGGCTGTGTTCATGGTGTGCAGGGCTTCTGTGCATGGGCTGTGTTCATGGTGTGCAGGGCTTCTGTGCATGGGCTGTGTTCATGGTGTGCAGGGCTTCTGTGCATGGGCTGTGTTCATGGTGTGCAGGGCTTCTGTGCATGGGCTGTGTTCATGGTGTGCAGGGCTTCTGTGCATGGGCTGTGTTCATGGTGTGCAGGGCTTCTGTGCATGGGCTGTGTTCATGGTGTGCAGGGCTTCTGTGCATGGGCTGTGTTCATGGTGTGCAGGGCTTCTGTGCATGGGCTGTGTTCATGGTGTGCAGGGCTTCTGTGCATGGGCTGTGTTCATGGTGTGCAGGGCTTCTGTGCATGGGCTGTGTTCATGGTGTGCAGGGCTTCTGTGCATGGGCTGTGTTCATGGTGTGCAGGGCTTCTGTGCATGGGCTGTGTTCATGGTGTGCAGGGCTTCTGTGCATGGGCTGTGTTCATGGTGTGCAGGGCTTCTGTGCATGGGCTGTGTTCATGGTGTGCAGGGCTTCTGTGCATGGGCTGTGTTCATGGTGTGCAGGGCTTCTGTGCATGGGCTGTGTTCATGGTGTGCAGGGCTTCTGTGCATGGGCTGTGTTCATGGTGTGCAGGGCTTCTGTGCATGGGCTGTGTTCATGGTGTGCAGGGCTTCTGTGCATGGGCTGTGTTCATGGTGTGCAGGGCTTCTGTGCATGGGCTGTGTTCATGGTGTGCAGGGCTTCTGTGCATGGGCTGTGTTCATGGTGTGCAGGGCTTCTGTGCATGGGCTGTGTTCATGGTGTGCAGGGCTTCTGTGCATGGGCTGTGTTCATGGTGTGCAGGGCTTCTGTGCATGGGCTGTGTTCATGGTGTGCAGGGCTTCTGTGCATGGGCTGTGTTCATGGTGTGCAGGGCTTCTGTGCATGGGCTGTGTTCATGGTGTGCAGGGCTTCTGTGCATGGGCTGTGTTCATGGTGTGCAGGGCTTCTGTGCATGGGCTGTGTTCATGGTGTGCAGGGCTTCTGTGCATGGGCTGTGTTCATGGTGTGCAGGGCTTCTGTGCATGGGCTGTGTTCATGGTGTGCAGGGCTTCTGTGCATGGGCTGTGTTCATGGTGTGCAGGGCTTCTGTGCATGGGCTGTGTTCATGGTGTGCAGGGCTTCTGTGCATGGGCTGTGTTCATGGTGTGCAGGGCTTCTGTGCATGGGCTGTGTTCATGGTGTGCAGGGCTTCTGTGCATGGGCTGTGTTCATGGTGTGCAGGGCTTCTGTGCATGGGCTGTGTTCATGGTGTGCAGGGCTTCTGTGCATGGGCTGTGTTCATGGTGTGCAGGGCTTCTGTGCATGGGCTGTGTTCATGGTGTGCAGGGCTTCTGTGCATGGGCTGTGTTCATGGTGTGCAGGGCTTCTGTGCATGGGCTGTGTTCATGGTGTGCAGGGCTTCTGTGCATGGGCTGTGTTCATGGTGTGCAGGGCTTCTGTGCATGGGCTGTGTTCATGGTGTGCAGGGCTTCTGTGCATGGGCTGTGTTCATGGTGTGCAGGGCTTCTGTGCATGGGCTGTGTTCATGGTGTGCAGGGCTTCTGTGCATGGGCTGTGTTCATGGTGTGCAGGGCTTCTGTGCATGGGCTGTGTTCATGGTGTGCAGGGCTTCTGTGCATGGGCTGTGTTCATGGTGTGCAGGGCTTCTGTGCATGGGCTGTGTTCATGGTGTGCAGGGCTTCTGTGCATGGGCTGTGTTCATGGTGTGCAGGGCTTCTGTGCATGGGCTGTGTTCATGGTGTGCAGGGCTTCTGTGCATGGGCTGTGTTCATGGTGTGCAGGGCTTCTGTGCATGGGCTGTGTTCATGGTGTGCAGGGCTTCTGTGCATGGGCTGTGTTCATGGTGTGCAGGGCTTCTGTGCATGGGCTGTGTTCATGGTGTGCAGGGCTTCTGTGCATGGGCTGTGTTCATGGTGTGCAGGGCTTCTGTGCATGGGCTGTGTTCATGGTGTGCAGGGCTTCTGTGCATGGGCTGTGTTCATGGTGTGCAGGGCTTCTGTGCATGGGCTGTGTTCATGGTGTGCAGGGCTTCTGTGCATGGGCTGTGTTCATGGTGTGCAGGGCTTCTGTGCATGGGCTGTGTTCATGGTGTGCAGGGCTTCTGTGCATGGGCTGTGTTCATGGTGTGCAGGGCTTCTGTGCATGGGCTGTGTTCATGGTGTGCAGGGCTTCTGTGCATGGGCTGTGTTCATGGTGTGCAGGGCTTCTGTGCATGGGCTGTGTTCATGGTGTGCAGGGCTTCTGTGCATGGGCTGTGTTCATGGTGTGCAGGGCTTCTGTGCATGGGCTGTGTTCATGGTGTGCAGGGCTTCTGTGCATGGGCTGTGTTCATGGTGTGCAGGGCTTCTGTGCATGGGCTGTGTTCATGGTGTGCAGGGCTTCTGTGCATGGGCTGTGTTCATGGTGTGCAGGGCTTCTGTGCATGGGCTGTGTTCATGGTGTGCAGGGCTTCTGTGCATGGGCTGTGTTCATGGTGTGCAGGGCTTCTGTGCATGGGCTGTGTTCATGGTGTGCAGGGCTTCTGTGCATGGGCTGTGTTCATGGTGTGCAGGGCTTCTGTGCATGGGCTGTGTTCATGGTGTGCAGGGCTTCTGTGCATGGGCTGTGTTCATGGTGTGCAGGGCTTCTGTGCATGGGCTGTGTTCATGGTGTGCAGGGCTTCTGTGCATGGGCTGTGTTCATGGTGTGCAGGGCTTCTGTGCATGGGCTGTGTTCATGGTGTGCAGGGCTTCTGTGCATGGGCTGTGTTCATGGTGTGCAGGGCTTCTGTGCATGGGCTGTGTTCATGGTGTGCAGGGCTTCTGTGCATGGGCTGTGTTCATGGTGTGCAGGGCTTCTGTGCATGGGCTGTGTTCATGGTGTGCAGGGCTTCTGTGCATGGGCTGTGTTCATGGTGTGCAGGGCTTCTGTGCATGGGCTGTGTTCATGGTGTGCAGGGCTTCTGTGCATGGGCTGTGTTCATGGTGTGCAGGGCTTCTGTGCATGGGCTGTGTTCATGGTGTGCAGGGCTTCTGTGCATGGGCTGTGTTCATGGTGTGCAGGGCTTCTGTGCATGGGCTGTGTTCATGGTGTGCAGGGCTTCTGTGCATGGGCTGTGTTCATGGTGTGCAGGGCTTCTGTGCATGGGCTGTGTTCATGGTGTGCAGGGCTTCTGTGCATGGGCTGTGTTCATGGTGTGCAGGGCTTCTGTGCATGGGCTGTGTTCATGGTGTGCAGGGCTTCTGTGCATGGGCTGTGTTCATGGTGTGCAGGGCTTCTGTGCATGGGCTGTGTTCATGGTGTGCAGGGCTTCTGTGCATGGGCTGTGTTCATGGTGTGCAGGGCTTCTGTGCATGGGCTGTGTTCATGGTGTGCAGGGCTTCTGTGCATGGGCTGTGTTCATGGTGTGCAGGGCTTCTGTGCATGGGCTGTGTTCATGGTGTGCAGGGCTTCTGTGCATGGGCTGTGTTCATGGTGTGCAGGGCTTCTGTGCATGGGCTGTGTTCATGGTGTGCAGGGCTTCTGTGCATGGGCTGTGTTCATGGTGTGCAGGGCTTCTGTGCATGGGCTGTGTTCATGGTGTGCAGGGCTTCTGTGCATGGGCTGTGTTCATGGTGTGCAGGGCTTCTGTGCATGGGCTGTGTTCATGGTGTGCAGGGCTTCTGTGCATGGGCTGTGTTCATGGTGTGCAGGGCTTCTGTGCATGGGCTGTGTTCATGGTGTGCAGGGCTTCTGTGCATGGGCTGTGTTCATGGTGTGCAGGGCTTCTGTGCATGGGCTGTGTTCATGGTGTGCAGGGCTTCTGTGCATGGGCTGTGTTCATGGTGTGCAGGGCTTCTGTGCATGGGCTGTGTTCATGGTGTGCAGGGCTTCTGTGCATGGGCTGTGTTCATGGTGTGCAGGGCTTCTGTGCATGGGCTGTGTTCATGGTGTGCAGGGCTTCTGTGCATGGGCTGTGTTCATGGTGTGCAGGGCTTCTGTGCATGGGCTGTGTTCATGGTGTGCAGGGCTTCTGTGCATGGGCTGTGTTCATGGTGTGCTGTGCTGCTGTGCATGGGCTGTGTTCATGGTGTGCATGGGCTGTGTTCATGGTGTGCAGGGCTTCTGTGCATGGGCTGTGTTCATGGTGTGCATGGGCTGAGTTCATGGTGTGCAGGGCTTCTGTGCATGGGCTGTGTTCATGGTGTGCAGGGTTTCTGTGCATGGGCTGTGTGTTCATGGTGTGCAGGGCTTCTGTGCATGGGCTGTGTTCATGGTGTGCATGGGCTGTGTTCATGGTGTGCAGGGCTTCTGTGCATGGGCTGTGTTCATGGTGTGCAGGGTTTCTGTGCATGGGCTGTGTGTTCATGGCGTGCTGTGCTGCTGTGCATGGGCTGTGTGAACAGGTTGCCATTTTTACTTGGTGAGAGGTCTGACCATTGGTCTGTGAGTATATGGAATGCAAGTTAGAAGCAACCAGGGGCGTAACTACAGTAGGTGCAAGGGTTGCGGCTGCTATGGGGCGAGTAGGAGAAGGGAGGCCCGTGGCAGCCGCTCCCCTTGTACTGTAAGCAAGCTATCAGCCTCTAACAGATTCTATCAGGCAGTGGCCCCACCCAGCTCAACTCCGCCCCCTTTCTGTCTAGTCCCACTTTTCCAGACTTGGGCCCTGTCTATGGCTGCAACCAATTCAGTGTTAGATGATGCTTATTTCAGGGGAAAAAAGTTAGAAGTGTTTTACACACTGCTCACACAGCAGGCAGTAAAAAGAATTTTAGGGTAGACTATTTGAACATTCATTATATGTACACATATGACATGGTTGCCGACTTTTGGCAGCTTCCCTCCGGGAGATCCCGGAGAGAAGCTAGCGATGCATGTGGGGGACGGGGCTTAATGCCGCGTGTTATGCAAATCACGTCATTACCGCCCCCTGGATCATACTGCCCTGTTTTTTATTGAAATAGGGGTCGGGACGGGGCTTGATGCCGCAAATTGTGTCATCAAGTCCCTTCCTGTGCCTAGCAACAGTAGTATACTACTGTTGCTAGGCAGGGGGGCAGGACTTGAGGCCACGGGCCTCAAGTCACTTGCGGGAGATTTGCTGGCTCTCCCGGAATAACGGGAGTACTGCCCGAATTTAGGGAGTCTCCCGGACATTCCGGGAGAGTTGGCAACCCTGACATATGACTCAGTCCATAGAAATTCTCTTTGACAGAATCACTTTTGTGCTTCAGGTTATTGTTGCAGTTTCACGTAAAACAAAGGAAATATCTTGAGCCAAACATTGTTTTGAGTCGTCTGTCCGAAATTAGTTTATTGTGTTGAGAAAAGTAAAGTCGTCACAAACTATTGTTTGTTAAAACGAAAGAATCAGATTAGTGGTAAAAATTCTTTTTTCTATAAGGTGGAGGAAGAGTGAGGGGTGCTACATACAAGGGGTAGGGAGAGGGCATGTCATATTATATAAAGGCTAGCACGATGGCTCAGTGAGTAGCACTTGTGCCTCACAGCACTGAGGTCATGAGTTTGATTCCCAGACTAGGCCTTATCTGGGTGGAGTTTGTATGTTCTCCCCTGTGTCTGTGTGGCTTTCCTACGGGTGCTCTGTTGAAGTGGGGTGACAGAAAGTTAATTTTTAAGGTTAAACTGGTTACTAATGAGGGTTGGGGTGCCAAATTCTCTTTTTTGTTCCACACGGCTCTGTGTTAGGGACCTTTAGTGTGTAGCTCCAATAGGGGCAGAGATTGATGCGAATGTCTAATGTTCTCTTAAGCGCTGCAATTTGTGGAGCTATATAAATAAGCATTAATGATAATATAGATTTTTTGTTAATGCAAAAAAATTATTGTTCAAAACTAGCATTGAAGAGGTACAGGAGTTATTATGCATCTGTTGGATGCATTGTTACTGGTTAGTGAGTTACTGTAGGCATTGAGAAGACTGACTCAGGGGGGTGTAGAACAGAGATTGGGTTAGTGGGATAGTTATGGGAGTAATATCCCATGGGAAACAGAGAGTTGAATGCCTGGATGAAGGTGTAATCTTGGAGTAGAGCAGTGTTTCCCAACCCTGATCCTCAGTGACCACTAACAGTGCATGATTTCCAGGTCTCCTTGTTGGCACACAGGTGTGTTCCATAGGTGGTACTCATTATATCACTTGTTGTGTGTGGAGGCATGGAAAACATGGACTGGTAGTGGTCCCTGAGGACCAGGGTTTGGAAACACTGGAGTAGAGTATTGCAGCAGTGACCTTGCTCCTGTCCAGTGAGGGGAAGACCTGGATTGTTTGCCAGATGTAGGTCTACAGCAGAGGATTGGAGCTGGATTCAGATTTGTGCAGTGTACATCGGGGTATTTGACAGGTGTAGGTTTGGCAGGAATCCTGGAGCAGTGACCTTAAATCAAGGGATTAAAGCCTTGGAAAAGAGGTGGCTGTTGTAATAGGTGGAATGGATGGGAGCTGGGGAAACAGGTCTAGGGGTAAGTGGTAGTCGTTGGCGGAGAGTTGCTTGTAGATTAGTTTTTCTGTGTCTGTAATGTGGGAGTGAGACGCTTTGACCTAAGCAGGAAGGTTCTTTAAACTAAACGTCATAATTGTTGTTGATGGATGCTGTTTAGTCTTTATCTTGTGTTTGAATACTCTCCATGTGTTATATAAATGTGAAGCCACCCGTTAAGCACCCAACCCCCAGCATCCTTAAATTGTTATAATGTTGATCAATGTCTCTGTTATATATAGGAAAAACTCCATAGAAATAACGATAAATAGCTGATAATGGTCTGAAATTTGTGAAGATTAGCATTATCTGAACAATAGTAACATTTCAATACGACGTCTTTGTCTGAATGCAAATGACTAAAGCAATCTTAGCAATATTATGAAGACACTTTCAATTCATTGATTTAGACGCCTCAAATGGCTATTAAACAGAGTAATATCACATGTATGCGAGTGCTGGCTCTAGAATAATGCTTACAATAATGCTGACTTGTCATATATAGTATATGTCATTCATATCTAACAAAGACAGCACAAAAATACATGTGAAAGAACTGGCTGGCGCATGCCTACCTTATACAGATCTGGTTGGAGCATGCTCATCTCAGACAGATCTGGTTGGAGCATGCCTACCTCAGCCTGATCTGGTTGGGACCTGCCTCTCTCATTCAGATCTGGTTGTGACATGCCTATCTCATTCAGATCTGGTTGTGACATGCCTATCTCCGCCAGTTCTGGTTGTGACATGCCTATCTTGGACAGATTTGCTTAGGACGTGCCTATCTTGGACAGATTTGGTTAGGACGTGCCTATCTCAGCTAGATCTGGTTGTGTGACATGCCCATTTCAGCCAGATCTGGTTGAGACAAGCCTATCTCAGCCATATCTGGTTGGTACATGCCTATCTCAGTCAGATCTGGTTGTGACATGCCTATCTCAGCCAGTTCTGGTTGTGACATGCCTATCTCAGCCATGCCTATCTCAGCCAGTTCTGGTTGTGACATGCCTATCTCAGCCAGATCTGGTTGGGACATGCCTATCTTGGACAGATTTGGTTAGGACGTGCCTATCTCAGCTAGATCTGGTTGTGACATGCCCATCTCAGCCATATCTGGTTGGTACATGCCTATTTCAGCCATATCTGGTTGGTACATGCCTATCTCAGCCATATCTGGTTGGGACATGCCTATCTTGGACATATTTGATTAGGACGTGCCTATCTTGGACAGATTTGGTTAGGATGTGCCTATCTGAGCTAGATCTGGTTGTGACATGCCCATTTCAGCCCTATCTGGTTGGTACATGCCTATCTCAGTCAGATCTGGTTGGGGTATGCCTATCTTGGACAGATTTGATTAGGACGTGCCTATCTCAGCCAGATCTGGTTGTGACATGCCCATTTAAGCCAGATCTGGTTGGGACGTGCATAGCTCAGCCAGATCTGGTTGGGACATGCCAATCTTAGACACGCCCTAACCAAATCTGTCCATCTCAGCAAGATCTGGTTGAGGAGTGCCTCTCTCAGCCAGATCTGGTTGGTTTGTACCTAGCTTAGCCAGATCTGAAAGTAATGCCAGACATCAAATAATCTTTTTAGTCAAATGAGATTGACCTTATTGTGTTGAGATATATTTCTATAAAGAGCTTTGTTTGCTGTTGTATAATTTGTGTTCAGATGAGAAAGTCAAATAATTTTTTGTCTTTAAATAGAACAGCAATAAAATAAAACCTGTTTACCTTATTCTGGAAATCTTACAATTCTATCTATTAATTGGTATAATGGGGAAAGCGATGGAAAAATCACACTGTTATGATACACTGAAAATATCTCTCATAATAAAGTATAAGGGGAGTTATAGTAATACAATAGGGAACATTGGAAGTATAAGGCACTGTCATAAGAGCATTTGTTGGTTCCCAAATCAATTTATAGTGTGAAAATAGAGGCTCAACTAGCTTTTGGTGAACTGAAAAAGTATTTATATAGACTTGATGATTAATTCATGTTTTGTAAGCGAGTCAGAAATTCAATGATAGTGATTCTACCAGAATAATAAGGAATCTTTATTTATAATTCCCTGTTCTCTCCATAGGACTTAGAGCACTTAAGACTGTTGCAGAGGGTGGGAAAGCCCTCTAGGGGGCGCTTAGCTGGTACAATGGAAAAGTTGTGGTCTATATAGGTAGCCATTTCTTTGCTAATCATATTTATATGTATATTAATTTGGATAAGCTTAAAAAACATGTTCACCAAATTGTCTCCTTTTTGGGAAGTTGCTTACACCTTAACATATGTATTCACATATTATGATAACTTATAATTACATTCATTATAATGGGTTTAACATGCACCTGTCACCTACATGCAATATACGCATCCATTATTTGTGAAGGAGCGATGCACAAGGGATTGCGGTCTATAGTTGGGCCCTTGTGATATGACAAGAGTATTGGTTCAGCCCAACCAAAAACGTCCTACTCTTCATTTTTTCAGTTGATATTCGATATCGTGAAAGAGAGATGATATCAAAATCCTTGATCTCAACTCAACTATTGATTTGATGTAAAGGCATTTGAAGATTTAGGTTACTGTCTGTACCATCTTTTGGAGATGTGAGGATGGAAATGATGGAATTTGGCAAGTTCTGAGCATTATAGCAACTACACTCTAATGTCCTTGGGCCTGATCCAGGCTTACTCCGATGCGCTGTGCTTATTAAAGCACAGCGTATCGGCGTTCACTTTCACCGACACTCCCCCTGTGCGGGCGTATGGCCCCTTCCTTTACGCCGGCTGAAGGCTACCCTAACTTCAGTCGGCGTAAGGAAGGGGCCATACGCTCGCACAGGAGCGTATGGCCACTTAGCCCCCCCGCCCACCTACACTAACCTGTACGTAGGGACGCTGAGGGACGTCCCCTCCGGCGCCCCTACGGCGCTGCTACGGATGCACGATCCACGATCCGGCGTTGCCGTAGCGACGCTGGGCAACATCTGCCCAGCGCATGCGCAGATCGGCTTTTCAGCCGATCTTACGCTTACGCCCACCCGCCCTGACGGCGGGCGTAGGTCTGGATCAGGCCCCTTGTACTGAATGCAGAGGCAGCAAAAATCCAAAGCTGGATCTTCGTTCCCGTGCAAGCCACCCCTCACCCACATAGAGCTTAAAACCTCTAAAACCAACTGTACAAATGCCATGCCATACCACTCCCCCCCCCCACCCCCCTCACCTTGTACGCAGCTTGCATTGTCCCACCCTGCCGACAGAAAGACTTAGTCTGGGAAGTCTTGACCCTAAGAATGCAATTCTGTAATGAAAGGAACGTGTATATGAGCACAAGTAAAATGAGATCACTTTCTGCACCTTGCATGCGGGGTATCCAAGTCCCTATTGACCCCCATTACCAAGAACCCCCACTTTGGACTGTAATTCATTATTATAATTTCTTGTAAACTCATGCACAGCCCCTCCTTCCCAATGAGTACGCTGTGCCCCTATATTGAGGTTTATGCATTGTGTGTTTTCACATTGTTGCTTTGCTTTTCACATTTTTGGATTAAAAACCTATATATAGAATAGAAATAAAATGACAAAACATTAAATAGTCTAAGCTTGCCATCCCTATTTCATTGTTTTTTTTTATTTAGAGAGTGACAGTGAGCTCTGGAGCGGCACTGGGGATGTTTCCAAGGAGTGTCCTGAGAAGATTCTGGAGAGCTGGGGACAACTCCTCCAGAAATGGTGAGATCTCTGCTGAAATCTGCTTCTGGATGTTTTCTTAGCTGGATATCTTCTTCTGGATGCTTTTCTCCATCAAAGCCTATGGCATGAAGGTGGCGCTTTGACTATGGAGGTCTGCATCATGCTGGTACAGGAGATGAATGCTGCTTTGTCAGATATTTATGTATTAATAGGTTTTTATATTTTTATATTTTTTTTATATCAGATTACGCAGCGCTTTACAGAGAATTTTTCACATTCACATAAGTCCCTGACCCATTGAAGCTACATTCCATGTTCCCTAACACAGACATTCACACATAGACTAGGTTTACTTTAATCAACAGCCAATTAACCTACCAGTATGTTTTTGCCGTGTGGAAGGAAACCAGACCACCCGGAGGAAACCCACACAGACACGGGGAGAACATACAAACTCCACACAGATAAGGCCTAGTCACTGTAATGACTGTAACTAATCCAGCAATGATAAAGCCGACACCAGTATGTCCTCTATATTGTTGCTGAAAATCCTTAATAAAAATAAAACCTTTTCCTTCCCTTGTTCCCATGCTCCTAACTGTCCTCTCCTTTATTCTGTCCACGCTCTCTACTCCAGAAGTGTGCCGCTCACATGACACGGAAAGTTAACGGTCGGCGCTTGTAACATCGCACTGGCATACTAACTCCATCATATTCATAAAAATACAGTAAAAACAACGTGAATATATAAATCAAAGATTTCAATTTTTTTAGTTTATTATTACTTTACTATTTCACCTATTCCTCCATTTTACATATTTATACTTGTATACATATCCTCACCCGCGCCGATACACACACATATCTTTATTGAGATGTTTGTAGTAATCCGTGGGAAAGGGAATACTTGTATAATGAGTGAAAGGATGAGATGGATATGGAAATGATCTATGGAACAGTTCTTTCTCCTTACAGTAGTTAACACGCTATCAGAATTATGCTGAATATTAATGATTCATGTAAGAACAGAAAACTGAACAGAGGTGGTTATATGAGAACCAGAGCTACCATATTTTAGTACATGTTTTGTGTTTAATACTTAAAAATGTCAAATTAAAATGTTTAATATTTTGTGTAGTTGCTAGAAGCCGTATCTTCTATTTAATAGTGGGGTTAACATTTATAGGCAGTGGCCCCAGAGTTTCTCATTTCAAGGCACCCTTAGTCACAATAATTATTCAATCTGCCCCTTAGCCAATAGAAGTGCTGAACAAGCTGATTGTTAATTAGTCAGCTCAAAACAACCTAATAGGAAAGTTCCGTAGCTTGTCCATGGGGTTCGCTAATTAACATGCCTGACCGCACTGGAGAAATCGGGATGCAGTTGCCTCTTCAATCAACTGATTTTTGACACTGATAAAGCCACTGTAATAGTTTGAATAAGGGATATTCCTATTGGAAGGGATACTTTGGCAAATGGAATTATTTCGACAGGTACCCATTCCCATTAGCAGCTAGGTTAAGTTTAAGCTACTAGAAGGGTAAGGTTAGGGTCAGGCTGCAGGACGTAGAGGATTAAGGTTATGCTGTTAGTAGGGGAAGGATAGGATTAGGCTACGGGACAAGGAGGGTTAGTATTAGGTTTAGGGGGGGGGCTTAAGGTACCTGTCTGTCACTGTTGGAATCTTCAACCATCCTCCAGGTGCTGCAATGGCGCTTTCTTGCTTGTCACTGCTGAGGAGTCACCGCTGTCACAGTCTCTCACTTTTGGGGTGTGGTCCGTCGCAAATTAGGTAATCGAAGCAGCAAACCACACCCGAGAAATCATTGATGTCCCCGATGCTGAGAGAGAGAAAAGCAAACTACAAAGGAAACAACATTTTGTTTGTAATTTGCCTCTCACTTTCTAATTAGTAAAGTCCTTAGGTGTCATCCAACTAAAATTAAAAACACTTATGTATCTGGGCTTGTATACACCATCTAAAGCTTTGTTACAAGTTACCAAATATGAGATAAATCTCACCCCTCTTCTGTCTTTCCAATGCACTAACTCCATTCCTCCAGTCTCCTGCCTATGTCTCTCCACTGCATACTCCATTCCTCCAGTCTGCCTCCGTCTCTCCACTGCAGTTTCTTCATTCCTCCATTCTCCTGCCTTCGTCTCTCCACTGCATACTCCATTCCTCGAGTCTCCTGCCTCCGTCTCTCCACTGCACTAACTCCATTACTCCAGTCTCCTTATTCAGCCTCTCCACTACACTTAAGCCATTCCTCCAGTCTCCTGCCTCTGTCTCTCCACTGCATTTACTCCATTCCTCCCATCTCATGTCTCACTCTCTCCACTGCACTATCTCCATTCCTCCAGTCTCCTTACTCAGTCTCTCCACTGCACTTACTCTGTTCCTCCAGGCCTCTCCTCAGTCTCTCCGCTGCACTTACTCTGTTCCTCCAGGCCTCTCCTCATGTTCAATTTGTACCATGTCCCAATCTTCAGAGCAGTGATCCCCCTTTTCCTGCATAGGGCCGCCATATCATTCCAGCAGAGGGTTCTGGGAGCTCTCTTAAACAGATCCACTGTGATTAGAACTTCAAATCACAAATGAAATCAATCAAATTAAATCTTTTAAAGAGATGATATTGTGTTGAAATAAAGGCCAGTGTGTGCCCAGATTTTGTCTGTCAGCTGGCTCTGGTCTATCATCAGATGCATTTTAAACAGCCATACAAAAGGTGCCATGTCTAGGGCGAGTGTGCCGACACTCCCGGAATATCCGTGAGACTCCCAAAGTTCACAATGGGCTTGAGGTTATGATTTAATGCAAATATTCCCCCCCCCCCTTTACGCTGTAAAGGCGGAGATAGACATGCAAATTAGGGGAAGGGCGGGGGAAGCCCCATTACGATCAGCGGCCAGTGTCCAGTAAGTGTCCAGAATTACTACCGACCGCGGGGAGCGCAAGGGGCGTGCACTCCCCGCTCCGATGCCAGGAGTAATATCCTGGGGCGGCCGTGGGGCGTCTGTAGGTCAGGGTCCGGCCCATTGGCATTACAGCACAGAAATAATCTCTGAACACTTTTTTTTCATTTTTATTGCGTATTCCTCAGGATTAATTTAGATTCTTTTTAGTATTTATTTTAGGCTCTGTTTACACTTAAAATGGGCTTTTGATTTGGAAAGTGAATTAGCGCTCCGACAAGAAATGTCTCTTGTTAATCGCTGAGACAGATCCTGCAGAGTGTGAAGTGTTATAGCGGAGCAAGGCAGCTTTTGTTTTACTTTGCCTCTTGATAAGGTGTTAACGGAGTCCTCACCACCCTTGATGCTTATTCTGATTAATACCTTTGTTTATCACACCTGCACTATTAAATTACCAGCAGAGTGTGTTATAGCGGAGCAAGGCAGCTTTTGTTTTACTTTGCCTCTTGATAAGGTGTTAACGGAGTCCTCACCACCCTTGATGCTTTGCTTA
>WWET01000388.1:230641-242715 GCA_011038615.1 Limnodynastes dumerilii
AGAGATGGCTCAATATATACTGCATGGATGTGGTTTTCCAGCACGATGGTCTGTTTTGTGATGGACCATCATATGTGCAGCGATTCCAGCTGTCGCAAAGAGTAATTCGCCAGCAGGTAAGTGTTTTAACCTAACTCTACCCATAACCCTTTCCTAACCCTAACCTTCTGGTTCCCGCGAGGCGTAATCCTAACCTTCCCCTTCTTCAGCCACCCCCTATAACCCTTCATGCCTTGCAGCCTAACCCTAACAACATATACAGTGTACCGTTGCGAGCCCCCACTACGACGGCTGCATTATGAAATACGGACAGCCGAAAGTTACTTTTCGGCTGTCCCTATTTCGAATGGTAGCAGTTTTAGATTTTTTTTTATGAATGGGTGAGTATGAGATTCGCACACTAACCCGGTAATTTTCGGAAGTGCCGGGGATTTAGGATTAGGCTGCGGGGGTGGGGTGGGAGGGTTAGGGAGTGAGCTGGGGATACTTACTTAGCTTTCGGAGCATTGTGTTCGGTGCTCCGGGGATCGATTGCTATGCCTCATCGAAGAAAATCTCCTTTTCAAAATCCTGCTTTTGCCAAGGTTATTTGCATAAATAAAGAGCCGATACTACATAGCTCCTTCTAGAACATGGAATTCACACTGCTGTGTGCCTCTAACATAAAAAGCAGGAAATAGCGTGAAGTGAGCTCATTCGGCATCTGTGTGGTTATTTAATGTCCTCCTTTATTCCTCTCATGCCTCAGTGATGCCGCTTCTAATTAATTGACTGTCTGTTTTTTCAGCCCACAAAATGGCTCCTTACTCCCTTTTTAGAAGAGATAATAGACAGATACTAGGCCTGAATGAATATAGTTTGTATCTTGATTTACAGAGTAGTGCTTGTAACACATTCGCCATCCACAATACTTGGGGTCTTTTTTTTCCTTAGGGTGATCCCGAGGCAGATAAATTGATGTCTCTGCTTTATCATAGACAAGCACGCTCTTGTGTGATTAGTTAATAGTGATTTAGTGGAGTTTTGTGTTTCTTTACATGTTTTACATACTCTTTCTTTAAAATACCGTATTGCTTTCTTGAATCTCTTATAAAATGCTGCTATGTCATGTTAGTGTTACTGATTGTTATGTAGCTTTTCAGTAATAGATCTGTATTAGATTACATGCACATTATATACAATCTCTCCTCATAACAGCTCATGTATGTGTACAAAGGACTCCTAGAGATCTGCCCTATTTACTGGAGGCTGACTTCATATAACACTGCGATGGAATCACATCACATCATTACTGACTGAGGTGTCTTTAGTCTAAGGGCTAGATTTACTATTATTAACGTTTATTTATAGGGCGCCACACGGTATCCGCAAAGACAATAGCATACACAATTCAATACAATAATGAACAGAGGGTATAAAACATGAATAAGGAATACAATACATGTACAAAGCTAAATTAAAATACAGTACAAAAAAGCAGAATAATAGGTAAGGAACATAAAGATGCTGGAGATGTGTGTAGGAGCAGATGAATAAGGAGAAAGATAGACGGTAGAGAGAAGGTGGGAAGTGATGAGGACAAGGTAGAGGGACGATGACAGGAGGGAGGCGGACCCTGCTCATAAGAGCTAACATGCTAAGTGAGAGAGGGCATATAAACAGGAGACCCAGTGATGAAGATGGGGAGGGCAGGTAAGCTTAGGTGGAGGAAGGGTAGGCTAGCCTGAAGAAGTGGGTTTTGGGTGGGGTGGCCCAGGAGAAGTCTTGGAGGCGGGAGTGAGAGGCAGTTATCAGGTTGGAGTTGAGGTGACAGATTTACTAACCTGCAGAAAAAGAAAAGATTTGCCCCCATAGCAACCGTTTAGATAGTAGCTCTCACTTTACAGTTACATACTAGAGAATGTCAACTAGTAGCTGATTGGTTGCTATGGGCAAATGCTCAATTTTTCTTATGATTTTCATCATTAGTGTGTTTATACTGCTGGAGAGTTTTATTTACATACTGCTGTCACCAGGTTACATGCGCATAATCCATCCACTTTAGTCAAACAACCAAAAGATTATGGTCTGGATTCACAGTTACGTAGTTTTCATCTTACGTACGTTGATTTGAGAATTGAGCTACTACGCATGCGTAGTAGCTTATTTATACTATCCACGTACCATTTCTGTACGTAGATTGTGTAAGCAAGGAAACTACGTAACTGTGAATCCGGACCTGTAATAGAGACTTATAAATCTACGTGTCGTTATATTATAGTTCACATTGGAATTTTATGATCTCAGGCGTAGGCACTTTGCTTTAATCACTATGCTTGAATATCACTATGCATGGCATCCTCAGTCCTTAATTCCCTCACAGGAAATTTCTTCCTTTGGGTAAGGTGGAGACCTTTTCATATTCTACTTTTCAGAAGCAGCTACTGGTCTCGTCTGCCTTCTAGAAAATGAAATGTCAATTTGATTTATAAAACTATTAGAAGACGTTCTGGTGTTGCCCAGGTGTACAAGTTCTGAAAAGGCTTTGGGCTTCAGTTAAAGATCTCTGCTTAGGTATAGCAAATACAAGGCAGAAATATTAATTTCTTAGTAGTGTTTTATTGCTTAGATAAATGCTTTTGTATTATTATGTTTTGGTAAATTTTAGATTATAATAAAAGCCAAGGAGAAAATATGCTCCTGTTATACGAGTTGGCCTATGGACCTAATTGACAGATAAGAATGAAATAAGTACGCGCAGATTCACTATAATACGCATCTGACTGGAAAGGCATCTTCCATGAAACTCCCGCTGTTTATTTTAGCTGACTTCCGCGTCCATAGGACTACCTTAACTCTCTGTGCGCATGTCTGTGCTTAAGTACGTGCGTACTGAACCGTGCCGCATTTGAAAGCCCCCCACACTCTTCTTATATTCATTCTTACAAATGACTGGCACACTCTTCTTACTTATCTCACTAAGAATGGAGTTGAAGTGACTGCGCTTAATGACACCCGGGCGTAACATCTGGATCTCGTGGGTAACTTTGCGTTCTAGCCATGCGCAGTTTATCCGTTCAGAAAAATACGCATGGAGATTAAGCGTCTACTTAAGTGTGGGTCAGGTCCTGTGTGCTTAGAAGCTGATAAGTTGTGGGGTAAACCCCCTGGGCTCAGTTCAAAGCGTGAGCTGCTAGGTCCTTATTTCTGTGCAATTAACACACTTCTCAACCTTCTCAATTATATATATATCTTCTCCATGCTGCTGTGCATCTGGATCATGCAACATACAGAGCACTTTTACCATACAGCTCCAATGTGTGATATAGATCACTTCTAATTATGTATGAAACCCAATATATAAGAACGGCCCTATTTTGATAGGCGTAGCAATCGATTCATGGAGCATCAAATGCGGTGCTCCGAAAGGTAAGCTGAAAACGACTCCAACCCTTCCCCTAACCCTCCCTTTCCCACAGCCTGGCCCTAACCCTCCCTCCCCTGCAGCTTGACCCTAACCCTCCCTCCCCTGCAGCCTGACCCTAACCCTCCCTCCCCTGCAGCCTGACCCTAACCCTCCCTCCCCTGCAGCCTGACCCTAACCCTCCCTACCTTGCAGCCTGACCTTAACCCTCCCTTCCCCTGCAGCCTGACCCTAACCCTCCCTGCAGCCTGACCCTAACCCTCCCTTCTCCGCAGCCTGACCCTAACCCTGGAGAGGTTACTCACCTTTCCCGTGGTCCGGGTCCTTCGGATGTCCCTATTTTGGAAATCTCTCATTCTATGTGGGGACTGCAACCGCATGTATACACATACCATGACCCATATATGTATTTCAGGGTTTTATTGATTTTCTTTACATATTTTTGTAGTGATTTTATGATTTACAACCTTGTCCAATGTCCCCGAGTACCACCCAGTCTGTTACTAACCATTGTAACATTTGTGGAGCACTACATAGCATGATGGCGATGTAATACATAAATTATTCAGCCTCCATATGTTTTGTATTAACCATCCCTCTGCCATCTGGTATCACACCTGGGTAAAATACAAGTACATCTTCTCCCTCCTTACAACATTGTTTAGATGCCCCACGTGCCACTAGACATTGGTCCAAGTACCAGCTGCTGTAAAAGTACCACTGGAGAAGATTCTGGCTCTAGGTGATGAGTGTATATAAGGTATATATGCAGCCCTAATATAGCTAAAAAATATATAGTTGATATGGACCAGATCCAGACCTCTCTACATTGATCCACGTGTGGAAGTGCATTCCGCTGACCACTCTCTGTCACCTGCACGCCTGTGTCTGCCCCTTGTGAAGATCTAAAGTAATTCCCCATCGGATGGATCTTCTCACTTAGTTCCGTGCGCTGGGAGATCCATTGCGTTAGATCTGGCGTGCACAATCGCAGTGCCACAATGGGCCTGATTCAGACTTAGAAACTTGATATTAAGGTCCGGATCCAGACCTGCGAACGTCAGGCCACTTACGCACTTTGGGCCTGATCCAGACCTACGCCGATGCGCTGTGCTTACTAAAGCACAGCGTATTGGCATCCACTCTCCCCAACACTCCCCCTGTGAGGGCGTATTTCCCATTGCTTACGCCGGCTGAAGGCTACCCTAACTTCAGCCGGCGTAAGCAATGGGTAATACGCTCGCACACGAGCGTATTACCGCTAATCCCTCCCCCTGCCCACCTTCACTAACCTTAACGTGGGGACGCTAGGGGGACGCCCTCTCCAGCGTCCCTACGATCGTTGATCGGGCGTTGCCGTTAGAGGGAAGCCCCCCCAGCGTCCCTACGCTGTTCCTACAGACGCCAGATCGTTGATCGGGTGTTGCCGTAGCTACGCCGGGCAACATCTGCCCGGCGCATGCGCAGATCGGCTTTTCAGCCAATCTTACGCCCGCCGTCCTAGCGACGGGTCTGGATCAGGCCCTTTGACTGTAGTAACCCTAGCGTAGCAAGCAGATGGGCTGTGGTTCCCCTCCGCCTGCTAAAGCGGACAGGGGGAAGCATGGTAATTGTACAGTGTGGGAGGGGGCTCCAACTCTTGTGCGGATTAGCGGTCGTATGGACCGCTGATCTGCACGATTGACTTAAGGCAGGCTTAGCCCGCACGAGAGAGGGGAGTGACAGAGGGCGTGTGTTCCCCTCTCTCTGTCAGACATATTCCGTACGAGCGGGAGTCTGAATCTTGTCCTAAGAGAGGAAAGTTAATCCTGGGCTAAACCCTGTTGATTGCAGGGGAGTCATATTTCATCTGTTGCAAACAGTATTAGAGTTGAGAGGTGATGTTTCCTGTCCCAAGTCTAAATAACAGTGTGATAGTAAAGCTTATCAGTATCTGTGTGCAGTAAACAATTTATATCCCTGCATGCAAAGTATACAATAAACTTGAGTCCCCCTGAAATCAACATTGATTTGCCCAGGAGTAACTTTCCTCTCTTAATTTCAAGCTCCTTCTTAAGTCTGAATCGGGTCCAGTGTACATAATCATTTCATTGTTATGTGTAGAGATAAGTAGGTTGTTGGTAGCCAGTCCAGAAGTGTAGGCAGAGCCGGCCCTAGTCAATTTGGTGCCCTAGGCCAGATTTGGTTGTTTCCCCCTAGCAGAAAATCAACTCTGCTATTAGAGGTTCACAATGGAGTTACAATGGTGCCAATGGGCAATGTTCAATCATGTGACTGAAGACCCGCACTGTACAAGGAGGAGGAGCTGCTACACATGTGTTACGTTTCCTTTTCTGCCCTGGGGTGCCCCCTCTGACAAGATGCCGCTATAGGCGACTCGCCTATACCGCCTATAGCTAGGGCCGGCCCTGAGTGTAGGGATAGTAAATGTCGTATGTAGGAGAAGGTACTGACTGTGTTATTATATTTTTTTATATTTCAGTAGGAAGATCTGAATAATAATGAAAGCCAGTCACAACCTTTTCAAGCGTATTCGATTTGTTCCAGTCGGGATTGGCAGCCATATTTGTTAGAGAAGGACACTTGTGACTTCATGTTCTCTGAAGCTTAAGTCAGGCAGTTGAATAGGTTGAAAGAGAGAATGTTGAGCTTTTATACAGGAGAATCATTTTTCCCATGTAAGAGGTAATTGAACAGTGCTCTGTGATTGTCTCCATAACAGGGTCTAAGGTTTTTTCCAGCCTGCCCTGCACAGCTTTCCAAGGATACTATTTTTTTTTTTTTTACATTGCATGTAATTCTTGGTCTATTTGCAGTGATAAAGTAATATAATTCATATTTACAGACACTTAATTCGGCTTTTCTTAGATTCTTAACAGCTGTCCCGAAAAGTAAGTGTGTGAGTTCACATCAGTAAATTTGGATCTATTTTGATAATAAAAAATAAAACCTATGCTATCATTTGCAGATTTACATTGATATAAGTCACTAAGCTACACAGACAAAAATAAAGAGACTGGGTCTTGTTTTCTCACCATGTAGGCACAGCAATCTGAGCGTGCGCCCTAAAGGTCTGTCCTCTCTGGTGAAGAGATGTGGGGTACCGGAGGCACTGAGAGCAGAGGTTTGGCAACTTCTTGCAGGTTGCCATGAGGACCACGAAATGATGGACAAGTACAAGAATCTCATCATAAAAGTAAGATTATTTTCATATTACTTAATTGCTGGATGTTATTCCCCCCAACAAGATTCTGCTTGTAATTTCCAGCTTCTAAAACCTCAAAGTATCTTGTCACAAACTATCTGGTGTCAAAATAAAAGGTGACTTGCTGTTATTTCTTGTCTGCAAATTCCTTTACATCCTAAGACGGACACCTTCATTTTCAGGTTACCTTTCCCTTTGTTGTTGGCTCTGTGAACTGTGAGCCACAACTGAATGTCTGTGTATTAGTGTCATAGAAACATATAATTTGATGGCACAGAAGAGCCCCTCGGACCATCCAGTCTTATCGTGTTTTTTAAACAATATTAATAACTCTAGATTTGATCCTCCTTTGGTTTTTTAATTTATGAGAACCTTAAGTTTATTTCAAGCGCGTTTAGATTTTTTTATTATCACACCTTTGCACTTATACTTGAGATATCATCTCTCCTAACCATCTACTGAAACAACAGGTGTGCTGTACACACTGTACAGATATCTGCCTATGCTGCAGTTGTGCCTGAATTTACACTACACACATTTGTCCGAAATCATGCCGTCGGTGATTATGATTTTTAGGACATTCATAAAACCAAATCATTCAATGCAAACTTTTTTTTTTATCAGCAAGATTGATGGACCGTGCCCATTCTTGAGATATCCTTCCCAATGTCTGGAATCATATGATTGGCATAATGATTGCATTGATATGTACTCAGATTTAGCCTCTGCCACCTTAGATAACTTATGTTATACTGATTGAAAACATAATTGTGAATATATATTGCTGCATTTATAATGCTGTAGTATTGATAACGCCACTTTTTGCTTGTGTTTTAAGTGAGTGGTATAAATAAGGAACAATCTTCCATTCTGCATTGTGTAGCGTGGATGACAATTTGAAAGGAAAGTAATTTGTGTTACAATGAAGTCAGAGAGCTGGAAAGATTATTGGTGTGTATGGTAATGTGAGTGTATACCACAGTTTGTTTAGCAGTGCTGACGGAGGTGGATGTAATATGGAGATGTCTTCGGTGACACAATCACAGCTGGCAACGAACATAACAATTTTTCTTTTTTTTTACCACATGTGCTTCCATGAAGCCCGTCACCATTATGTGGTTTCTCTGTCACTTGCCATTCAGTTCACCAAAGTACAGGCTGATTTTCTTGACATCATTCTGTAAAGTGTGAGATTGGTATTGTCCTTGTTTAAATGCTATTTATGCCGCAGAGTTCAAGCCACGACCATTTAATTTATCATTGTTCTGAATTATTCCAATCGGCATACTCACCCACTTCATAAAAAAATCTAAAATGGCTGCCATTCAAAATAGAGACAAGCGGGAAGTCCCACCAATTGGCACACTATGGAGGCACAGATTACTCTTTCTACCGGGATGCCAAGTGTTTTTCTTAACCAATCAGTGAAAATCACTACACGATTCCTCGATTTTTATTTTATTTTTTGTTTATTAAAAATGTTTATGCAATATTTACTCATGTTTTTGTTTGCAAATGTAACTTTATTTTGCAGGTGTTTGGACAGAGGTCCATTTAAATGCACAAAAATGAAATTCAAACTGAAATAATTTTTCTTTTTCAATAAACACACATTTATATATTAATATAACACTTAAGACTTGACCTCACGCCATCTATTATTGTAGTAACACCTTTACCCAAACACACCGTACAGGAGCATTTACACAAGGCATTTTTAAGACAATTAGAAAGGATGGAATGCAGAGGGCCTTTGAGTTGTACCAATGTATTATATTTGTACTACTTTGATTTCAGTCATTACACTGGTTGTACATCGGTGTAAAATATTCTGTCATATTATTCTATGACCTTTACATTATAATTAAGCTTCAGGGTAACTAATAACAATGGTACGGATTCTAAAATTCCATCATGCTGCGTATGGATTGCTGGTAGTGGATCCTCTCTGTATATTTGCATTGTTTGAGTGCTTGGTTTACCATTCCCTTCCTGCATGGATTTCCAGTAGTAGGACCCTGCAAGACTACAGAACTGATCTACTTTGGTAATACATAAACACATAAACGTATAAATGGCCCAAAAAAATTTGAATTATTTTAAGTGATTACCAGCTAATTGGTCATTTTAATATACCATCTTGCAAACCGTATAAACTTCCATCAAAGCAATATTTCTAAACATCTCAGAAAATACATAACTCGAGACATTGTTAGTCATCCATCTTCATTCCCCTCCATCTTGTAGCCTATTAGTCAAGCTACATAATTAAATTAGGGACCAGATTAATGTGTTTTACAGCTGGGAGCATTTCAGATTTATAATATTGGATAAAATAAAATAAAAAAGAGGATTTTAAAATGTTTGAGAAAGGGATTAGTTGGATCAGATTCATACAATCGCATTATACATTGCATGGCGCTATTTTTATCATTATGTGCTGACGACGTGTGGATGATGATAAATAGGGTTTGGAGATGTGTCTTTTAGATCTGTAATGTGTTAGTTTGTTTGGATTCTAATGTGAGAAGTTTTGTATACATGCCATACTCTTGTGTATGCTCCAGTTACCTATTCACTCCTGCTTGCACTTCTCTATAATTAGGCACAAACGTGATTAGATAATTGTGAATTAGTGCATCACTAACGTCACAAGTGTCTGTAATGTATTATTACAAAAACTCCTGTAAAAATAAAATAACGTGTTACTGTCATCATCTGGTTTGCTAGCTTATGTCCATTGTGTATAAGTCACAATAGATCGTAAATTCAGGGTAATTAATCAATGACAAATGTCATTCTTTGTGCGAATATTTTAAAGTGCAGTAATTATAGCAAATCATTCCCCATCTTTCATCATGTGATACAGTTCTGTGTTATCTATATAGAAACTAACAGAAATCTTTGTTATGCTTCGATCTACCTAATATATCATCATTTTCGGTTTAAAGACCTTGGTGATGCATACAGTATTTCATGAACATTATAAAAACATGAAAGATTAATCATTGTTTTAATATTGGACTGAATCCAGACTTCCAAAAAAGAGGGCTCAGGTTCCAAATCTTGGGAAGTTACCCACATTTAACTATTGCGCACATGATGGGAATTCCGCAAGATTCAGCCTTCCATAAACTTTAAGGTTGCAGGGTGCAAACGTTAGGGGAAAGGATGGTAATTACAGTGTAGGTGTGCCTTACACACCAATGTCCGTTACCGGCAAGAAAAGGCACTTTTAGAAAGTTTTTGGCTGTCTTTATTTTGAAAAGGAAGCTTTATGCTAATTTTTTTTTAGTTTTATTTTTACAATGGATATTTATTTTTGGTTATGTCGATTGGCATACTTACCCATTCATTTTTCGCAAACCACCGGGCCCGTTGCTTCGCAGGTCTCCAGACTTGTTGCAACCAGCAGATGGGTGAGTAACCTCTCTGTGGACTTTTAGGATTAGGCTCTGGAGAAGGGAGGGTTAGGGTTGATGTCATAAAAGGGGAGGGTTAGGGATAGAGTTAAGATAGGGGAGGGTTAGGGTTAGGCTACAGAAAGGGGAGTCTTAAGGGTTAGGCTGTAGGGAAGGGAGGGTTGTGGTCAGGCTGTGGGGTAGGGTCAGGGTAATGGAAGTGGGAGGATTATGGTAAGGGTCGGGAATAGATTGATACTCGCCTCTTTCGCCGCATATAAAGACCGCATATACGCAATCTACGTGGCGAAACGATATGTAGATTACGTAAAATAGTTACTACGCATGCGCAGTAGCTATCCTCGGCATCGGACGTATTTCAGCCGACGTACGTTGTTGTGGATCCGACCCCCAATGTCTTATCTCCATTTTAAGCGGTAGGCATTCGAAATCTGTGCAAACAAAGGTTTAAACTCCTGAGCACAGATGTCTGGATCCAGCGGTGTTTTGGTATTAAATCTAGACGTCCTTTATTTACATATCACTGGATATTAGACAGCTCTGTATACTGAGAGGATAGAAAAAGCATGCAAGGAACAGTGCTTTTTATATTGGAAGATTAAACCAGGTGACTTCATCTTTGTGAGCAGACCGTCATATAGCAATGCAAAAATAGCTGTAGAAGTTGTTGCTTTCCACTTTGCTATGGAAACTGTCATTTGTAAGTCCTAATTATGGAATGTACAGATCCATACATGGTAATATGTATATGCAAGTACAGCCACCAGACACTGACAGCAGAACAGTTTAATAGAATTAGCATGTTACATTGCAAGGCTACTTGTGTAAGAGGTTACTTGTAAGTATACAGGAGCAATACAGAAACATGACCTGACCATGTAGCTTCATTGTTTTATTTTTTACTTATGTCAAAGTAGAGAAAAAATGGAAAAACTTGTTCTGAGTTTATTTCTGAACACTGCTCTCCAATATAACTTGGGTGTTTTACTGGGCATAAACATATTCGTTTAGGAGTGAGCTTTGCATTTCCAGTATCTTGATGATATCAAGTGACAACAGTCATAACCTATGAAACCAGAGTAGACCTCTACCGACTCTGTTACATCAGTGTTTTGTAACAACATGTTCATCTTTTCAGAGCGTTACCTGCATAAAGTAACTGACGGGAGCTGACAGTGGTGCTGAATAGCGTGCAGGCATTGCCCATGGTGTCGACAGCAGCTTTCTCATCACGTTTTATGTGACATGTTTTTAGTTTTCTTTCAGTTTTACTTGGTGCAAAGAGAATCTCCTGTTATTGCTTTTGGGAGCTCGGTGCTGTTTGCATCCTAATCTGTCAGTCTAATCTTATTAGCAGAATATATTGTGCCAAAGAGCCATGATAACTAAAGACATGGGGCCAGCCAGATTTACTAAGCTTCGGGTTTGGAAAAGTATAGATGTTGCCCATAGTAACCAATCAGATTTTAGCTGACATTCTCTATTATGTAAAAAGAAAGTGAGAGCTAGAATCTGGTTGCTATAGGCAACATCTCCACTTTTCCAAAACCGCAGCTTAGTCATTTTGGCCCCTAAAGTGAGTTAATTGGGGCCCATGTTAGCGCTATGCTATGCTTCACCGACACTGCCTTGTGTGGCTAATAACCTACGTTTAAACATTAAAATGAAAATAAAATAAAAACTAATAATAATAATTATAAATCATTTTATTCAGTAAACACCCTTTTTTTTTAATTCTTTTTTTATTTCAAATTCACCAATAAAATTGTAAACACTCCTTTTATTTGAATACTTTTAAAATACACATATCCTGCCATGAGCCAATAATCTTGATGACTATTTCACTTATGGACATTTTTATATCACTTAGACGGTAAACAAAATTTGTATTGTGTCCGTGAATAATCCACTATCATTTAGTAAAAGTGCTTAGTGAACCCACTTATTTGCGTTGCCTATATATGGACACTGCACTTCTGTACACACGCACACTCTTATTACCATATTATATATACTTCTAGTGTCATCTTTCTCCTCTCTCTGC
>WWET01000388.1:256990-269689 GCA_011038615.1 Limnodynastes dumerilii
TATATGCCATTCCCAAACCCTAATATAAACCTGTATATTATAGTATATGCCATTCCCAAACCCTAATATAAACCTGTATATTATAGTATATGCCATTCCCAAACCCTAATATAAACCTGTATATTATAGTATATGCCATTCCCAAACCCTAATATAAACCTGTATATTATAGTATATGCCATTCCCAAACCCTAATATAAACCTGTATATTATAGTATATGCCATTCCCAAACCCTAATATAAACCTGTATATTATAGTATATGCCATTCCCAAACCCTAATATAAACCTGTATATTATAGTATATGCCATTCCCAAACCCTAATATAAACCTGTATATTATAGTATATGCCATTCCCAAACCCTAATATAAACCTGTATATTATAGTATATGCCATTCCCAAACCCTAATATAAACCTGTATATTATAGTATATGCCATTCCCAAACCCTAATATAAACCTGTATATTATAGTATATGCCATTCCCAAACCCTGATATAAACCTGTATATTATAGTATATGCCATTCCCAAACCCTGATATAAACCTGTATATTATAGTATATGCCATTCCCAAACCCTAATATAAACTTAGATGTCACATAGGAGGCAGGCAACGCGGACCTGCGCTAACAGCTGTGTGATGTGCCAGAAGTTCTTCCTTGCCCACTGGTCCACTAATGAACAGCTCTCAGCATCAAGTATCAGTGGTAGGACGCCGCCAATACTTGCTGCTGCAGAGCAAAGCATAGTATCAGCGGCTTCATCTGCTCCGGACCCGGGACAGTGTTCCCGGCTTTCCCCTCCTTAATGAAGGCCCTTCTAAGCATATTGATTTGCACATTCCCCACCATGTTACTAGTACAAATGTGTCTATTATAAATGATTGATGGGCAAAAATGTACTCCACTTATCACAATTGGGCCACCATTTTGTTGTATGATCCAACTTTGACTATGAACCAGTGTCGCCGTTCCTTCTAGTGGAATTGATCTAAAGTTTGATTCCGCCCACAGATATAGCCGACTGTGTGTAGGCGACCATTCCTCTCCAGAACATTGCCTGCTCTTTCATAAACATGACCAAGCCTGAGGTCATTATATGAGTCATTTTACATTTGAAACATAACTATACTTAAGCATAAATACAGGGTAGGTGTGAATGTTTCAGAAATGTTTATTGTATCTTTCAGATAACTGTAGTTAGCTTTTATCACAATTTTTTTCTTATGCAAATTGCCCAAGTACATAATCAATGAATTATAATGATTCATTTACAACACAATAGCTCAGTTGTTAGCATCGCTGCTCCTCATTTGTCAATAAAACGTGCCATGGATAATGTGAGTTGTAGTTTAAGGATGAATGTTCAGCCACTAAAGACTATTAACTATCCCACCCCACTCATTTATTATTATAACAGAAGTGAACAGGACCTAAACAGAGTTGGTTCCCATTCTTTGATACCATAGACTAATCGAATGAGACATGGAGTTGCTTGGCAACTGGGAATGGTGGGTGGTACAGCTTTTCGTGCAGTAAAGTGTAACCCCATTTATGCCAGCGTACACAGAGTCAAAATTTTCCCTGAATACTATTCATTCATTCCTTGTAAATAGATGATAAGGATTAAGGATATTTTATATTTGTGTACATTTTATGCATGTAAAAATTCCTCAGCTGCTTGAATCGAATAGTATAGAATATATCAAGTATGGGCGCTCTGTGTTTTGGTAGAATTCTTCATTGCCTGGTATCACACTACGCTTTCCTTGCCTTGCTATTACGTTATACTGAAGAGGCAGGAGTAGCTACATTTATTTATCGATTAAAAATGTCCAGGTAACTTCTCCGTTCCTGAACATATAATTAAGGGATGTCTGTCAAACAAGCTTGTTGTTTCAGATAATGGCCCATTTAATTAGGATATTTTCTTTTAGATTCATCACTTGATCTATACCTTGCACACACCCATATCATTTAGCTGTAATATAATAGCGTCCTTTTTTTCCCCATATTAATCCAATCTTCTGTATTCAGAATGATAGAATATATTTCACTGTGTTCGAAGAAGAACTTCCAAAATAGAATTAGACCTCCATCACGAAGACAAACAAGAATGGTTAAAGATGACTAATGTCTTTCATGTCTGTTTTTTTTTATATTTTGTAAAAATTTATGTCATTTTTTCATTTTTTATATTTTTTATTATTCTGCTTGAAAGGCAGCTGTATTATTGTCTGAAATCAAACAGAAAATAGCTTTTGGGTACTTGGGGGTAGATCCTGATCTACGTACGCTAGCGTATTTACGCTAGTCGGTGACCTAAAAATGCTGTTTTGTATGTACTGTTTGCATGCGGCAGATGTTATGCCATGTAACTGTGAACGTGCGTCCCTGCCTCGTAACAACAGAGTAACTACACATGAAGGGGGCGTGACATCCATGCGACACCTGTAATTATGCTTCGGAGGCGGGGTGAGGCATTAAAATCGTACAGTGCTTAGACACTTGCGTATGTGAAGCCTTTACGTAACGCCAGTACTTATGCTTTGAAAAGTTAAGGTAGGGTTTGGGAAGCGTAAAGCGGCCAAAGTACGTAGGAATGAGGGGAGTGCCTAGGGGAGTGCATAGAAAATACGCTATGCAGTGAAACGCAACAAGCTCTTAGGTCTGGATCCGTCCCTTGGTACTTATATCGTCCTGTTCCCAATAGTGGAAAGCTGCGGCTGGTATAGTGTTAGGGTTAGGCTGTAGGAAATGGAAGGTTAGGTAAAAGCACTTAACCTGTCGTTGCATATATTATCGCGACTCCGGCAGTCGTAGTACCTCTGCATTCTAAAATGGACACTGTGTAAATACAAAGTACACAAAATATAGGTCTGGCGCTCCATACCAAACATAATATAACACTATGGGCTCGATTCAGTTAGGTGCAATGGGGTAGATCCAGAACTACGTTTGCCGTACGTTTATTCGCGGAGCGTATTTTCGTGCGTGTAAATTCGTTACACTCCCCTCGGCACACCCCTTGAATGGACGTATTTTGTCAAGATACGCTTTCCAAACCCTACCTTAACTTTTTCCAACGTAACCGCAGTGATCCGCACACGTACGTATGGGCTAGACGAATTTACGCAGCTAAGCACGCCCATACTGTACACTTTAAATACCACCCCCGCCTACTTCACGTATTTCAGACGTATTTTGGACGCACGTAAAATTGCCACGCCCACACGTAAGTATTTATGTGACACATACGTGAATGGCCCATACATTGCTACGCTATTGAGCGTATTTTCTATGGTGCGCATGCGCAGTACGTACAAAAACGCGATTTTACGTCTCCGCCACGCGTAAATTTGCTAAGAAGCGTTGTTCTGGATCAAGCCCAATGACGGGAAAAAGCTTGCGGTGCACTTTTTCCTGTCATGTACGGTACCTAAAATTTGACAATTTTTATGCGCACATCTATGGGGTACGCATAAAAATCTCCCCCAAAAAATTCACGCCATTAGCTGCGGACCGCAAATAAAGCGGATACGAAGCTAATTATATCGGGCCCTATATGTCCGCATGTATGTTAAATGGACACTGTCGCAGTACATCTGGCGTGCAATGGTCTTTCTGAAAAATGTACTGGCAAACCACATCTGATCGTTGTAAGGTGTGAATGTGAGAGAGTAGCCAGAGAGGAGGGGAACAGAGATGTAACTGTAAGTTACCTGCCAAATTAAAATGCACTATACATTTATTGTCAATGAGAACTGGTGTCTGTGTGTGTGTGGTAATCAATTGCTTCTTGCGGCATGCAAACTTAATGTTCTACCCTATGGGATATATTATTATTTTATTATTATTATTAACGTTTATTTATAAGGCGCCACACAATATCCACAGCGCCATACAGAGACAATAGCAAAGACAATAGTTGCATATACAATACAGTAATTAACAGAGGGTAAAAAATATGAAGGAATACAATACACGTATAAAGCAAAAGTGAAATACAATACAAAAATATCAAAAGAATATGTGAGGAAAATACAGATGCTGGAAATGTGTGTAGGAGCTGATGACAGGGTAGAGGGGTGATGACAGGAGGAAGGAGGACCCTGCTCATAAGAGCTAACATGCTAAGTGAGAGGGTGGGTATACCTTCTTGATTTCAATATTTCAATCTATACTTATAACCATAACATGTACCTGGTATCATTTCCAATCAGCCAACTTACAGCAAAATATAAATAAAATAAAATAAAGACAAATGATACATGTTGGCATCTGGCATCTAAACATGATGATGAAATATATCCGTTTGCTTTCTTGCTAATATTTCACCAGCATTTAACACCCCTTGAGCTCTGTCCAATGAGTCCACCATATTGATGTGTTATGTGACACCTTCCGTAGTCTACACTTACAGTTGTTTGTATAATTCAGGTGCTTTTTCCAGGTGGGAAATCATCCCATTTATCAAGACATCCTCTGCTGGTATCCATAATCAACCCAGTGTATGGCCAGCTTTAGAATAGTACAATCTTGTCTGGGGTAGGAGCAATGAGCAACATTGCCAATAATTAATAGACATTGGTTCGACTCCCTGTAATGCATATAGGGAAAAGAAAACAAACAATAGTAAATGCTGTGAGCGAAACTATGACATACGAGGAGTATATTGTGTGATAAATTCAGGTATCACAATAGATCTCAAACCATATTTCTCTTCTGTGGATGGAAGTTGAGCTTTGCTGTATGGTATCAATCATTTTGATAGGCAGTGGCGCATATTGTGAAATTCCAGCGGTCACCTTTATATAAATGCTGCCATATGATTAGATGAATATGTATCTTAGCAGCTGTAGGAATCCTGTTGTCTTTGTATAATTTGGTGTTTATGAAGACGAGAATTTGTCTGTCTCCATTGTGTGCTCCCTATTGTGTTTGATAGAGTGTATAGCTGTGGCTATTATAGTCACACTACTAGCCACCAATGTATAGAAAAGGGGAGGGGAGCTGGTTTACTGCCTCCATGATGAAGTTTTCCTTGTCAGTTCTTATATATATCACACACTGGTTATCTAAGTCACATTATGGATGTTGTAATAACTAGGAAGCTGAGCGATATGCTACTTCATCAATTTATCAAGTGTAACAAGTATTTTATTCAGCTTTTTCAGTTATTTAAACTTGAGCATTACACAGTATTTTTTCTTTAGTAGTAAGTTATCATATATTGATTAGTTGTTGGGATATATTACAAGAACATATGTTAGTCCTGTTATACCCAGATAAATCACCTCTGGGTATTACAGGACTATCATCAACTCTTAGTATTATGGGGGGGGTTGGTGTTGCTGCCCCTGCAAAAAGCCGGGTCCCAGTTGTCTGCCCTGGCAATAAGTGTGAGTCATCAATTTGATGACTCATGTCCCTAATCCCCCCAATCACTTTCCTTCTATGAGACCCTGGTTAAAAAAAAAAAACCTCAGGTCTCACCTTTCATATTGGAGACTACCCGGGTCAGAAGTTGAGACAACTGAAAGTTCTTTTTGGCTGTCTTTATTTTGAATAGGAGGCCACTTTAGATTTTCCTTTTTTTTATAAAAGGGTGCTGATCGGCATACTCACCCATTCATTTTCGGAAGCGTCGCCCGCCAGTTCTGAAGCACCTGCCGCAGACACCACCGGAGTGGTGAGTAACCTCTCCGGAGACTTTTAGTGTTTAGGGGTTGGGGGGAAGGAATAGGTTAGGCTCTGTGGAAGGGAGGGTAAAAGTTAGGTCAATGGAAGGGGAGGGTTAGGGTCAGGCTGTGGGGAAGGGAGGGCAGAAGCAATCTATTTCCCAGCCAGTTACGAACTGGCAGTTAGAGAACGGCCCTGACACTGACACGAATTACCTGCAAGATCTATGGTTTTCTATAACCCTCAACCCTCACATTTTTCTTGAATACGCAAACCCACAAATTCCAGGAAGTAGAGACAGAATTGTTGACAGACAGTCAGAGCCGTGTATATGCAGCGTATTTGGAACAACGTTGTAACATTGTTGAATAGGATGTTTAAAAAAAAAACAAAAATAAAGAAAAACAGTCAAACAATGCAATGTTGTTTGTGACAATTAGTCATGATAGTTGACATTAATCAGATATTGTTAAAAACACTGTGTGTGTGTGTGTGTGTGTGTGTGTGTGTTTAAAAGAAAAAAGGCATTCTTGCAATCTTGCAATTAACCAGCAACAAACCATAACATTCTATCTTTAAAATAAAATTAAGAATTCTTTCTCTGACATTTTATTTTAAAGATAGAATGTTATGGTTTGTTTCTGTTATTACGTCTGTATGCAGCTCTAGTTCTGTATCTTGTATACATGAGGTCTGTTTGATCTGTGAGCACAGGTAATGATCATATGGTCTGGGTTTAGCCTGACCCTCATTATGTAAAGTGCTGCCTAAATTAATTATCACTTACCAGTGTGGACAACTATAGGTTCTTTTGGATCCTGTTGGATAACTCCTGATGAAGGTGGAGCAATTACTTCCTACCTTGCTATGTGGCTGAACATCTACCTGTCAGTGCATTGAAGGCGTTAAGGAACTTTGGGCTGGATCTAGATTTAAGCAGGGTTGCCGACTCTTCCGGAATGTCCCGGAGACTCCCGAAATTCGGGCAGTTCTCCCGATATACCGGAACAGCCTGCAAATCTCCTGCAAGTCACTTGAGGCCCCTGCCTAGCAACACTAGTATACTAGTGTTGCAAGGGACAGGAAGGGACTTGATGACACAATTTGCGGGTATTTGTCAGGAGGCGGGGCTTAGTGGCATGATTTGCATAAATCATGTAATTAAGCCCCGTCCCTTACATGCATCACTAGCTCCCAGAGGGAAGCTGGCAAAAGTCTGCAACCCTGGACTTAAGTAAGTGCTTGAAATTAGTTACTCCTGGGCTAAACCATGTTGATTGCAGGGGAGTCATATTTCACCTGTTACAAACAGTATTCGAGTTGAAAGGTGATTTTTCCTATCTCAAGTCTAAATAACAGTGTGATAGTAAAGCTGGTCAGTATCTGTGTGCAGTAAGCAATTCAAAGATATATCCCTGCATGCAAAGAATACAACTAACTTGACTTCCCCTGCAATCAACATGGTTTAGCCCAGGACTAAGTCATTTCAAGCACTTAAACTTAAGTCTGGATCCAGCCCTTTGTAGCTTGTTGTCCGGGATTCTGGATGAGCGATTACTTTGTCTGCCTGCTGGAGTGGCCTGATTCAGAGGCTGAAAATAAGAACTTAACGTTACACCTGGGCAAAACCATGTTGATTTCAGGGGGAGTCAAGTTAATTTTATTCTATTTGTTTTTTTAATAAAAGATTGTCTGCACCATAAAGCGCCTCTTGTGTATCCTTTTTTCTTCTATATTAAAAATAAAGGTATTTCATAATTATTTATTTATTTTAGAAAGGGTTAAGCACTTTCAGCCAAACCCGTGGAAATACCCTGAATATATATCGTACAGCTGATTTATCCATGCAACACACTAATTAGTTTTTCAAGCTGCCAAATAGATGCTGGAGCTGCTAAACACATTCCATTAGCAGCCAAATGGCCAGGCAATTAGAAGCATTTCCTATGAATGCTGAGTTCATACAAATGGCAATTTTCAACTTGGCAGAAAAGTTACACTTCTTCCCAACTCTTTGCCTCCTCTTTTAACCTTGACCTTTAATTTGTTGTGTTTCAGCTCTGACTCAGACACAGACCTTTGTCCTCTTTAGAAAGGAAAGTGTCCAGTGTGTGGGCTGCATGGTGAGGCCTCTAACCAGCCGAAGAACTGCACACAACTCTTTAATCTTGGTAATCAGTCCAAACAATAAATATAATACAAGGTATGGACTCATGGAAAGAGGACAGTATAAAATGGTCCGCTCCCATCATAACCCTACGATAACCCAGGCATCCTCTAGTGGCCACACCACCCAAAAATCGTGCCGCTCTCCCTATCACCCTGCACCCTTTTGGCGGAGCCCAGGGCAAATTAGATTGTTTCAAAACAATAAACTTTTTTATTTTACATACCATACATGTAAAAATAAAGGAAAAAGTAAAAAAAAAATTCTATCTATCTCCTATCTATCTCCTGTCTGTCTGTCTGTCTGTCTATCTCCTATCTGTCTATCCATCTCCATCCTTTTACTATATACAGAATATTGTCGCAGACCCCCTGAAAGAGCACACTCACAGATGACTTGGAATCCTCTTTTGCTCGCAAAAGTAAAATACCCGCACTCTGAACTATCACCACAGACAGCCGTAGCACCGCGAGCATGTTGCGCACACACAGTCTGTATGCATTTCATGGAGGGGGGAGTGGACAACACTTTGCGCCGGCCTTGCACATTTGGCGTTATCCAGACTTGATAGTGGAGCGTGAACGTACCTGCAGGGGTGCCACATGTTCATCTGCTTCTAAGTTCTAAGGACACCCCCCTCACTCACATATAGCATTCTGGACATACGTGTCCATAACCCTGCCTTATCTTGTCTGCCCATCAGGTTAAATGTGTGGAAAACACAATGGTACGTAAGGGTTTAACTCTTTACTGTATGATTTACATAAGGGTCTGGAAACAATCCCCTTATGCCCTGCAGGATTCTGGGTATGCGCAGTTACTGAACGATAGTCCATATACGCATGCAGTTTGTCGTTTGGAGGTCTGGATCCGGTCCACTGCCTCGCTGACCCCACCGATCATTATTAGTAGCAACAGCCTGTCAAAGTCTCCTTGGCCTGGGTGGGGTGGGGGGGGGGGCTGCGGGGACAAGGTGGGGGGGGGGCTGCGGGTACAAGAAGGCGACACCTGGGTGAGTCTGGTGGTGCACCCTTGGACCTGGGTGTCCATTGGTGCCTAAGGCATGTGCCCCAGCAATCTCACCCTAGTTACACCTATCCTAGGAGGATCTGCACATTGGTGGTTTGATTACTCAGGCAGACTGATTGATCGGATTGCTTAACTGCTTTGTAGGCCTTCCAACAAATTGGTTCTTGCCATTTATTTTACAATAATCAGTGTGTCACCTTGACTGTAAAATGGTGTGTAGCGAGCATAACACTATGTTAGCAGGCATCATGCACATGTGCAATACTCTATAACAGGGGTCCTCAACCAGTGGTGCTCGAACCACTATCTGGTGGTAATCAGAGCAACTGGGTAAGCTTGTCAAGGTGTAGCTGGTGTAATTGTACTTAAACAGGGTGTGATGCCAAAATCCATTCAGCCCTATAGATATTGTGTGAAAATGTACTTTAAAGCAAAAAAAAAATCCATAGTGGGTAGCTGGAACTGCTGCTCTAAATGGATGTCCATCACTTGATTAAATGCATGACCCATCAATTTGCTAAGATTTTGATCCTTTATTGTTTACAGTATTGTTACAGTATTATTATCATCATCATCGCTTATATCAATTTATATAGCGCTACAAATCGTATGCAGCACTTTACAGAGAACATCAGCTTTATTGGAAACTACATACCAGGGTCCCTAACACACACACACTGGTAGTCAATTACCTACCAGTATGTTTTGGCATAGAAATCGGAGCACCCTGAGGAAACTCACGCAGACACAGGGAGAATATGCAAACTCCACACAGAGTCCGTGATTCGAACCCATGACCTCAGCACTGTGATACACAAGTTCTACTCATTGAGCCACCGTGATTCCCCGTAGTAACTTGTATTTGGGGGCTTTTTGTGTTTGTAGGCTTGTTCTCTTTCTTATATGTTCTGTATACTCCCAAGTGTTGTTAATCTTGCTGTGGTCTGTTTCTCCAAACAATGTATGAAATCTTTTCCCAATCAACTGGCTCTTTACCTTTCTCTCACAACAATAGATAATTAATTTTTTTTAAACACTAATGAATTAATGCCGTAACAATTAATTCCCTCTGTAATATTAATTTCCCTTGAGGAAACCTTTTGCCATATTGCAACCGGCGTCTTCTGCTGCTGCTAGTTTGTCTCCAAGAAAATAGTAATGCAACATAAGTGTCGTGTTTTTAATGCATTTTTGTATTGTCATTTGCATATTGTTAGGGAGGCGCTGTCTGTCTGTCTATCATCGGCTGTGTATCTATGCTCAGGCGATGTGTATTGTAACAGTTTGTATTGGAAGAACGCCTTGGATTGAAAGACTTGGACCAGATCTGTACCATTGGAAGACTTTCTTAGATTGCACCTTATATTATAGTTTTACTGTAAATATTTATGTCCATTTTATGGTATATTTGTTGGTTTAAGAATATAACTGAATGAAAAGGTTACCAAACTAAGTATTTTCTATAAAAGTCACAATAGACGTCTATTTTTCCATTAGAGCAATAGAAGTTCATATTGTTCTCCTTTTAAATATGTTTATAACCAGGTCATATTGCAAGCGTTTTTAGATGTTTAGTTTTAGACTTTGTTGAACCTATAATCACTTAGGTTCTTGCTATTATGTTTTATTATATGTTATCTATGTATTTTATTTTTATTATTATTATTATCGTTTATTTATAAAGCGCCTCAAGGTGTACAACAAAATACAGTACATACATACAGGGTAGGGATGAACAGCATAGTATATATTAAATACAATATGACTATAAAAAATATCACAAAAATACAATAAGTGAAGCAAGTACAGAACGCAAGGCAAAATGCGAGGTGTCAAGTTTGGCAGATCAGTGAGGAGGGGATAGAGCACAGTGAGAGGTTGAGAGGGAGCCACCAGGTGGGGATGCGGTAACAGGGTAGCAGAGGGGGACGAGGGTATGAAGTGAGGGAGGAGTGGTGGAGGAAGGAACAATACTAGGATGGAGGGCCCTGCTCACATGAGCTAACACACTAAGCGGAAGGGAAAAACTTACAGAAGACATAAGGAGAGGGAAGGAAGTGGACTGCTGGTGTGAGCGGAGGAGAGTGGGAAGGAAGAGAAGGATGCAGTGAGGATGTTAAGTAGAGGAGGGGTAGGCTAGCCTGAACAGGTGCGTTTTGAGTGAACGCTTGCAATGTGGGAGAGAGTCTGACAGAAGAAGGAAGGTCATTCCAGTGCAGAGGTGCAGCACGGGAGAAGTCCTTGATACGGGCATGAGATGTGGTGATCAGTAAAGAGGTCAGACAGCGCTGGTTATTTATGTCTGTCTGTCTCCTGTCATTTCTGTCTCTCTATGGTTATAGGCCTTCACCAATATGTACGTCTTGCCAATCATTGCATATGTTATGTTACAATCATTTTCTATTATGGTAGTCGCTTTTGGCCATTGCAGCACACACTGTGGGTAGCTCCAAATGAGCTACAAGCAGGTTACCCCAAACTTAAGACAACCCCAAGTCATTTTCTATCCTGATGGCTACCAGCCGACCCACCCACTAACCTTTCATGTCTACCCTGTGGAGTAGTCTGTTCTGCAGGTAAACACTGATCCTTTTCAGGTTCTGAGCGTCTCTGTTCAGTTCTGAAAATAACATGAAAAACGTAGAAAAGCCATTAAAGTGACTGTAAGATTCTGGGTATTGCTGGGTTAGAATCTATCTAGAGACCTCTCTCTCATCTCTTTCTATTTTTTTTTCTCTCATTTCCTTTTTTTTTTTTTTTTAAACCAAGTGTATCTTTCCAAGAAATATTTTATTATTTTTTTTTAATATTCAAATTCATCTTTATTTTTTTTAATAAAATAACATACTTAAATAGACGAGAGCAAATTAATTAAGAGGACTTTCAATATTAAAGTAGGACTCCAGCCAAGTTCTCACGATCAACCCTTGTCCCACTGGCAATATTGCATGTTTCCCATGATCAGGACCCCTGCAGAGTCCAAGGGACTTGTCTGTAGACTTCTGCAGGGATCAGGGTTAAAGGAATCTACCATGATATTTTTTAATCAATAATGCTTATGGAGCAACTTCCATGCCATCCCATCCAATGAAATTCATCCATAAGCCTTGCATTGAGCAGTAGATTGAAACAAAGAAATAACTGTTAATGGAGAAATATGAAATGCATCCAGACCCTCCAACATGACCCATTCCATTAGGTACAACATACTCTGCTCCTTATTGTCCAACTGTCAGTTGCTATGGGTAACCACCTGTATTGCAGAGAAACGTGTTTTTCAAACATCAGTTATTTCATTACATTTAGGTGAGTGACAGTTGGAAGCTCAGGAGCGGAGTATTGTTTACCTAATGGAAGGAGTCATGTTGGAGGGTCTGGTGCCTCTGTTTGTCAGGTGAATGATGTGGAAGGTGCTGTCTTAACAACAACAACAACCAAACTAACAACAAAAAACTAGTTTTTTTTATTGTGTGTTTTTGCCTTTTTTTTTGGTCCTTTTTAACTGTAAAAGCTCATGCCCCAAAAACTTGATTAACAGACACCTGCTGGGTACTGGGAGAAAAAACAAGTTGTGAATCCCTGTTGTTTTGTCATCGATAACATGGTTGTTTCCTGGGCTGGTTGTCAGCGTATCCAGACGAGACTGATGCAGTTGTTTCCAGGCAGTGCTTGTCCACGGTGGGTGTCTCACTTGCTAATGCTTTGCCTTTTTATGTTGATGAATGGCATTTCCATCCCCACCTGTGTTGTGTGCTCTTTGTTTTCTTCAGCACAACAGACATTACCACTTATTTTTTGCACCCCCCCCCCTTTCTTTTCTT
>WWET01000388.1:272105-294454 GCA_011038615.1 Limnodynastes dumerilii
ATAGATAGATAGATATGGTATAGATAGATAGATATGGTATAGATAGATAGATATGGTATAGATAGATAGATATGGTATAGATAGATAGATATGGTATAGATAGATAGATATGGTATAGATAGATAGATATGGTATAGATAGATAGATATGGTATAGATAGATAGATATGGTATAGATAGATAGATATGGTATAGATAGATAGATATGGTATAGATAGATAGATAGGGTATAGATAGATAGATAGATAGGGGATAGATAGATAGATGTGAGATAGATAGATAGATAGATAGATAGATAGATAGATAGATAGATAGATAGGGTATATATATATATATATAGATAGATAGATAGATAGATAGGGGATAGATAGATAGGGGATAGATAGATAGATAGGGTATAGATAGATAGATAGATAGATAGATAGGAAGGAGATAGATAGATAGATAGATAGGGTATAGATAGATAGATAGATAGGGTATAGATAGATAGATAGGGTATAGATAGATAGATAGGGTATAGATAGATAGATATGGTATAGATAGATAGATAGGGTATAGATAGATAGATATGGTATAGATAGATAGATATGGTATAGATAGATAGATAGATATCTTTATTTGAACACATATATGGAGGAATTGGAGGTGGAACTTTTAAATACACAATTATCTATACATTCATATGTGGGCTATTAAAAGTTTACATCTAAATAATGCATTTATATTGTATCATGTTTGGTGTTGGATGCTGCGTAATTTCCAAGGTATCCATTGGGAACACAAATATCCATTTAGAATGCAATGTATAGAAACCGGGTGTTCTCCTTACCCAGCCCGTACATTAAAATTAGCGGGGGAATGGAAAGCGGCTTTATTTAAGCATTCCTGTATGTGGCTAATGAGGTCATACTGTATATGCAAAGTGCACGTTTCTCCTTGACTTCAAGCTGTACGGCTCTTTCAATCATTAACAGGTGAAAGAGCTTGTAACATGGTGAATGTAGCATACAATACAGGGCTGCTTAATGCATTGTTGTGATGTTGCATTTGTTTAAAGGGTATCTGTTATATAGTACATGGCTTTAGATGCACTGGCCAGAGATGCTGAGATATTTTAAGATGCCCCCTGACTTCCCCTCCCTTCTTTTCAAATGTTTAAGGCTAAAGATAAACTATCTCAGGAGAATAAACCGACAGCCCTTTAACCCAGCCCCCCTCCCCCCTCCCCCGAGCCCTTTGGAAAAGGAAGGAGATTCACAGAAATGCTTTTCGTTAGGATTTCTCTCTCTTTCTTCCTTTCTCTATTTTTATTTTCTGTTTTATTATTTTTAGTTCCCCTCACCAATGATACAGAATACAGAATCCGTCCTGTTTAGCAGCCGTTCTTTGTGTTCACTAAGAATGGATTCCAAAAGCCAGAGTGAGACCCCACCAGCATCCATTGCCTTATTACGTTTCTCGCAGTCTCTCCTGGGTGACGTGGCATTTTCCTCTGCTGTTCCTCCTTCCCTGGAGAAGCAAAGGTGAGTGACCACCGAGGACTGCCACCGGTTCATGGATCGAGTATGAGTGACTGTGGAAACTAGTCTCACTGATGGAAGAGATTGCCAAAAGAAGTCCTGAGGCTCAAACGTGGAGGGTGTCTTACCCGGTTTTAGGTCTGGCTTCTGCTGCCTGTATTCGTCTGTTGTGTTTCAGGATTCCATTCCCGTGGACCAACGTTCCAAACCATGAACCAGTCACTGCTTGATTGGAGGACATTGAATACAAGTGAATTCTTTAACACATCCGAATATCACCCTTGTCCTTTGGGTTTTGGACATTACAATTCAGTGGACATATGTATACTGGAAACCACTATTATTGTGCTGCTAACCTTTTTGATCATTACTGGTAACCTGACGGTCATCTTTGTATTTCATTGTGCTCCATTATTGCACCATTATACGACCAGTTACTTCATTCAGACTATGGCCTATGCGGACTTGCTGGTAGGAGTCAGTTGCTTGGTCCCCACTCTATCTCTCCTCCACTATTCTACAGGGATCCACGAATCTCTGACATGTCAAGTGTTTGGATACATCATTTCTGTACTCAAAAGTGTCTCTATGGCTTGCCTAGCTTTCATCAGTGTGGATCGATACCTGGCCATCACCAAACCTCTTTCCTACAACCAGCTGGTAACGCCGTGCCGACTGCGCCTGTGCATCATCCTTATTTGGATTTATTCATGTTTGATCTTCCTGCCATCATTTTTTGACTGGGGTAAACCCGGTTACCATGGGGACATCTTTGAGTGGTGTGCCATAGCTTGGCACACCAGTGCCTATTTCACCGCGTTTATTGTCTGCCTGCTCTACGCTCCAGCAGCGCTGGTCATATGTTTTACATACTTTCACATCTTTCGGATCTGTCGGCAACACACCAAAGAAATCAGTGACCGGCGGGCTCGCTTCCCCAGCCACGAAGCGGAGTCAGCCGGCGAAGCCGGGCCCGGCCACAGCCCCGATCGCCGTTACGCCATGGTTCTGTTTCGCATAACCAGCGTTTTCTACATGCTGTGGCTCCCATACATCATTTACTTCTTGCTGGAAAGTTGGAGGGCCTTAGAAAACCCCGCCCTCTCCTTTATCACCACCTGGTTGGCCATAAGCAATAGTTTTTGTAACTGCGTCATCTACAGCTTATCCAACAGTGTTTTCCGCCTCGGCCTCAGGAGGCTGTCAGAAACAATATGTTCACCTTGTATGTGTTCTAAAGACAAGACCGAGCGGGACCCTAAACCCCGTAAACGGGCTAACTCATGCTCTATTTAAAGTCGTCGCGGTGACTGCCGTGGGTAAAGAGTGGACGGCGCACGGCCCAGGATGCTGCTTTTTTTTTTTTTCCCGGAAATGTCTACAAAAAACAAAAACAAAACAAAAGAAAAAAATAATTTTAGCACCTGATTTTAGCTGCATTGTTTGGAGATTTTGGTTTGTAATAGCAATGTAAACTCTGTTACGCACAGACATATAAAGAGCATACAGTTACGTGCGCTTATGTCAAAAAATGAGTCATCCTTAAAGGGGGGGGGGGGGGCAGTTTATTACAGAAAAGGTGTCCGTTAGGTTCCATCTAGCTAATTCATGTGGATATTCATCAAAATAATATCAGATCTCGCACAAAAAGGTCACTCTCTCTTTCTCCCTTTTAAAGTACATCTTTATTGCCTTGCTGGAGATATAAAAAGAGAACTGTGTGTTTCGAGGCTCGTGTTGCTAAATACAGCTCTGCCATGTAATCAGATTCATAACATACTCTTGCATAACCTGAAGGTGACCAATTTGCTGTCTTATAAAATGCTGTCTCCGTTTTTTCCCCCTCTATATAAAAGGTTTAAATTTATCAGTGTGTGTTACTAGCAGACAGCTCAGTGTAACCAGACAAGTGGATTTGAAGCCACCGTTAATGTCTGTCTCTCTCTCTCTCTCAACCTCTCTCTCTCTCTCAACCTCTCTCTCTCTTTCTCTCAAAACCTCTCTCTCTCTCTCTCTCTCTCTCTCTCTCTCTCTCTCTCCGGAGAGAGAGAGATATGACAAAACCTGAAGTTAGCAGGGGGCAAAGTGTTCCATGATGATACGTATGTATGCCCTGAACCCCAAGATTCTGGCCTCTTTCTGCTTAGAAGACGTTATTTCGATTGACATTTACATTCATACATGCTGCTATAAACGGATATTACGTTCATCAGTTTATTTCTTAATTAGATCTGCATAGCTTTCGTATGAACAAGCAGCATCTAGGAATATTGCCTAAACGACAAGACGAGGAGACGTTTAATTCATATGTATGATGTAACTACACGGAGGGTGCAACGGGTGTGGTTGCTATGGGGTCTTGAGGGGAGGATGATCCATGGCAGCCACTCCCCCTGTACTGTAACAAGCTGTCAGAGGCTGACAGCTTAAAACAGCGCTCCATGTATGAGTGTGTGTATGTGTGTATAGCGCCCTAGTGCTCAGCACTCATACATGGAGAGCCGAGTGGTGACAACATCTATTAGTCAGTGGTCCTGCGCAATTGGCTTCGCCCACTCCCACCCAGCTAGCCAGCCAGCCATGGGCTTTGTCTCCTTGCTACAGGGCTCAACTCTGTCACCTTCTGTGTGTGTAATTATTGATTACTCCTATAAGATTTGCGGCTCCGATGTCCAAGTAGAGGCTGTTCAGCTCCATCCCTAGATGTTACTGAGCCTTTTGTCAGACAGAGCACCAGACAATGGCTCCTTCCAGAATTAGAAGCAGTGACCTGTCTTTATCTATATAATTTTCTATTACACAACCTCCAAACAATTCCTGGTGGCACCATCCATACAAAAGAATAAAAAATAAAAAAAATACAATGTTCTATCTGGACTGTTTTCCTGTTCTGCATATACTCCCTTATCGTCCTACATCTACTTTGCTGCTGTTTCTGACCGTTCCATGTGCAGTTTTACTCAGCACATTATATATTTAATAGTAAAAATAAAGCCTAAAATAAGAAAGTTACGTGTTCTTTACAGTATGTGGTCTTTTTCGAATGCAGGAATGACAGAAAAACTACACTTTACAGATGGAAGGGTCTCATATGACGGCTCTAAGGTTTTGCCTCATAGTCATTTGCGGTTTGACTCTTAGGTCTGATTCAGTATAATGGTTTCACAGATGTGTGAGTGGCTTACGGAAGAAAGTAGTTCATTTAACGATACCGCCTCTATATTCTACAATTTCTCCTTTATAGTCTACATTATTTTGGTTGGCTGTGCATGCAGGGTTTATTTTACTGTAGATAAGCAAAAATGTATTTTTGAACTTTAATATCAATAAGATTCAAAGTTGTATTTTTTGCATTCATTTGTTAGTTCGTATGGTAGTGTCATGAACAACATTCATGGTATATTTTTGTGCCCAGATAATAGTCATAATGGAAGTACCGCAAATCTTTATGTAGATTAGGGCTAGCGCCTTGCCTCTCCTGTAGAGTAGGGGGAGCTCTCTGCCAAGTATTGCAGGGCCGCTTGAAGTTGAGTGATGCCAGCGCCTCACCTGTCCCAAATAAAGTGGGGCCAGTCCCTCGCCTATCCCAAGCAGAGTGGAGTCAGCGTCCCGCCTCTCCAAATAGAGTAGGGACGGCGATCTGCCTCTCCCAAGTAGAGCAGGACCAGTGTCCCGCCTCTCCAAGAGAAGAAGGTCAGCGTCCCGTCTCTACAAGTAGAGTAGGGCTGTCGCCCCTCCTCTCCAAGTACTGAAGGGCCTGCGCTACACCTCTCCAAGTAGTGCAGGGCCAGCTCTCCGCCTCTCCAAGTAGTGCAGGACCTGCGCTCCGCCTCTCCAAGTAGAGTAGGGCCTGCACTCCACCTCTCCAAGTAGTGCAGGGCCAGCTCTCCGCCTCTCCAAGTAGCGCAGGACCTGCGCTCTGCCTCTCCAAGTAGAGTAGGGTTGGCGATCTGCCTTTCCAAGTAGAGTAAGGCCAGCGTCCCGCCTCTCCAAGTACTGCAGGACGAACTCTCTGCCTCTCCAAGTAGCGCAGGGCCAGCTCTCCGTCTCTCCAAGTAGAGTAAGATCAATGGGCCGGATCCTGAACGACGTCCGTCTTCCATAGACGGACGTAATTCAATGAACAATAGCTACTGCGCATGCAGTAGACCGCATATACGCAATCTACGTATCGAAACGTTGCGCAGATTACATAAATAGATACTACGCATGCGCAGTAGCTATTGTTCATTGAATTTCGGCTGTCTACGGAAGACGGACGTAGTTCTGGATCCGGCCCAATGTTTGTAACTTGAATAGGTTCTAATATTTTTGATTATTTTGCCACAAACCTTCCCTTGTTAAACTGAGGGAGGGACTTTTTTTTCTAGGTTTTGTGTATATTTTATTTCCTAATCGACGTTCCATTTTAAACTTACGTATTTGTGCTTTAGAACACTGGAACAAGGTTGGGAAGACAGCTACATTGTAGTCTGCAGCAGCCGGGTTTTCTGCGTTTTTGTTTCTATGAGCCATAAAATGGTTGTTGCATTGCTATGGGTTACAAATATGTTATTATTACAAATGCCTGAGTGAATCCTCGAGACTTGTGGCTTTGTTATGAACCTTGCTGAGGAATGTTTAACAAAAAGGGTTATTTTCTGAATGGTCATATAATAGTAATAACAAAAAGCACAAATTTTATTACATAAAAGCGACAGGTAACAGGTTACGTGTTAAATAACTATAGACATTTTTGTGGTTAAAGTAAAAATACCCAGGAAAAAAAAACTTATAATGGTGAATATCTACAACTGCAGGAAGAACAAACCTAATCTGTAACATTAACCCATCAAATGTACGCTCACGTGACCATCTTTAAATACTTATAAACACTACAAAGGTTATAAAGATAAAAATGACTTCTGGTATGAGATGACTACATGCTACACAACAATCAGGACCAATTATTATGCAGTCTATGCCAAGGACCAAATTCTTGTATTCATTGTATTGTCCAATAAGACTGCACACTTTGACCACTTCTATGCTGAGCCTATCAGAATGGACTCGGGGTGGTAGGGAGATGGCTCCGATTAGTACACCTAACCCTGTCCCAGGCTACTGTTGCATTTTTTGGAAATCCAGGGATATTTTATATTGTGTGGTCAAGTTTTACATAAGGGTGATCATTCCTTTAAATGAAATATATTGTTAAGTGCAGTGATTTTGATGGTTAGAGGTCACCTTCATGTAGCCTTTTAGGCAAATCATTTGCTTTCTAAAGAGGAAAAATGTCCGAGTTTAAATCCGATGTCTCCGGTTTCCCTATGTTGCTAGCCATGGATATTGTACAGAATGCGGCCAGCTACAGACATTCCAACTCGACAAGTATATTAAATTCATTATTTTAATAGGTCAGTGAGAAAACTGGGCAAATTCATTTTTCTGTCATGGGTCCTTTCTATAGGATATTATATGCATCAGTGGGGATCTTATTACAGTGACAACACCAGTTTAATTTGTTTCAGAACATTTTCACCTATACCTGAAAAATACATCAAAAATAATTTTTTTTTTATAAAAGTGAAAAACGTTTTCTGACAAATTATTGCATCCATTTTTTAGATGGGAAAAAAAACCAAACAAACCACTTCTTACGTGTATTGGTGGCTGTAGGGTGAAAAATGTTGAATACAATTATTTTTATGTTAAGGTTCACTTGTCACTCAGACACGAGAACACGGAGATGATGGGCATTCCGAAGCCCCATGCCCTTTTCTCACGAACTGTTTACCTTCATGGCAAAGTCAAGGATATTCTTGAAGGTCACAGTCTTCTGATTGAGTTTTCACTGCCAAATGCCCTGCAGACGAAATTAATTGGTTTTCTGAAGTGTCCATTTGACTTTGTACACATTCAGACATTGATGTGGCAGGAGCAGATAAATATGGGGAGTTTTTGTTTATTTAATCAGGGAAGGTGGTCTAGGTCTTCCCAGCAAATTACTGCCCACACAAAATCAGATATCATAACCATTAAAAATATCTGAGAACATTTAGTTAACGAAGGACATTTATCTCATTTAAAAACATATTAAAAATAAAACTAAAGACATCAGTGTTTTGGGTTGGTCAATGGACCTTGTGAGTAGTGGGGTTTATTTGTTTTTTGTAACCAATTCCCTGGTAATGTGTGGTAGTATCACTAATCCAGTAATGAGATGACAGAAATTAGAAGGGCAATCTAGCTCACTGTTATTATAGAGGTGCAAGAATCAAGGTGCCACCTGAATTGGTGCGTCCCAAAATTGCATATTCCAAGCCTGTCAATAACTACACTAATCTGATATCATCTGTCATGCAGACGATTTTTTTTGGTACTTTGGTTACAGTTGGGGGTACTAGAAAATAACTATTATGGAACCGTGTTAAATATTGGATCTGATCCAGAGCTGTCCTTCCGTCTTTATTTCAGGTGATAGCGCAGTGGGAACGAGCACTGCTCATGCTCAGAACGGGAGTGAGCACAGAAAGATGGACGCACTGCTGCCCATCCCCTGGTGTCTATATTTGTCTGCTCTGCGCTAGTGAAAAAGGGGGTTTCACAATATTTAAATGAAAAAAGGGGTATTTTTTTCCTTTAAACAGGCGCAATAGCAGTATATGTGATTCCGGGGAAAGCTTCCACTGGCAGGTCATTTTCAATGGGAAAAATACCATTTTGTTTAAAAATAAAACTTTGATGTACATATTAGAATTTTATTTTTTAAATAAAATCTGTTCATGAAAATAATGATTAAAATATCTTTCCTTTAAATTACATTTTTTTTTTTTATGTCAGAATAGCAGCAGAATTGCACTACTATTATCTGCCATTAATGTAACTAGTTAAAGCATTTAGCTGTGTTTTTAAATGCAAACAATACAAAAACCTCATTTAAATACATTAGAAACTGACTCTGGAGCGGATTCAGACTCCCGTATAGCATATACGTCCGGAGTTTCCCATTTTTTTACTACTGCGCATGCGTAGTAAATTTTTTTTAATGTAATCTACTTATCTGTTCCTTACGTAGATTGCGTATATGTGGTCATGCGTAGTCGTATAAAACGGGAAAGTCCGGACGTAGTCTGAATCCGTTCCTCTGAATGGAAACACACACCTCTGGATAGGACGTACAGTATTTGCGCTAAATCTCTGTATCGGGTCCATTGTTTAAACTGGCAGAGTTTTAAATAAACTCTTTCAACGGCTACAAAATATGGTTTGAAACCAGGACACTTCCGGCACCTAAGCTCTTTGTGCTGGAAGGTTCATTCTGCCCACACTGTGTTATAGAGTCCTGTTGAAGGGCTACAGCTGGCTTGCAATCAGCATGACTCTGTGTGAAATGGTTTCCAATTTGACCTATTAGGTGGTGCTCTCAGGGGAGCAGGATCTGCTGATGTAGCAGCTAGTAGGAAGGCACTGGGTGGATTTACCTGTACTGAATAATATATAAACATTGGGCTGGATCCAGACTTAAGAAGGTGCTTAAAATAAGAGAGGAAAGTTACTCCTGGGCTAAACCATGTTGATTGCAGGGGAGTCATATTTCATCTGTTGCAAACAGTATTAGAGTTGAGAGATGATGTTTCCTATCCCAAGTCTAAATAACAGTGTGATCGTAACGCTGGTCAGTATCTGTGTGCAGTAACCAATTCAAAGATATATCCCTGCATGCAAAGAATACATTTAACTTGACTCCTCCTGAAATCAACGTGATTTAGCCTTCAAATCAACCCCCCTTCCTAGCAACACTACTATTCCTAGGTCCAGAGTTACTAAGCTGCGGGAAAGGAAAATAGTAGATATTGCGACCAATCAGATTCTAGCTCTCACTTTCCTATTGCATACTAGTAAATGTCAGCTAGAATTTGATAGGTTGCTATGGACGACATCTCCACTTTTACTTTCCCATAGCTCACAAGGAACTGGGTTGGACTTGATGACATAGTTTGCACCATCAAGCCCCTCCCCATAAATACAATGAAACAGTAATTTGCTGGTCAGGGGGTGGGGCTTATGATAATGATTTGCATACATTGCATCATCAATCCCTGCCTCCATACCGACATCTATCTCTTTCCTCTAGGTTCAATTTAAAGTCGATAAAACTGAGTTAAATTGGAGGGTGGTCTAGGATTTAGATTTAGACTTAAAAGGAGGCAGGGTGTGAGTCTGGATTAGAGCGACTCACGCTGCGTCTCTCCCTATCTGTGAGCACAGTTTATAAATACATCGGGCCTAATCCAGACTTAATAGTGAATTCTGTACATTGGCCTTCGTTGCAGTGACGAATTTTGCGATCCAGACTTCTGTACATGCAAGGGGAGTTCACACCCCCTTTACATCCCTCACACGTACAGCCCTTCCGTATGCAAAACCCTACCTTAATATTATAAAAAAATGTATCTATATATCTATCATTTATATTACTGTATGTAAAAATGAATGAACACATGGGCAATACAATGGCAGCTATTTCTGACACTTAGTAATGCGTTTGAAGTGTCACATCGTAACGGAAGTGTCTGAAATAAGTCGCAGAAGTCATTCCCCTGGACATAGACGTGACCTGGAACACATGCAGGTGCTTTGACGTAAACAGTCCTTTTTTTTTTTTAATCTGCTCTCGGCTCTGGATCAGGTGTGTGTGATTGGGCACGCCTGCGCTGTCCCTCCAGTGCCTAGCCCTATCTCTAGTCCTCAACATGCCCCTCAGAACGCTAGCCGCCGCTTGAGTTACGCCCATATCTGTATCGGACAGGAACGCTCTTCAGTTTTGTGCATAATCACGCGGAGAAACGTCCGCTGGTGTACGCTCACCTCTGGAGCAGACCGGGTGTGTCTTTGTACCGTTTGTTGTGTTTAATTATCACCAGTTATCCATTTTATTCCCTTGTTTCTTCACTCTTTTAAAGTAAATCTGCATTCCCCAATATATTTATCAGACCCTTTCCCTGATCACTTAGAGCCATATGTTTTAGTTTCTCTTATCCTCATACTTCATACCCTGTGGGGTCCATCCAGCTGTTTCCTGTAAACGGAGGATAGATTTCTCCAGACAGAAATTACTTTTTTGTTCTGTTGGTTTAATTTGCATCTTCAGCTTTCGAAGAACTTTTTTTCTAAGAAATGGAACAAAATTGGTGTCTCATTCTCCGAATCATTGGCAGTAACGATTACGCCATGTAATGCTCCGGCTCATTAAAATCCTACTTCTTATTGTTAATTCTAATTTGGATTTAATGTATGTTAATCTCTCAGCTAGTAGGCAATTCACAATGCCACGCTGAGGTTAGGATGTTATTATTGAGCATATAAATTAAAATGATGACTGCTTATGGGGTAAATATTAGCTGTAGTATCAGCCTTCATGTATTAAACATAGAGGCTCTTAGCTGTGATATCATATGGAGAAGTAATATATCAGTTTAGTGGTTGCTGAATAATCATTATCATTATAAGTGGCCATCACATTTTATCCTGCCAGTTGCTGAAGAAAGTCTGTATAATGTATAAAATTAGACCACTGTTGTTTATGGTAAAAATTAGTTATTTTCCCCAAGGTTAATAACCAATTTTTCAAGGTCACTCATTTCCAGCTATACAGTAACATAATATTATTAGTGCACCATGACGAGTCGTTTATATACACTGACACAATTAACCTGCAATGTCTGGGATTTTATTCTCTTATAACCCTTACGGAAGGTAGCGTTTAGGCATACAGCAGCTAAGATTAATACACCTATGTGCCCAAATATACTGTCATAGTATTCGACACCTGGGAGATGGGCTGCTGCACTGCTGCGATACTGTGTGTATGTATGTATATATATATATATATATATATATATATATATATATATATATACATATGTTTGTATATATATATAATATACACACACACACACACACACCATGTTTCAGTGAGTAGCACTTGTGTCTCACAGAGCTGAGGTCATGGGTTCGGTTCCTGGACTAGGCCTTATTTGTGTGGAGCTTGTATGTTCTCCCTATGTCTGCATGGGTTCCTCCGGGTGCTCCGATTTCCACCCACATTCCAAATAACATACTGCTAGGTTAATAGGCTGCTGACTAAATTAGCTCTAATGTCTGTGTGGTGTGTGTATGTATGTGTTAGGAACATTAGCATGTAGCTCCGATGGGGTAGGGACTGATATGAATGTAAAATATTTTCTGTAAAGCGCTACATAATTTGATAGCACTATATAAAAGCCTGTTAATTAAAATAAATTATATACAGTATGTGTGTGTGTGTGTGTGTGTGTATATATATATATATATATATATATATATATATATATACACACACATACACAGTTACAAGGCTGCTGTTAAACACCAGGACATGTTTTTTTTCCCCCCAATGTTTCAGCAGAATATATTTTCCCGTGTAACATTTTCACACAGCACAAAATGAAATGTCTGTTGGTCAGATGCGTATCTCTTCTCTCTCCGCCGTGATTTGTTTTAATCTGTGCGATATTTGAAGCAGGAGAGAATAGACCACAGTAACACAGATATATTCAGCTTCAAGAGAGAGAGCGCTTTTCAAACGATCCTTTTAAGCCTCCGTTCTTTTGGGTAACACACCACTGAGTAGTGAGGCTGAAATATCCTTATGAACGCTCTCAAAAGGACGCCTTCCACTCTGGGAGAATGCTGAATATTTGGAAGATAAAGATTCTTGTATATCAATCTAGGATACGAAGCAGCAGGCATTTTACGGAGCAGTGACAAATGAAAATATAAACAAGCAATTAGCAAGATAATATCCAGAGGATCTTAGATAAGTGTGCTAAAGAGATCAGCTGTTAAACCTTCAGCAGAGATTGTCCCATTAATCTCTTGCAAGATATTGCTACATTAACCCACTTAATGCTACAGCTGATAATGCTGCTCCATTGACATATTTACTCCACAATGTGACACTGCATCATTAACTGGCATCCTCTCTGTTTAATTCAAGCACCGCTACTGTCCAGAGAACAGAATAGAATCACTTTTTAGAACCACTGCGTTCCATAGACTGTATCACAAATGTTCCTCTTGCAGGAAAACACAGCCGGCATGGGTTATAATGGACACTCTCAGCCATGGACGTGATATTTTGTGAAGGGTACTAGTAGGCAGCAATATGTAAGCCTATTGCAGGTAAATATGCCTTATAACCACCTCAGCCTTATCTTATATTTCACCCTTCTGTTTCATTGATTTACTATCCGCAGTAAACCCAATGTTCTGTTAATTATCTAACACTAATGTATATTGAATACCACTTTGCGTCCTAGGCTTAAATTAAGGAAGGAGCATACCCCCACCTCTTCTCTAAGGAGCCTCGAATTGATTACCGCTATTGCCTGCTGTCGTATCCGTCGTAGTTACAGTTTATGTTTTATACTCTTTATAATCCCAATTGTATTGTAAGACCAACCAGCCATATTCTCATCCCTCTTATATATTATATTCTGTGACACAACAGAACAGGTGATGAAAGACAATAGAACAAATGATAGGAAATCACCGTCTGTCCGTCTGTCCCTCCCCCAAAAGAGAGAGCAGAGCCACATATTACATACATGTCAGACAGGACAAAGGGATGTGGTTGCCGGTCCGGACAGCCCTATTACAAACATGATAGAGCCGCCAGCTGCAACGGTGGTCCTAACACTAACCGTGAGAGTCCCTGTAGTGGATCAAATATATAAGAGATGAGTTTTCTTCATCTTAACCCTAACTATCGCCTTCCCGCAACCTAACCTTAACCTCCTTCCCTAACCCCAACTATCCCCTTCTTGCAAGCTAACTTTAACTCTAACCATCCCTGTCCTGCTGCTTAACCTTAACCCTCATTTAACCCTCCTCATACTGCAGCCTTCACCTTCCCCTCTCCGCAGCCCAAACTTAACCCTTCTCTATTCCTAATTATCCCTATACTGCAGCCTAACCTTAACTCTCCTGTAACCATCCTCGTCCTGCATTATAAGCTTAACCCTAACCTTAACCTTCCCCCCTCTTCGCAGCCTAACCTTTACCCTCCTCTAACCAAATATATCCAGTAACGGACATTGTTCTGCTAGGGCACTCGTAGTGTTTGCATTGCTGCTGCCTTCTGCTCTGCCACAATGGGGTATAACCCTATTTTCTGCTGTCTGCAGTACTAAACACAGGTAATCGATATATTTTCATGCAAATAAGTGGCACATACATTTAAGTGGTCACGTAATAAGTTTTTTAAGGACAATAAAGGCATATAAGTTGCCAATTCAGTTTTGCGCTTCAGAGTTTAATGCCGAGCTCTTGTCTCAGAGTCCTGCAGTGCTTGCTCATAAAAGACTGAATAATAGTCTTCATATGTTCTTAAAAATTGCTAAATGAACGACTTCATGGAGCACAGATGATAAATCCGCTCGCCAGCACCGTCCAAGTGTCTACATTTGTTAGTTTGAGTCCTTGAGACTTAATATCAGATGGTTGTAATGGGTCACAGCAGATTATTTGCCTGGTGTTTGTTATGTTATGCATGATGTTGATGTTTATCTTTCATGCAGGATGGTGCCAAGGAATATCACACCTGCCAGTGCCATACAGCAGACTGCAACACAGTACAGAAATGACTGGATCAACTTCTAATATCCATGTCTAATCAGAGATAAATACAGAGATAGGGGCACAGACACAGAGACAGGCGTGCGTACACAGACGCAGAGACGGGCGTGCGTACACAGACGCAAAGACAGGCGTAGGGGCACAGACACAGAGACAGGCGTGCGTACACAGACGCAGAGACGGGTGTGCGTACACAGACGCAAAGACAGGCGTGCGTACACAGACGCAAAGACAGGCGTGCGTACACAGGCGCAGAGACAGGCGTGCGTACACAGGCGCAGAGACAGGCGTGCGTACGCAGACGCAGAGACAGGCGTGCGTACGCAGACGCAGAGACAGGCGTGCGTACCAGATATACATGGTGCGTGCACACAGATATACAGTGACTGGTGCGTGCACACAGATATACAGTGACTGGTGCGTGCACACAGATATACAGTGACTGGTGCGTGCACACAGATATACAGTGCAGTGACTGTGCACACAGATATACAGTGACTGGTGCGTGCACACAGATATACAGTGACTGGTGCGTGCACACAGATATACAGTGACTGGTGCGTGCACACAGATATACAGTGACTGGTGCGTGCACACAGATATACAGTGACTGGTGCGTGCACACAGATATACAGTGACTGGTGCGTGCACACAGATATACAGTGACTGGTGCGTGCACACAGATATACAGTGACTGGTGCGTGCACACAGATATACAGTGACTGGTGCGTGCACACAGATATACAGTGACTGGTGCGTGCACACAGATATACAGTGACTGGTGCGTGCACACAGATATACAGTGACTGGTGCGTGCACACAGATATACAGTGACTGGTGCGTGCACACAGATATACAGTGACTGGTGCGTGCACACAGATATACAGTGACTGGTGCGTGCACACAGATATACAGTGACTGGTGCGTGCACACAGATATACAGTGACTGGTGCGTGCACACAGATATACAGTGACTGGTGCGTGCACACAGATATACAGTGACTGGTGCGTGCACACAGATATACAGTGACTGGTGCGTGCACACAGATATACAGTGACTGGTGCGTGCACACAGATATACAGTGACTGGTGCGTGCACACAGATATACAGTGACTGGTGCGTGCACACAGATATACAGTGACTGGTGCGTGCACACAGATATACAGTGACTGGTGCGTGCACACAGATATACAGTGACTGGTGCGTGCACACAGATATACAGTGACTGGTGCGTGCACACAGATATACAGTGACTGGTGCGTGCACACAGATATACAGTGACTGGTGCGTGCACACAGATATACAGTGACTGGTGCGTGCACACAGATATACAGTGACTGGTGCGTGCACACAGATATACAGTGACTGGTGCGTGCACACAGATATACAGTGACTGGTGCGTGCACACAGATATACAGTGACTGGTGCGTGCACACAGATATACAGTGACTGGTGCGTGCACACAGATATACAGTGACTGGTGCGTGCACACAGATATACAGTGACTGGTGCGTGCACACAGATATACAGTGACTGGTGCGTGCACACAGATATACAGTGACTGGTGCGTGCACACAGATATACAGTGACTGGTGCGTGCACACAGATATACAGTGACTGGTGCGTGCACACAGATATACAGTGACTGGTGCGTGCACACAGATATACAGTGACTGGTGCGTGCACACAGATATACAGTGACTGGTGCGTGCACACAGATATACAGTGACTGGTGCGTGCACACAGATATACAGTGACTGGTGCGTGCACACAGATATACAGTGACTGGTGCGTGCACACAGATATACAGTGACTGGTGCGTGCACACAGATATACAGTGACTGGTGCGTGCACACAGATATACAGTGACTGGTGCGTGCACACAGATATACAGTGACTGGTGCGTGCACACAGATATACAGTGACTGGTGCGTGCACACAGATATACAGTGACTGGTGCGTGCACACAGATATACAGTGACTGGTGCGTGCACACAGATATACAGTGACTGGTGCGTGCACACAGATATACAGTGACTGGTGCGTGCACACAGATATACAGTGACTGGTGCGTGCACACAGATATACAGTGACTGGTGCGTGCACACAGATATACAGTGACTGGTGCGTGCACACAGATATACAGTGACTGGTGCGTGCACACAGATATACAGTGACTGGTGCGTGCACACAGATATACAGTGACTGGTGCGTGCACACAGATATACAGTGACTGGTGCGTGCACACAGATATACAGTGACTGGTGCGTGCACACAGATATACAGTGACTGGTGCGTGCACACAGATATACAGTGACTGGTGCGTGCACACAGATATACAGTGACTGGTGCGTGCACACAGATATACAGTGACTGGTGCGTGCACACAGATATACAGTGACTGGTGCGTGCACACAGATATACAGTGACTGGTGCGTGCACACAGATATACAGTGACTGGTGCGTGCACACAGATATACAGTGACTGGTGCGTGCACACAGATATACAGTGACTGGTGCGTGCACACAGATATACAGTGACTGGTGCGTGCACACAGATATACAGTGACTGGTGCGTGCACACAGATATACAGTGACTGGTGCGTGCACACAGATATACAGTGACTGGTGCGTGCACACAGATATACAGTGACTGGTGCGTGCACACAGATATACAGTGACTGGTGCGTGCACACAGATATACAGTGACTGGTGCGTGCACACAGATATACAGTGACTGGTGCGTGCACACAGATATACAGTGACTGGTGCGTGCACACAGATATACAGTGACTGGTGCGTGCACACAGATATACAGTGACTGGTGCGTGCACACAGATATACAGTGACTGGTGCGTGCACACAGATATACAGTGACTGGTGCGTGCACACAGATATACAGTGACTGGTGCGTGCACACAGATATACAGTGACTGGTGCGTGCACACAGATATACAGTGACTGGTGCGTGCACACAGATATACAGTGACTGGTGCGTGCACACAGATATACAGTGACTGGTGCGTGCACACAGATATACAGTGACTGGTGCGTGCACACAGATATACAGTGACTGGTGCGTGCACACAGATATACAGTGACTGGTGCGTGCACACAGATATACAGTGACTGGTGCGTGCACACAGATATACAGTGACTGGTGCGTGCACACAGATATACAGTGACTGGTGCGTGCACACAGATATACAGTGACTGGTGCGTGCACACAGATATACAGTGACTGGTGCGTGCACACAGATATACAGTGACTGGTGCGTGCACACAGATATACAGTGACTGGTGCGTGCACACAGATATACAGTGACTGGTGCGTGCACACAGATATACAGTGACTGGTGCGTGCACACAGATATACAGTGACTGGTGCGTGCACACAGATATACAGTGACTGGTGCGTGCACACAGATATACAGTGACTGGTGCGTGCACACAGATATACAGTGACTGGTGCGTGCACACAGATATACAGTGACTGGTGCGTGCACACAGATATACAGTGACTGGTGCGTGCACACAGATATACAGTGACTGGTGCGTGCACACAGATATACAGTGACTGGTGCGTGCACACAGATATACAGTGACTGGTGCGTGCACACAGATATACAGTGACTGGTGCGTGCACACAGATATACAGTGACTGGTGCGTGCACACAGATATACAGTGACTGGTGCGTGCATAAGACTCACCCTGTTTTTGGACACCAGATTTTTCCAAAAAAGGTGCGTCTTATACATGGGGAAATATGGTATATATAATATTAATAGGTCAAACTGGGGGTCGGATCCAGACCCAGGGGACAGCTGTGATTGGAGGCCCGAGCTCAGCGGCAGCGGAGATCTGATGGGGGATCCCACCTTCCGTACGGGCAAGAGGAGGACAGTCTCCTCACTCATACAGATTTTACGATCCGTGAGCCCTACCTTAAAACGCCTGCGCTACTTACCAAGAGCTTGCGTTTTCCAGTCTTACAAATTGTAAATCGCCTTTTTTTTTAGTAAGTCTACAACTGGTCCTGAATTGTTAAATGGTGATCACCGCCCATCCCCCTCTTCCTGACCCTCTTCCTACACACACACACTCCACAAATACCGCATTGCTAGTCGGCTGTGCATTTGTATTGCACATGCGCAGTACCACAGGCGGCCAATGCTGCGTTCCGATGCGCAACTATCTCTATGATGGAGGGTACGTAGGAGATACAGGGGGGGGGGATAGGTGGGATGTGGGAATGCAAATCATACATTAAGGGCTTTCCCAAGCCCTTACATATGATCCTGCATTCCGTACGTGGCCCTTTCCCTGTGCGGAGGCGTAAGGCAGGGTCCTGAACACGCAAGGGCTGTACGTGCGAGGTTGAATGCAGGGTATGTGCCTCCCTTCACACATACGGATCACAAATTCTGTACATTAGCAGAGTCTGATCTTAACTCTGGATCCGGTGCCTAGTCTTTGGGGGAAACTGACTTGGTCCCATTAATAGGTGACGCGATATTTTACTGAGCATCATGGTCCTATGTTCATCATCCGCTTAGGTACAACAGTTGCTTACCGTAGGCGATAATGAATTCCACAGACTTGACGGTGTGTGAGTAGATGATGATTTAGCTTGTCTGTAGAATAGAAGAAACGGCACATGGTGATTATCATTATCTATGTTATCATTATGCAGTACATCATGTTCCTTAGCACCTGGGGAGACTGTCTTTTCTTTGAACATAACATGCTAATTCATGTGCTATAAGACAAGGGAATCTCTGTTACAGCAAATCACTAGTAGCAGCTGATCTGCAGCAATTCAGTAGCACTTATCAAGCTCTACACATCGCATTGATATCTTCTTTACTTTACGTACTTAGTGCTGCTTAGATGTTTGTGAAAGAAAAGTACATAATGATACAGCTGCAGCCGAGCTTTGTAATGTAGTAGAGAGCGGCCACAGGACTGTGAATGTACTACATCCAGAGAGGATTTGTTGTCCTATATATTGCTTGTTTGTTTTTTTGTATTTTAATTAAAATGCAGATAAATATGAAAGGGATCATTTTAATGCATGGTTGAAAAGCACAGAAGAAAGTTCTAAATACTAAGGACCAGATCCAGACTTTAGATCCCGCTGCTCTCAGAGCTCCAAGTGAAGTGTCAGCAAGGATCTGATGCTGGATCCCCACTGTATACAGCGTTGCTGCCTCCCCTCACATGCACGGACTGGACCCTACCCCATCATCGGGAACACCGACAGTACAGAAGCCAGGACCCCGGTGATCCAGATTTATACTGGAAGTCTGCTGTGCGAGCGGGTGTTTAACGCTAGCAAGCAGAGCCGGATTTAAAACTAATGGGGCCCTAGGCAAAATGCTGATTTGGGGGTCCCCAAGGGGGCCTGCATGTCGGAAATGGCAGCTCTCGTCTGATAAGGCCGCAAGGATGATTAACCGTGTTGGATCCTGGGCAGCCACGGGCCCCCCTGGGACTCACCAGGCCTTAGGCGCGTGCCTAGGTTGCCTTGTGGGCAATCCGGCCCTGCTAGCAACAAGCCTGGATCTGCAATCGCTTTTAGGCTTATCTGCAGATGAAACAAGTGTTTATATTGCTATATAGTGTAACCAGACACGCACATTCACCATTTGGTTTACAATGTGACTGATTCTCTGTGAGTCTTTTGTGTGCACAACCCTTTCCCTGTATCCATTCTCATGCATTTATTGTCCATCTAGTTTGTAGAAACATCCTGTCGGCTTCCCCATAGCTCTGATCTCCCTCCGCGTGCACATTACAAATAGCCCGGGGGCCGGCAGACACTTTATTTGCAGCATGATCGCCTCTATTAGTGTCAGGAAGATCTATGTTACATCATTATCATAGCTGACACTGATTGCTTGTAAATTCACTTTCCCTTGTCCTGTCTTCACAGCTCCTTATGTTGCTTGGATTATAGTCCATCTCCATAATGCAGTAATTATAATTTCACAGTTTTGTATCCGCCAATCTAGTATCATTTTTCTGTATATTATAATTTCCAGAAAATCTTGCAGTATATGGGTGATTTAAAAGCTTAAGCTGTCTAGTCCAGTAAGCGGTCACTCATTCATCTGCAGGCAGTAATGACCATGGCCCAAATTCACACTTAAGAATGCATTTAAATAAACACAGGCTGGGACGCGACCCTTCCGTATGAAGCAACGTGTCACTACTCCGAAAGTAGGGAATTTAAAAAAAAAGTGGGTGGAGAGAGGCATTTAAATAGGGCAGAATGGGCGGGGTTTGTAAACTGCGCACGAACTTTAGCAACATCCACACAAATATACGCACAGAGAGGTAAGGTAGCCCTGTGGACGTGGAAGACTACTAAAATCCTAGGAACGATGGGAGTGCCATAGGAGTTGCCTTGCCACTTAGTTGCATATTTGTGGGAACCCGCATGTACTTATTTCCTTCTTATCTGTGGATCCAGTCTGATATTTGGATCAACTGTCTGGCTCCTTAGGCCAGTGCTGGGAAAAGAGGCATCCTCATTATTAGTACTGATGGCAAAGCAGTGAGTGGGGCCTCATTATTAGTACTGATGTGGGGTAAGAGGGTCCTTGTGTAATAAAGTGATGTTAACCAGATTTAGAAATTTGGCAAATCAAGGTAAAGACTTTGGACTGGATTCACAACAACGGATTTTTATACTTGCGTGCCTAAATATCCACGCTGAGATACCACGTATGCGTAGTAACTTTTTTACGCTATCTACGTAACGTTTCGTTACGTAGATTGCGTACATGCGGTCTTTAAAGACTGCATGTACGCAATCAACGTAACAAAACACTACGTAGATAGCGTAAAAAGGTTACAACACATGCGTAGTATCTCAGCGTGGATATTTAGGCACGTAAGTATAAACATTTGTTGTTGTGAATCCATTCCTTTGTACCCAATCCAGACCTTTGCTGACTCAGTGTTCAAAGCACTGACTGCAGCAGCAGCAGCATAAGTTTGGTTCTAGATCCCTTTTGCATCCTATCTACAGCATGGGCAAGGGGAGTGGCTAGTGCCTCTCCTTAATACTTCCCCCTATATAAAATGGGGGTGGTACAGAAATCTGGATTGTATGTAAGGACTGAAGACGATCCTTACTGTACAATCTGCATACCCCCTTCCCAAAGAGCGGAAGTGTTTCCACTTCCTGGTCTGTAGCGCCCCGCCATTGAAAAGGCATACTGGGACGGATCTGGATTCATCCAGAATTCCGTTACGGTACCGCGACACACAGATGGAAATCTGTGTAACGTTCACTCATGGCTAAAGAGCACATAACACTTAAAGCATCCTCACGGGCTACCACCATCCTCACAGTACACAATAGAATTGTAAATCTCTTCTGCTGTATTACATGAAAATAACATTGATGATGTTTCCTGCGAGACTTGCAATGGCCGTGGGAAGATGTCCAAGAAAATCAAGGTATTTCTTATGTAGCTGGTGCCTCAGATTTCCCTTATAGCATCACCTTGGTGCAAGGAGCAAGGATTTGTTCAGATGTCAGCATGAGAGGATGATGCAGTATGAAGGCTTAGCATAGCAGTCCCCTATAATGCCTCCGAACACTTGTATACCACATTACTTGAGTTCCAGAATTGCTCGGCGCCTCAAGAGTCTTCAGAGATGTCTTAAAATAGCACTGATCCAATGTGTGAGCCTCGGCAGGGCTCCTCTGAGTGCAGCAATCACAGCAATACATCTGCATGATAATGCAGTACTTATTGCAAGACCAGTGCCTGCAAAAAGGCTCACTGAGCTGTCAAGTGCCCTAAATACAGAAAGTCTTGATGGAGGCAGCTGCTAAAGCATCTTTTCTTTAAGTGGGCCCATCACATACATGGTCACGCTTAGTACTGTCCAAACCCAGGTAGGGAGTGGTAACGCTTTGAGCTATGCCCGCACTTCTGAGTTGCGACGTCTGCCACCTAATCACATGTATTTGTACAGGTATTGATTAACCATTAGGTTGACTAGACTGCAGCCTAGGGCACATTGGTATTAGGGGGGGGGGGGGCGGTTCCAGTCCCCGCAACAAAGGCTCCTTTCAGAAATAGAGACAGCCGAAAGTAAATTTTCAGCTGTCTCTATTTCGAATAGGGGCCTGTTTTATCTTTTTTTTT
>WWET01000388.1:294628-319814 GCA_011038615.1 Limnodynastes dumerilii
AAAATTACTTCACTGAAAGGGTGATAGATAAGTGGAATAATCTCCCATCTGAGGTGGTTGAGGCCAATACAGTAGAACAATTTAAACATGCTTGGGATAAATATAAGGGTATCCTAAATCTCAAACTAAATTGAGAGTAAATAGTGTCTAGGGTCAGTATAGTTATAAATAACCAACTGGGCAGACTGGATGGGCCATGTGGCTCTTATCTGCCACTTTCTATGTTTCTATGACTTCAGTTACTGTGCAGTTTGAAAACACAAACTATAATATGTAAGAGACAATGGACTGTATTCAAGCTTAAGAAGCTGGTGCTTCTTAAGACCGATCTTTTAAGAAATAACCTAGTACGCATGCGTAGTACGTCATTTACACAATCTACGTACCATTTAGGTATGTAGATTGAGTAAGTGCTGTCTTTAAAAAGCCACGGCAGTCTCTGTCCTTTTTTTGAGAAGGGACTTAAATTAGCCAGGGAGGGTGTGTGAGGGAGGGATCATCGTATGTATTTTCCTTCTTAAGAAGGAGCCGTATGGTTCCTAAGAACGGGGTTTGGTGGGGGCGGGGAGGGGCTGGTCAGATGAGTTAGTTGTGGATACTGCCGCACCTAACTTATTCTGATCTGTGAATCCGGTCCAATGTCACTCTCTAAACCAGTGCAGCAATGTTTCCCTAATTCCCATGTATCTGACTGCGACCGTTGACCCTTCATGAAAATTGTTTTGATATTTTTTAAAGTCAAAATATATATCATTTTTATTTGTAAAAATGCAAAAAACAGAAACATCAGGGATATCTCATCCTCTTCCCCTATCTCCAATTCTCAGCCTCCCATATTCATATCTCAGTGGGAATTTCATAATACTTTGACTGCATATAGTAACAGCATCTCAGTGCCAATGTCTGTCAGATTGCCAAAACTAATGTTTAGCAAGTCTGTCATTTACTGCTTGTCATCAACCGCCTTGGCCCTGAGGGGGCCTGGAGTATATGCAGCACTAAGGCATTGGTTCTGGCAAGATGCCAAACATCTTCTTAAATATGCCCCTATATGAATTGATTTTCACTTAATTAGGTGGTGCATTGTAAATCCCAATTATCACATTGCTTCTCTCTCTACCCAATGTTTCTATCAGTGTCAGCAAAAAACAAAACCAATGCTAGAGCACCCTTTCCACAGTGATTTGAATTTACATTGTAACTACTGTATATATCATTGGACTTTGAAATTGCCATTAAGCAGTTAACTCGATAAGCAGGGATAACATACGACGTACTCAATGCTTTGCAATTCATTTAATGAAAACTACTTTAAAGTGACCTATCCGAACTTAAAAATTTCATGTATCTTTGTTTGCTATATAACGAGATAAGTGAAAACTGTTACTGAAATTAATGCAAAAAAAACACTGTGAATAAAAGATGCATAAATGTCTTGCTCTTTATGGGTAACACTGTAGCTAGAAATACATATTTACCTCATGGTTGCCTACTTTTGAAAAATTTCAGGGAGAAAAGTAAAAAGCATAGGGGCGGCCACTGCGTCGCCAGGGGGCGGTCTCTGTATCATCGGGGGTGGTCCCTGCATCATCGGGGGCGGTCCTTGCGTCACCGGGGGCGGTCTCTGTATCATCGGGGGTCGGTCCCTGCATCGCCGGTGGCAGTCCCTGCATCACCAGGGTTTGTGTATGGGTGTCCTGCAAAATATCCAGCCCCCCTCAGTATCTCCCATCATGTGCCTCCAGCCCTCCTCAGTATCTCCCATCATGTGCATTCAGCCCCCTCAGTATCTCCATCATGTGCCTCCAGCACCCCCCCAGTACTCCCATCATGTGCCTCCAGCCCCCCAGTACTCCCATCATGTGCCTCCAGCCCCCCCAGTACTCCCAGCATGTGCCTCCAGCAGGTTTTCTTACCTTATCTATGTCCTCTGATCATGTGCCTCCAGCACCCCCCCAGTACTCCCATCATGTGCCTCCAGCCCCCCAGTACTCCCATCATGTGCCTCCAGCCCCCCCAGTACTCCCAGCATGTGCCTCCAGCAGGTTTTCTTACCTTATCTATGTCCTCTGAGCGAGACTGCTAGAACTGAAGTCCCGCGGTGGCTGAGACATGCAAGGGAAATGAAGTCTCGAGGTCACAGAGAAGCCTGTGACTGCGGGTATCCTAGCAACCAGCCAGCCCTCATTTTAAAAGCATCCAGCTGCAGTCTGACTCCAGACCAGCGCTGCACTAGGCGACACTATCTCTTAGCCACAGGTGGCATCGTCGGACAGGTGTTCCCCTTTGGCTGGCACCCCTGGCGGGTGCCATCCTAGCCAATGGGTAGATACACCTCTGAGTAGAAGGTCCATGGGGTGATATATCTAAGAGAAGTGACCCTATTCAAGGGGTTAATAATTCAATAATTGGTACTCATCTAACTATACCTTTTGAAAATGAAGATATAGGACCTGATCCACAGTTAAGAATCTGCGGGGTTTTAGGTGCGTATATTTAGGAAGGGAGTAACTTTTATATGCAATCTGAGTTGGACTTAAGAACGCAAATGCTGTGATTCAACTCTACGCACCTAATGTCGCTCAGTTCATAGTAACTTATGCAGGAAGGGGCGTGCCGTGAATAATTAACTCGGCAGATAAGAAGATTGGGTGGAGGGAGGCATTTAAATGAGCAAAAGATAGTGTGGTTATGCAGTAACGTTCATAATTAGACGCCCTACACACACAAATGCGAACCTACAGTTAAGGGAGTTCTATGGCACTCGTAAGTCTCTTAAGACCCTGAAAACCGAGTGCGTGCTGAGGGAGTTGCCTTGATACTAGCTGCGTATATTTATGACGCTAACGCGTTCTGTGAATCAGACCCATAGAGAGCTTGGCTGAGAAGGTAGAAAAGTAACTAGCATTTATGTGGACAACAATCAATAAGAATCTAGTGCCTGCAGTCTACTGTTTCAGTGTCTGCCCGTCATTGTTTACTGGCAGAGTTGTAATGTGCATCTAGGAGAGAGCAGTATAAATAGGAACATGCAAAATCTATTTCTGGTTGAGGTAATTGATGTCTTATTGCAGAGATGAGCCCTGGGTAAAAATAGGCTGCCTCAGATGGTTCAGGGGAACGGTAATGAAGAGATGGAAAACAATGGGCATCGATGTTACTGTGATACACAGAGCAAGTAAAACCATCATCTTGTGAGTCTTCACACTCCGCTATGGTGAAGGAAGGAGTGAAGGCAAGTGTTCATTGTTTAAGTAAGGATTGTATCTGAGTGGTGGGAGTCACCGCTGCGAGTGGGGTCTTTAAGAAGTAGAGACAGCCGAAAAAGCTAATTTTCTGCTGTCTCTATTTAGAAAAGGCAGCTGTTTTCAATTTCTTCTTTAGAATGGGTAAGTATGCTGATCGGGGAGTTTTAGGGTTAGGGTAATGAAAGGGGAGGGTTAGGGCAAGGATTAGGGTTAAATTTATACTTACTATTCCGTGCAGCGTCTTCTATCTTCACTGTATTGCAAGCAATCGATTTCCCTTCCAGTTTGGAACGGTCTGGGAGAGAACGGCCCTTTCGAAAAAGCAGCTGCGACCTACACCCATATCTGAGACATATATTGGTGATTAGGAAATTATTTCTATGTAAGCAGATCTGGGATTATCGGATGTAACCGTAATTGCAGGTCCACGGGATTCAGGCCTATATTACAACCCTAGCATTCAGGCCAGTGCGATAGCTCCTCTAACCATTGCCCTAGCACCAGCAGTCTTCCGATACCCATATCCTACCGCAAGTTTTACAACACGTGTCAAGGTAAAATGGCGGCAGTGCAGGAGTTCGCTGCCGGGAGTCTGTATAGAGTGTATTGTGTTCTGATTGGGTAGAGCAGATGGGGATGTAGTTGCCGCTGCAGCAAAATATTAAAAATCCCGGAATGGGTAGAGTGTCGAATGTTCTTATTTTGACAATACCTGTTGTTTGGGTCAGGCTGCAGAGAGGGGATGGTTAGGTTTAGGCTGCAGAGTGTGGTGGGTTACGGTTAAGTCGCGGGACAAGGATGGTTAGGGAGCGGTTAAGGTTAGGTGGTTGTGGGGGTGTGGTTTGCTAGTACAGTGGTCTGTGTTCAGACAGACCATTGTACGGAAGTTGAATGGCGACTGCCTTCAGTCTACATTTTAGAGAGGTGCAGTGCTGCAACTCCCGGGGTTGCAAAGATTTCTCTGGTGACAGGTAAACATTTTAGCCTAACCCTAACCTTAACATTCTTCTAACCCTCCATATCCCACAGCCTAACCTTAACCTTCCCCTCTAGCCCTTCCTTACCCTAACCTTAGCCCGCTGCAGCCGCCGCAGCCTGTCCCTATTGGGAAGAGGTCGAAATAGCTTCCTGTTCCAAATAGAAGTTTTCTATTTGCCCAGAATTTCTGCAGTGATCATGCTGCCATTCAGCTGGCGGCAATATCATTGTCGCAATAGGGCCGGCCAAATCGGCAACCACATCCCAAGCGGAAGGAAGGGGATGGTCAGTGGAGCGTTAAGGTTAGGTTACGGGAAGGAGATGGGGAGGATGGAGAAAACCTGTCGTCATTGGACTCCTGAGACCCTGCGGTTGTGGGGACGATGGATTCCCGCTGAAAACTGGTGAATATTGAAGGCATTTATCGCTTTATAGCTGCATCAGAGCAACTACACAGAGCTGGTGCCAGGGCAATATGCAAGGATCCTAACACATGGATCTCAGGGGACCATTGGAAGCCATTGTGAGAATTGCACAGACTAGTCTATGGATGTCTGCTAGAAAAGGCCTATTATTAACTTTCCATTACATTCCAGTAATTGTTTCTCTGAAAGGTTTTTAATTAGCCTGGCTGTATTTCCTCTCGCTGCTTAGCGGAAAATGTCCCACATTCATTCCATATTTGACACCATATTTACATATGTGATTAATATTGAGGCACTGGCACTGATGCCGCTGCTCCCCAGATACTTGATCAGCACCTATTAGAAGTCTGATATATTAAAAGGGTGTATGAAAAGCACCGCTCCAATTTTCAGTACTACAAATACATTCCATTTTAATGGCTAATTTAAAATGTAAAACTATTATTAGACTGAGGCACCATAATAATTCACTGGACTAAAAAGAAATCTGTCTGTATGGCTTAAATGCTTTGGCAATGTCAAGAATGGTGTATTTTTCTTTACACCGGTGGTTCTAAACCTTTTTGTGGTGTGTGCCAGTTACCCGCTATAAAATCAGGTCAAGTAGCACTGACCTATGCCATTCTATCCCCATCACCCTCCCATGAATTCCTTTCTTCACCCACATCCATCCCTCACCTTTGCAATGTCACTGCTGTTAGCATATCGCAGGGTTGCCGACTCCCTAAATTTGGCCAGTTCTCCAGGTATCCTGAGAGCCGGCAAATCTCCCGCAGGCGACTTGAGGCTGTGGTTTTATGCAAATCACAGCCTCAAGTCCCACCCCCCAACCTAGCAACACTACCAGTCATAGTGTAACTAGGCACTGGGCGGGACCTGATGATGCAATTAATGTCATCAAGGCCCACCCCTAACCTTAGTAATACTATGAAAATGTGAATTAACGTCAGGGGCTGGGCTTATTGATGTGATTTGTGTAAATAGTGCCCCGAAGCCCCACCCTTTGATCGGCCTTTGTCTTCCCCGGGGATGCCCTGGAGGTAAGCTTTCAAAAGTCGGCAGCTCAGTCTGGTGCTGCGGTGGTCAGATCTCAGAGCTCGGAAGTCTGCATAGAAGAGGTGAGTGCACTCCCCTGTTACTTCCCTCTCTCATACGCAGTTCCTTATGTATCCAGAACCTTACCTTGCTTCTCTGCACTGATCTGTGTCCGTCCAAATGCAGACCTGTGCAGAACTGCTTATCGCCACCTCTGGCGCTTAGTTTACTTGCCTATCCCTGCCTGTTTAGCGGGGATTAGGCACGTGGAAATGAAGTGCACCCCCCTCATACGGATCTTGCGTAAGTCCCCTAACATTATTAAATGAGGTCAGACTGAAAGTCATTTCAACATTACATGGGGTTAGCATCACATCGTTGTGCTTAGCCATGAGGACGACAGGCACCTGTATGCAAGTCCAATGCTTTAGGTGCCAATAGAAGCAGAATATCAAACAGACAGAAAACATTAACATGGAGCCACACCTAACCAATGCAGGAAAGATTGCCCAGTCCTCGTCTCAGGAGCGTGCAGTCTAATGCCGGAGAAGGGAAACGTTTTATTTGTTTCTTGATACCAGGAAAAAAGCTTAGGAGCCAGGGTTTATAAAAAAAATTAAAATAAAATGATATATATATATATGATATCGTTATGAGGCACTCACAGACTGCGCAACTTTACAATAAAAGCGTCTTTATTCCTTCCGATGTTTCAGGGCTAGCATTAACATTATGTGTACGTGTCCCTGAAGAAAGGGCTCTTGCTAGCTCTGAAACATCGGAAGGAATAAAGACGCTTTTATTGTAAAGTAAGTCTGTGAGAGCCTCATATCGATAGCCTACAATCCCACTTTTTGTCTCTGGCACCTCAGCAAGTTGTTTTTTTGTTATAGGAGTGCCACTTTTTGGACATTATATATATATTTAAATAACACACACTTATACATAAAAAAAATGCTGATGTCTTGTGAACTTACTGTTTCTCCTCTGCACATTGCCCAATTACGTAGGCAGGGTCAGATTAACAATGGGGCTAATGAGACTACAATCCCAGGCCTCCATCGAAAAATAGGCCCCCACACACTGCAATGCATAAGGATGAATGTCAGGAATGGACATCCTCCTCCAAAGCATACTATATATTGTGGGCCCTTCATAATTTTTAGCCCCTCAATCCGGCCCCGGACACTGGGAGAACGACCACTTGCAGTTACTCCACAGGGGAGGTCCTCCCAGCCAGCTAGCATTGCACTTCAGTCCCAGTCGTTTCAGCAGGGGAGAAGGACGACGCCGGGTCACCCCATGGATGAAATGACAGTTTCTCCCTCACGCCACTCTGGTTACCAGGTCCAGATTTCTAGTCTCATGGCAGCCTGGTGTATTGGTCGAGCTCCTCTCTTGTTTTTATACACAGATCCTGCTTTTTGTGAGCTTTATCAGGTCCCTGTCTGCAATATCATCCACTTTATAGCTTGCTTTAATAAAATGACGCAATAAAGATACTTCTGATTTAATCCGAAGCTAGTTCTTGAAGTGCTTTTTAGAAGGTGAAACAAACCATGACTGATTGGTGTCTAATAGTATATTAGTGTACATAGCACTGTGTCACACTGGCCTGTTTGGAAAATATTTGTAATCTTTCTCAGTTTCAGGGGCTTTGGGAATTGTCTTTTGTTTGGTTTGGGAAAGAACAGCTGCTGAGGTGTGTTTTGGAATTCAATGGAAATCATTGCAGGCTAATGTCTATCTTCAGTTATTGCAAACGTTTAATGCATGGACCACCAGTGTAACAATGAGGCAGATCCAGACCTACGGCCACCCTCAATTATTACGGCGCCCGTTTGCGTAAGAACGCCATTTCTGCGCCCAGTGTAATCAGTGATTCTGGGTGCCCTGGATCGGGGAAAGGGGGTGCAGCACCATATCGACACTGTAGTTGCGGAAGGTAGGCGGGGGGAGGGAAATTAGGAAGGGAGGGTTGGGTTAGGGGGCTACGATCCTGTGGCCAGCGTAATTACAGACTGTTACACCGGCTAAAGTTAGGGTAGACTTCAGCCGGTGTAACGGTCTGTAATTACACCGGCCGCCACAGGGGGAGTGTCGGGGGAGTGCACCAGAGCTACGCTGGCTGTACTTACAGACAGCGGCCCAGTGTAGCTCTGGATCAGGCCTAATATGTCTTGACATTAAGCCCATTGCTCACACCTTCCATTGTATTATATATATTTGCTGACAGTCAGGTGGCAGAGCTGACTGGATCAATGGCCATAGTCACAGGCTTAGGTTTGCAACAGTTAATGTACTGATCCTATAAGATAAGGACAAGGAAATATAACACAGAGCCAGATATAGAGAGAGTGGGGAGGCTTGGCAGGAGAGCCTGTGGGAGAGAGATCACCCAGAGGACTAGAATTGGAATCAGGTAATTGAATCAGTGAGAGAGAAATAACAAGGCTCTGTGCACATTTATTTCACTGACTGGGCCACAGCAAACACGTGCCTTTTCCAGATGTCAGAGTTTGATTTATTCAATATGAATTTTTTGCACTTACACAGGGTCAACTCAAGTCGATCAGTTAAAATACGCTCCAACATTTTCTCATTACAAACCGGTACACCTGAGGGGCGTGTCTGTGAGGAGGCGTGGCTTGCCCCATTGATGGGGCAGAGCTTTCTTTCGTATTCATTTGCATATATGATGAGGTGTAAAATCTCATTTTACACATTATCATATGAGCAATAATCTTACAGCAGGATGTCTTGTCACTTTAACAGAGCTGTAGGAGTCTGTTCCCAGAGCTCTGCTATAGTGATGTGATGCTGCAGGACTCCAAGGTGAGTATAGGGGGGGGGAATAGAATTGCTGGGATAGAACCTGGTACAGGTAAAGACTGTTAAAAAATGGTATTGTACCTGCTAAATAGGCACAGTTGGAGGATATGAGTTAATTCTACATCATGCAGGTGGCCATCTTTGTGAGCTGGGTACTAATTATGATAATATAGTTTGTTAGGGGCTAGTTACAACCACAAGCTCTCTATGGAGGCAGCTATTAGTGGTCAGAACATTCACACAAAGGGCTAGAGGTACTAAACTGTGGAAAAGAAAAAAACGTGGAGATGTTGCTCATAGCAGCCAATCAGATTCTAGCTCTCACTTTCCTATTACATACTAGAGAATGTCAGGTAGAATCTGATTGGTTGCTCGGGGCAACATCTCCACTTTTCCTTTACCACAGCTTAGTAATTGTAGCCCAAAGTGTCTTAAAAATAAGTGACATTACCAATAAGCTGGCAGTGTAGCAACACTGAGGCTAGAGGCTGGGTCTGATCTAGAGGTGAGCGTGCACAAGCTGACATGACGCGTCTCTGTGTGATATTCTACTGGGCATGCTCATAACTGAAGAGTGTGCAGTCTCACAGTTGATTTAGATCAGAGCGTGGCTTTAGCTGTGTTGCCCTGAGTTCTGAGAGGCGTGTAGAGGGAGGGGGTGGTGGGACTTAATCAATGTACAGTAAGGGGGCATGCCCAGGGCCAGATTAACAATGGGACTAATGGGACTACAGTCCCAGGCCTCCATCTTAAAATAGGCCATGCACTGCAGATCTCTAGGCCTCCCACAGCATCCTCCTCCAAAGCAAACTATATCGTTTGGGCCCTTGATCATTTTTTTGGTCATTTTTAACCCCAGGCCCACATGGCCCTCAATCCAGGTCTGAGCGCGCCAAGGCAACGTGCTCCCGATCAAGAACTGAAATAAAGGACGGGTCACGGCAAAACATTTGCACTTCCTAAAGGTCATGTCTCAGCCTGGGGCTGATGTTCTGCAACCTATTTGTGACCCTTCCGTTAGGATGTGACACTCCAAAAGCATTGCAAAGTGTCAGAAATCACTGGCGAGTCAAATCATTTCTACATATAGTATTTTCATGATTTTATTAACAAATTTGAATTATGGCAATTATTTTGTGACATTTACAATCGGACAGAGGCGCTCGCATGCATCAGAACCTCCATTGACAGTTAGCATTACACTGTACAACCCTGCATTTGCGCCGTGTTTCTGCGCACATAGTTACAATGGGCCGGATCCAAAGCTACGTCTGCTAACGTATTTACGTGTTTACATGGTCAGCTCATGCGTGCGGCAGATGTAATGACCAGAGACTCTGAACGTACTTACGAGCCTACGATCAACAGCGTAACTACGGACGAAGGGGGCGTGCCAGACATACAACATCCCTAATCACGCTTCGGAGGCGGGGTGAGGCATTGAAATCGTACAGTATGGGCGTGCTTAGGCATGTGAGTACGTGCAGCCATTACAGCCGACAGCAGTTACGCTTGGAAAAGTTAAGGTAGGGTTTGAAAAGCGTAAAACGCCAAAAATACGTATGACCGAGGAGAGTGCATGGTAATTACGAAAGCATAAATACGCTAAGCGTTTAAACGTAAAGGATACGTAGGTCTAGATGCAGCTGCTGAGGGCCCATACGGCTGCTTGCAAGCACCATGCAGCCCGTCCCACTTTTTCTTGGCATCTACGGGACGCATGATACAGGCCTAATTGTGAGCACCTCCGGTGGAAAGAACTGGTTATCGTTCCTTAAGGATGTCATATTCCTAGAGCAATGACTGGTGGCAATAGTAACAGCCATCCATGCATCTCTCTGGTTATTAATTGCTTATAAATCCCTTTGTATAATTGCAGCATTTTTCTCCACTAGCGCAGAGAGGACAAGGTATAAGCATAATGTACTATTCTCTTCCACTATTGTGCTCCTCTGCTGTTCATGTAATGAGGGTATTTAATTGAAACGCTGGTAGGTTTTTCTCCTACCTTACAAAGCTGGTTACAAGGCAGTTAGTCATGGTCGCCTTTTTGTGTCTTTTGCGGAGATGATGTCCCTGGTGAAAGGCTTCATTCAATTAGCAACCGAGGTAAACAACAAGTATGAATGCGCTACTAACTATATGGAGCAAAGCAAGCCACAGGATTACACACCAAGCTCGGTCCCTGGATAGATGGCTGGGGTGGAATCTCCTCCCATTACACCCTTCACATACACTTCTAATTTCCCCTGTGTTTTCTTACACAGATATAAGTGTAAATGTTTCGCTCACGGTGTCTTAACGGGTTATTTTTTTTGTATATTGTTTTAGAATTACAACATGACTTAAATCACACAACAGCTCACATGTAATGTGCGTGTTTTAGTTTTTGTCTGCGTTTTAATAATAAAGCGGCCATTTTGTGACCTGAATTATGTCGGTTCTCTAAAAACTAGCAACTTTACTGATCTAAAGACCCCGCTTCCGCAATCTACGTGCAGAAATGGTACGTAGATGTCATAAATAAGCTACTACACATGCGTAGTAGCTCAATTCTTAAAACAACGTACTCAAGATGAAAACTACTTAACTGTGAATCCGGACCAATGTTATGCAGTTTTTGAGTTATATGTGCAAAAGTAAAGTATTTTCTCTGCATGTGAAAGATTTCAAATGAATTAGCCCCCCCCTTGCTTTGTAAAATGGTTTAGCTGAACTGTACACGAACACCTGTTTTGCCCCTACTCCCAAACTCGGAATCAGCTCAAGGTGATGATGACACAAACACTTGTCAACAAAACTCCAGGCAGAGCAGGGTTAATCATGTTAGACGTATGTCTGTCAGCATTTATTTTGCTAAACCATCCCCGTGATATCACTTTGCACGTTCAGATTGTGGATAAGGCCAGATCCAGACGTAGCGTATTTTCTACGCACTAACCTCGCTCGTACGTACTTTTGCCGTTTGACGCTTGCCAAACCCTACCTTAGTTTTTCAAAGCGTAACTACTGACGTACGTAAAGGCTGCTCGTACGTAAGTGTCTAAGCACGCCCATACTGTACGATTTAAATGCCTCACCCCGCCTCCGAAAGCGTAATTACGGGTGTCGTATCACACCCATTCATTCGTTGTTACGCTGTTGATACAAGGCTGGTACGTATGTTTAGAGTTATGTTGAGTAACATCTGCCGCATAAATGCGCCGTATACACAAAATAGCGTTTTTACGTCAGCGGCTAGCGTATTTAGTTCTGGATCTATCCCAATGGTTGGAAAGTTATTGTCAGGTACTTTTCTTGCAATGTGTATTAAAATATTTAATTGTATGTCACAGAGGGGTTTTTTTTTATTTACAGATAAATGTACATATATTGCGACAAAATATGTTCCCTATAAGCAGTTAATGCCACATTCATTGTCTTGTTCAGAAATAAATACCATCCAATTTTAATACAATTACAGGTACATATTTGATTATTACCTGTTTTATTTGACTAGTAGTCATTAATTAGGTCCTTTAAGCCACGGCTCTGGCAGCTGAAGCGTTAAACTGTCGATTAATCGGAGCTTCAGCACCTTGGACAGACACCTTATTATCCTCGGCTCACTCTATTATTTGCTGTTGCTGCCGGATAGCTAGCAACAGGGGGGCTGGCACCGGTGGAGCGTGAAGCTGCTGCCAGCTCAGGAATAGAAAAGCAGATGGCAAACTCGCGCCTATTTTTAGCTGCCGCCAAGCTTGGCAGCTCCTTTATCAAGAAGACTGCTGCCATTAACTGTGTCAGTGCCAGCGCTGCCCCAGCTAGAATCCAAGGCTGTCGCTGACTGCTTACTCAGCGGATTGTTGTGGGTATTAATAACCCTTCAGGTTTTAGAGAGGACAACAGATTCTAAATAAGAGAGAGGTTTCATTGTCACTGATCTACAGCCCTCAGGGTGCCCACACATCAAGTTAACCCATCAATTGCTGCAAATGTGAAGTCTCATGAATGATAGATGCTTCTGATATCTCCCTTATTGGTATTATTATGTGCTTTCAGAATTATAGTTCTTAGATTTAAGGACCTGAGGCCAGATCCTGACCTCCGCTGATCCGGATCAGATGCCAGATCCCCCGCAGCATCCTAACTCCTGATTGGGTGAGGGGAAGCCACTCCTACCGTACCTTAATATTTCTGCATCTTCACCAATGGCAAAAGGAGGACAGTGCACAAATCAGGATTGTACTTCGGGCTTAACCCAGATGTTACTGTACAATTTGCACCTGCTTTTGAATGAAGTGCTAGCTCACGTGCTCATTACCAAATGCGACCATTTTCCGATCCTAATGGATCCTCCATTTTAATAAATTTTATTGGATCAGTCATACCCCTTTCACATTGCTGCCCTGGCAATATTCCGGGTCTGTGAACTTGGGATATTGCCATGTAACCAGATTATCCCAGGGTCACAGACCCTGTTTCACATTGCAGGGCAGACCTGGGAAATTCCAGGACCCGGCTCTGCCCTGGCAGTAGTACACTGTGTAATTTGTTTATTGCTTTGGCAAAACGGGCAATAGTAAATAAATTACACCAATCAAGTAGCTTCTGTGCTACCTGGGTTGAAAAACCCGGGTAGCATGTTTTCGCACTGTGCCCCTACCTGGGTCGGACCTGGGAATAACCCTTCTTTTGTCCCGGGTCCGGTTGCCCCGCCAATAACCTGGGTTTTTGGGGCGATGTAAAAGGGATATCAGTAACAGATTCCAAACTTCCAAGCCACCGCAATTTTACGTTTGTTATAGCGGAACATCCGTTGGTGCGCGTGGAGTGGTTAGTGGAAGCAACGGCACAGATTGCCATTGCGTATCCGCCCACACATCCGTGCGATCATTTCCACCAACCACTCTCCTCACATCAACCTCAGCAATTGCAGCTTCTGTGAAGGTAAAACGGTGGCGGTTCGGCAGGCTAGAATCCGTACGCAAAGCATAGATACGGCTCTAGTGCGCTTTAATCCACTTCCTGTTGCGCAATGCGTTCCATTTAGGTAGCACAGGGGGCACGCGCTGGACGCAAAACAGTCCAAATCCAATCGCAAAGCATGGAAATAAGAGGATTCTGGTAACTGAGGATCCATCGCGACGTCTTAGCTACGGATGGCCATTGTAGAAGAGCTTTAGGCAATGGGTTAAATCTCATTTTATTTTAGTAGAAATACACACATCAGCCGGGTGCATTCCCTCTGCTGGTGCTAAGGTATTGTTCAGAGACATGTCGCTGCCATGACAACTTGGGCACACTGAATTTTAATTAGTGTGGTCCACCGAGGTCTGCCACCAGAAGTGAATGTTATCTCTCAGCTCTCTGCATGTCTGTCACCTTTTCATAGGTTGCCAAAGGGCTTCCAGGCTACGCGCTGTGTATAAGCAACTTCTGAAAGCTAAAGTTAAACTCCCCATTATTAACAATGCTATTGTGAAGCAGCTACGGAACGTGAATTTCCCTAAATAGCAATAGATGTAGAAGTCACCTGACCACTACACTGCATTCAGACTCGTTCTTTACCGATTCACTGCTGCTCTTTCACTGATGTAATTATTCAAACCTTCATACAATATTTGCATTCCTTTATTAAATTGCAGTAATTATTATTTGTCCATCCTGTGGCCCGTATATGTATTTAAAGAAAGCTTGACGTGTTCATTCATTAAACCCTAGAGCACCAGTCATTTATTTTTTTATTTTTTTTTATTTTAGATATTTAACTAGTACCATTAAATATCACTTAATGTTTTATTAAACTGGTTTGTGCTTGATCAAATCTATTTTTTCAAAGCACTTTTTATCAAGGTTGCCGACTCTCCCAGAAAATCCGGGAGATTCAAGAACATTGGGCAGTTCTCCCGGAAGAGCCAGCAAATCTCCCGTAAATCCTGTCACCCTGGCTCTCATTATTGTAATCCCTTGATTTACTTGGGATGGGCGGGACTCGATTATATAAAGCTCCGCCCACTCCTAGAACACTAGTGATTACAGTAGTGATTGCCAGGGGTGGGGCTTAATTACATGATTTATGCAAATCACATCATTAAGACCCAACCCCATGTCGGCATCTACTACATAAGTTACATAGGTTATTATTTATAAGATTGTGTCTGTGACAGTTTTTATTCCTATCCTTGGGCCTGATCACACTTATGGTATGTACGGAGTGCTTCCGTATGTTTGGCCTCTACTAAGTTCCATATGTGAGTGGAGAGGCACATACAAAATTCTGGTCACTTACGGGTTCAGAACCCTACCTTATAATGTCCGCATGTAAGGTTAAAGTACATACAGAGGTCTGGCCCACCCCACGAACGGAACTGCAATACGTACAGAATCATTTTCTGTACATGCTGCATTCCGCATACAAGCTTGTGTAATTCACCTATCAATCTCAACTCTCAAATCTAGTGGTCCCTTGTGTTTAAAAAGAATGCAAAATTCTTAATGAACTTGAGCAGTGCTCACTATAAACTTTTACTATTCATGAATTTCTCAGGGGAACCACACACCTTCAGCGTCACCAGAGTTTGGTTTTGTTCACTTTGTGCCAAAAAACTTTGTGCCAGTTGGATCAGAAATTGTTTGACTTTGTGACTGCGCACACATCCAGGTGATCCGATTCGGAATGCAATTCGCACAGTGAAGAAACCCGACTTTTAATTCTTCTGACTGGGGCGAGTTGAGCTCGCAAGTGGGAGAAGTTTACTATTACAATGTATAGTATAGGCAGAGATGCTCTAGGCTGAACAATCTATACTTAATATCCGTCCTGATGTCAGAATACGTGTATACAGAACACAGCACCAACGGCTTTTTGGATCCGATCCTAGGTTATCAACTCTCTATCTCTATCAGGCCAGCAGAGCACGATGATAGAACCAGAATTTCTCTGAGCCGCAGTCATGTGTGAATTTTGGTTTTGTCTTCCAGCTGTTAAGGAGCCAGGAATCCAATCTTTTATGGAGAGTCTATATTCAGCTATGGGGTGATGTGATCAGTCATTATAACTTGTTGTTTATCTATTGGCTGTCTTAGCATTTTGTACTCACTTAGATTAACATAGATATGATGGGGAGATGGCAAGTGAAACATAGAAAGTGACGGCAGATAAGAGCCACATGGCCCATCCAGTCTGGCCAGCTGTTTATTTAAAACTATACTGACCCTAAACCCTATTTACCCTCAATTTAGTTTGAGATTTAGGATATCCTTATATTTATCCCAAGCATGTTTACACTGTTCTACTGTGTTACCTCTACCCCTCAGATGGGAGGCTATTCCACTTATCAACCACCTCAGATGGGAGGCTATTCCACTTATCAACCACCTCAGATGGGAGGCTATTTCACTTATCAACCACCTGAGATGGGAGAATATTCCACTTATCTAGCACCCTTTCAGTGAAGTCATTTTTCCGCACATTTCCTCTGAATCTACCACCCTCCAGTTTATATTCATGCCCTCGTGTTCTATTACACCTCTTCCTCTGAAAAGTGCCCCCTCCTCTAGCCCAAGTGCTTAAATAACAGAATTTCATTGGTTGTTTCTTATTCTAATTTGATATTAGGTTCTCTAATCTGTCACAACCTTATAACGCTGCAAATAATGTGATTTCCCCTGTATTTGGAGATGAGGATGGCGAGAGACCCGGCAGTAGAGAATTTGCTTATGAAATATGAATGCTCTCTGATGGAGGGATTAGACTTTAGAATCTCAAAGCCTCAGTGTGATGTATAATGTGTAAATGAGAAGCCAGCAGGTTGTCCCACCAGGAGCACTGTCCCTCTGGCCTGCTAATTACGTGGCAGCTTTGTCCTCTGAACATTGGCAAATTAGTTGGTGAAAAAGACACAGGGGTGCCCCCAGGGTAGGGGCTCTCCGAGCTGCTTTGCATGTTTGAGCAGAATTGTTTGTAAAAAGGAAATATTGAATAGAATAGAAGCAAGTGGGGATTTAAAGTATTTGTCATCTTTCTGTCTGCTATTAAACAAAACCCTGACATATATATATATTATTTTGTACACTTTCAGAGCATATGGTTTTAAATCCCTTTTGTAATTTTTGAAAGTACAAATATAATGAAGGGTAATCTATATCAGCGCTGTCTAATTTCTTGGGCACTGAGTGCTACATTTGGGATGGGATGCAGTTCCCGGTCCGATGAGCTGAATTTTTGACACGGCCAACAGCTTAATCAGTGCTGATATTGTGCTGATTACGAATATTCCTGTTGGGAACGGATACTTGTAGAGAACTATTAACTATAGTGAATTGTGCTGCAGCCGGCTACCGTGGGTTTTGGGATGGGCTGTGGCGGGCTGGGTAAGGTTAGGCTCCAAAAAAAGGAAGGTAGGGTTAGGCTGTGAACATGGAGAGTTAAGGTTAGGGTGATGGAAGGGGAAGGTTAGGGTTAGGCTGTGAGATATAAAGTATTAAGGTTAGGGTGATAGAAGGGGAAGGTTAGGGGTAGGCTGTGAGATATGGAGGGTTAAGGTTAGGGTGATAGAAGGGGAAGGTTAGGGTAAGGCTGTGAGACATGGAGGGTTATCGCTGCTGCAGTGCCAGAATACGTGTTAAAAATTGGCACATTGTACCGGCGAACCACACCCATCTGGGATAGGGCTGGATAAAGAGACTGGTTGTGTTATTATTGTGAATATAGAAATATCATGTGAGCAATGGAGAACAAAATAGCTTGGGGGTGTAGATGGAAAATCGATGCAAAGTGCACCATTACCTGTCCATTACAGTAGTCACTGGGCAAATATAAGGCATTCTTATGAGATATCTTACCTTCCCCTTGTCCGCTATGTGCAGCTTGAGCCGTAGTTAAATCCCCCTATTAGAGTGTATTGTGCAATGAAGTAAAGGCAGTGCATGGTAGAGCACCTACAGTACATCAGTCTAACGCAGTATAAGAATAAGCGCAACTCTTAGTTAGGGTTTAAACTTAAAGCTAAGACAAAAGAATATAAAATTATTTTTGCGCCCTTCGCATTGCAACATGGTTTTGCTCACGTCTACACTTTAAAGTGCAGCCCCTGTATGCTTAATTTCCTTTATGTACACTGAATTGAACACAAGGGGGCAGTGCAGGTACCCTCCCCTCATCCACAGGTGTGAGTGCGTGACAGTTACTATCACAGTGTACACAAGGTGTTACCTGTGTTTTCTTGTTGCCGGTGGATAACGGCCTGAGTTGGGCCACATTATTTTTCTGTTTGCTGCACGCTCGGTGTGACATGTATCAAAGCAGAAAGCTGCGTCGGAACAACATGCTCTGAGAGCGAGCATAAAGCTTAGCACAAGTAATTGACACTTTCTACAGGGGACTGGGTTTCACGCCAGCAGCTGAAACGCTTTAGGTGGAGACAATATCATAGTGGATCAACCTGAAACAGTCTCCATCTGAAAATGACGGTAATTCAGGCCTCTCCCGCTGCACAAGCAGGGTTTCCAAATGACTGCTTTTCAAACCGTCACAATGTGGCTTTTATCATTTTTTTTTCCCTTTGAGGCTTGTATTCTTGTGACATTCTATATATAGATAGTTGAATAAGTCATTGATAATACAATGAGTCTAAACATGTTCTGCTATTAACATGCTGATTGTCTTAGGTTTTTATGTTTATATCGGTAACCCTTTGCTATGCATAGTACGGCTTTATATAAAATAAAATCTTTATGCTTTATTAGCATTGGGCCAGATCGCCAGAGATATGATTTCCACACATTGGACCAGATCCAGACCTACGTTTCCATTATGTTTCATTGCGTAGCGTATGTTCTAGGCATTCCCCTCGCTCGTACATGCTTCGCGTGTTTCACGCTTGCCAAACCCTACCTTAACTTTTCAAAGCGTAACTACTGATGGACATAAAGGCTTCACATATGTAAGTGTCTAAGCACGCCCATACTGTACGATTTAAATGCCTCGCCCTGCCTCCGAAGCGTAATTACAGGGGTCGTATGGATGGCTTGTCCATTCATTGGTAGTTACGCTGTTGATACGTGGCTGGTACGTATGTTCAGAGTTACGTGGTGTAACATCTGCTGTGCACATGCTCAGTACATACAAAACAGCAGTTTTTTCGTCACCGGCTAGTGTAAATACACTAGCGTACCTAGTTCTGAATCTACCCCATTTTCTGTACTGTCCGATCGGAATGCATTGCAACCTATCTAGGCTTAAAGCTGGGTACACATACATCCAATTATGAATGAAATTGGATAACTGTGTACCCAGTATAAAAGAAATCATGTTTACAACATCTTCTGACAGAAAGGCTGGGTGGCGATCACCTTTGTCTGCATTCCCTATGTACTGTACAGTATAAGCGCACCTTCTCCATGTATACGGATCCAGTCTTCCTCTCTGCATCTGTTGATCAGGGATCCGACTCTTTCTACTTACACTGGAGTGTTACTAAAATGTACCTGGAAAATATGGTGGCTTTAGGGTGAATTGTTTGTGACACCTCAGAGAAACACAAACAGGTTCTGAGACTCCACATGCAGCTTGGTGAAACCCTCTACTTTAAATGGTTCTTTCCAAATTAATTGATTGATTTATAATTAAATCATACAGTTTTGAGTAACTTAATCCATTTTGTTGCTTTATTAGTCAATGATATCTCAATTGTTGAAAATTGAGCAATGAAACAAAATGGCTGCTCTCTGGTACTTGACGTTCATTATATCCCCACTTGTATCAAGATATATCCCATCTCATTCTCTCAGATCATCACAAGAATTACAACTCACTCCAGCACTTCATAAATGCTCTGATTCACAGTTACAGGACTTCTCCCGGGCTGCACCCACTCTCTGGAATAACCTTCCTCGCCCATTAAGACTATCCTCTACTCTACAAACTTTCAATTGTTTTCCTTAAAACTTATCTCTTCAGACAAGCTTATCAAATTCCACAACCTTCCTAAGCATTAAGTACCATATTAACAACCGCTTCTGCCTTTTAACACATTATTGACACATATTCGCACACTCTGTCTTTCTATTCTACAATTCCCTCATCTCTGTTACTGACACTGCTGTGTGGCTGGATCATACAGAGTACTGAGAGCACTTTTGCCATACAACCTGGTTGGTCCATTGTGTGATATATAGCACTTGCCCTTATGTATCAAACCCCCTGTCCTATAGAGTGTAAGCTTGTGAGCAGGGCCCTCCTGCCCACCCAATCTGTCTGTTATTACCCAGTGTTGTTTGTAAAGCGCTATGTTATCTGTGGGCGCTATATAAAATCTGTTAATAATAATAATACATACTGCAATATTTTTTTCTTTCTTGCTCAGTATTACTGTACTACTTTACATGATAAGGAAGCCTAAACATCCGATGCTGCATCTAAGTTAAGATTGTGTTCTTTCAGTCATATTGTGTGATGTCTATATACTAAATGACAGACCTTACTTGACAAGGCTACAGAGCGGTGTCACTTCTGTTCTCTTGCTTCAGTGAGTGTGAGGTAATTCACCCAGGGCCACTGGGTATTGCTGGATTCATCAAGCAGGCACAAATAATAGATAATAACTACTGTACCTTATGTTCTCTTTCTAGGATTCTGCCCAGGAGAGTGTTATCAAAAGAGATGTCCACCGTACTTTTCCTGCACATGATTACTTCAAGGGCGCAGAGGGCGATGGGCAGGATGCTCTATATAAGATCTGTAAGGTGAGACGTTATGTGAATCGAGTTGCTCAGCCCGATCTGGTGGCTCTAGTCCTTCAGTGATCCCCAACAATTGGGTGTGTTATGATAGGTCACAAAATAAAGAAAAACATGGGGACGGATTTGAATAGACAAAAATGGGGTGTTTTCCGGTTACTAGGATCCGGAATCTTTTGGCGCAGGCGTTGCAGTACCTGGGTGTACCACGATGGAATTCTGCATCCAGATCCGTCCTGGTACTAAATCCTATGCAGAAATACAGAGCTGGAAGTGGAAACGTTTCCGCTTTGTGGGCGGGGGAAGGGATGCTAATTGGGTTGCCTTCAGCCCTTAAATACAATCTACATTCCACACCGCCTATGGCGGTATGGGTGAGCTAGCATAGCTACCGTATGAACGAAGGGAGGGGCCTCCCCTTGCTTGTGCAGTAGTTAGGATGCAGCAGGGATCCGGCATTGGACAGATGATGTCTAGATCCATGATTCTTGGTTATTGGGATCTATTGAGATGATAGTGTAATTGCAGATGGGGTTAAATGAATTAATTTAATTATGAATAAGTGTTTTTTTGTTTTGTGTTTTATATAATGTGCCATTGATAACGATTGTATAGGTCTTAACTTAATATTTAGAGTTGGAAACAAGCATTTTGCGGAGGTCTGGAATCCGGTCTGTAGCTATTCATATGTATATACAGATTATCATATTGATGGTTTTAGGGCACACATTAGACGAACCTTAGGAAACCTCTAGCACGTACAGACTTTGCACTTAGGCCTGGATACGGCCCATATTTCACAACATCTGTATTAGCACATGTTACTGATGCCTGCACTAGTGTCAACCAGTCTATGTCTATTATGAATTGCATGATTTCCTTGGTATTTTATACTATACTGCATAGTGTTACAAGCTCTGACATCTCCCAGGTTACTGCTTGGTGATTCAGAATGGATCCGCTGCCAGACTTGCGGTGGGTCAGATGGCCTGAAAGAAAACGCCCGTAAATCCCATATTCCCTTGAAAGCGAATTCCAGGCACAGTAGTCTCAGTACCAGATACATCTCAGAAATTGTAATGTAAAGCCGGATCCATGCACACTGTACATCAATGCTTTCCTGTCCTCATCCCAAACAAAGTACCATAACAATGTCTAATTCATAGTAGTTATACGTTTGTCTTACACAAAATGTCTGACCATTTCGGTGATAGGGACACTTATATGCAGACATAGGACTGCTTGCAGCCCTCCAGGTGCTGTGAAACTACAAGTTCCATGATGCTTTGCCAGATGTCAGCTATTCCTTTTGCCGTTGGTACATGCTGGGATTTGTAGTGCCACAGCACCTGGAGTGGGGCAGTTTGCCTGTTTTATATTAAAACTCAAAGGGCCTCATTTATAAATTTTGTTTTAGCATGCACTTAACCCTTGCCATGCTGCTGCTTATGGTACTAAAAGGCACAGCATGCCCTGCTAAACACGGGCATGCTGTGCCTTATAGTACTACATGCAACTGCATGGTAGCGGTTATTTGCATGCAGCGCTATACATTTTATTTAATTTATTTTTTTCAAGTAAAAAAAATAAAAAATTTTTACAAAGAGGCCACGATCGGCAGCGATTTTTTTTTCGGGAAAGTCACTGTGATTTTATACATAAAATCGCGGCGATTTAACCATGAGAGAATTGCTAAATCACCAGCCAAAAGTGCGGCATAGTAAATCACGCTATTTAAAAAAAAAAAATCACTGCAAAATTGCGCCAATGGCTGGCGATTCATAATCGCTGCAAGAAAATGACCTTTGTAAATGAGGCCCAAAGTGTAAATTTCTGAGATGAGGAAAAGTTATGTTAACCATTTGCTCGCCCGATTCCATGTGGATTCTTAGTTATGGTTTCCCCCTCCTGTGTATTTAAGCTGTAACATCCTTCTGGTCATTTTGCAGGCTTACTCTTTGTACGATGAGGATATCGGATACTGTCAGGGCCAGAGCTTCCTGGCTGCCGTTCTGCTGCTTCATGTGAGTAAGAGGCGATGTGATTCATCCAGCGGGGGAGTCTTTCCAGCAGCTACAAGTGATGGAAGGCTGGAAACACTGAGGCATTTGCTGGAGATTTAACCACTGACATGCCCTGCTAGTCAATGATGCCATCCACTGCATACACTTATACCTTTTCAGCATTGTGATTGACATAACACATAGGGGACTGTGATACATTTATAGAACTCCTAAAATGAGTGCCTTAGACCAGATCAAGACATATGAAAAGGGAGCGTTTTCCTGTTGCTAGGATTGGAAAACGCCCTCTATTTACGATGGGAGGAATTTAAATTGTAGAGTTAGGGTTTGGCTAAGCCCTGACCTATGGTCCACATTTACGCACCGACCCCAATTAAAGCTAAATGTTAAGTGTCACGACTCTGACCTCACCTGAGGCTTTTGTGACTTATCTGGGACACAAGGGGTTAATCACAACAGCCACCTGGTCTGTTCTACAATGACTTATGTCCCTCATCCAACCCAAATATGACTTATTACTACTAACCTGCCACCACCAACCCTATTCACAGGAGGTCTTAGGTTCTCCTTTACACAAATCCAACACACTTATACTTTATCGGAATTATCATCAACTCAGAATGATCACTTCTGTTACCATTAAGTAGCATTTAATAACCAGGCTGGTCTGACACGTGAATCCGTAAGAGCACAGACATGAACTTATTAAGTGATATTTAATATGATAAGAACCACAAAGCTTATTTACAAAGAATAACATAATGGACAAACAACATGCAAAACAGTTTCTTATAAAATAAAAAGGGGAAAACACAGAAAGACTTATGCAAAATCTTCCCTGCCTGGGATTAGCAGAATACTTATAAGGAAACATTTCCTTCCTTCAAAGATCCCATGAAGTGAACCCAGTTATGTATCTATACAACACTTTTTACAGGCAAAAACTGCTCCACTCAAACAATCCCCACCTTTTTGACAAATAACAGGTTTGGGTCTGGAGAAACTCTGCTTCAAAGATCTGGCTTTTATGCCCCCTCCTTCCACAATATCCTGATCCATTTACGACAGGGCCATAACCTGACAGGAGCCATAACTCTGCCCCACTACATTCAAGCTAGTGCCATAAAACAAAACCAGACCCTGACCAAACGAAGGTCACTCTATATCCTGATATTAATTTCTACACAATATATTTGATTATATCCTTACATTAAGGTAGAGTGTTTTCTCCTCGCACTTATGGTAATTAGAATCGCATGGTGCGGGATCCTATTAAATCAGGATCTTGTCCTCAGACTTTGGATTTCTGTAACATAATGTTCTATATTTTTTAAGAAAACCTCAGTAACATTAGGTACGCACTATACAATTATCAGGCCAGTAAACAGCTTATAGGCCCAATAATTGTGTAGTCAGATGTGTCCCACATTGGACACATCTGACTGTTGATCATACTAACTCCTATTGTAGGAGCTGCTTGAATAACCAAAGAGGCTTCTCCTGTGACCCTAAAGGTCCTATTTCCCCCCCCCCCCTTTTAACCTGCAAGGCCATAGAGACTTCTTCTAAGGTGGATCTTTCCTTAGGGTAGCAAAGGAGACCAATTCTATACTGATAATTGTGTAGTGTGTATGCCGGGCCAATTTATCTTATGTGAATAGTGTTCTCTGATTTAGACAGAGGAGGCACTGAGGTGAGGACTGTACACACCATAGGGTGTAGAATCTATTTAAGTGTAAGCTGCTTACAACTAATCACATGCCACAGTAACTATATCGACTCCTTATTAAGTTTTATTTTTGATGTTAAAGTAAACAACACATAATGATTTTTAAAGCTGAATAAGAAGAGAGATAGAACACTCTAGTTCTGGTCACATTTCATAGCCATGTAAGGCTACGGTTAAAGTATATTTTTTTTATCACATTTAACCTGTCTTCTTTAAAAATGTCCTACTGAGGCGCGGATTCACATGTCAGCAGGACTAGAGCCACAACTGGAGTCTCAGACTAAAGCAGTTCCCAGTTGTTCTACATTTTGCTGTGACCAGAAAGAGCTAATGCTTAAAGAAATTACAGTCATTTGCCTCTTTTACTAGTAAATTTGAAGCCCCTGCGGTACAATTGCCCCAACGCTGATCCTTTTACAAATTTGAAATGATTCTGACCTGAGCCCTTGTTGATTGGAGATGTCACTCCTGGGGTGATCTTCAATACTTTTAAGCTTCTTCTGGCTCTCACTATGCCAGGAAATGTACCCACTCCATTTTCTCAGAAAGCAAGAACTCTTAGTACCAAAGGTTGCACTGGACAAAAGTATTCTGGAGTGTTTGGATAGTGCAGCACAACGCTTGTTGATCTATACAAATCTTTTGATTGGGTAACTGATCAGACTTGCGTTTCACAACCGACTGCTTTCTGCTTTCAGACGTCGGGTGTTTTTCTAGCTCTGCGCATGCCAGATGTTACGCAAAGGATCTCCTAGTATAGAAAACTAAGTTCCTTCCGCCAGGGCGTCAGTTCATATTCGCATACCTGACAGGGCGGACAGGGCGGTGGTAGGCACTTTGCCATGGATCTGCATTCGGGTGAAGGTAAGATAGGGTTCTGCACATGTAAATGTCCAGATCGCCGTCTGTCAGAGGGGAATGACAGGGGAGTTTACCAATAATCAGCTAATAGGCCCGATAATTGTATACTCAGATGTGTCCAGGGAGTTTGCAGGGGACAAGGGAGTTCGCTTCCATCTAATATGCAGACTTACGAGTGAGGGTCCCAGTTCCGAACTGGCTGGGATATGGATGAGGCGTAGCAGTCGATCCCCAGGGCACCAAACACAGTGCTCCGAAAGGTGAGCAACCCTACTTCCTAACTCTAAGTCGCCCCCCCTGCGCAGCCTAACCTTAAGTCGAAAAACCCAAACC